>CAJGYO010000007.1:146989738-147461046 GCA_904845875.1 Miscanthus lutarioriparius | reverse complement strand
CTGTACGCCGTGTAACCACCACCAAGAATGCATGATGAATATAGAGAGAGTAGTGAAACACAAGGATGCATGATGAATGAACCGGTGAGGGAGGGAAATGAATGAACGAAACCAAGTGGAAGTCGGGGCATTACAATACCTTCCGGTGAGGGTGTTGTCCGCGTAACCCCGGTAAAGCAGGCCTCCTACTAGGGATGGCGACGTTCCTGGCGTGGGCCGTTGGTGGGCCACGACGAGCGAGGCGCTTGGCGGTGTGGCAGAGGGGGATGGACCGTCTGAGGTGAGGTATATACAACCTCTTGCTCTTCCTGTACGTTACGAGTTCCGTTGGTAAATGCATTGGACTCACCACAACGCCAACAACACACACAAAAAAAAACAACACTTGCAGCAGCAGCGAAAAAAGCCAGAATAACCTCAACGATTGCGCAGTAGAGGTCGTGAGGCTTGTCGGCATCCAACGCGCATCGCCTCGGCATGCCTAAGACCGATGCGTATACTTGGACCTCCATGGAACCGATTCCTGACGCAAATTATGTTAAGATTTGAAGGTGATTGGTTTTTGCGATGAGATGATGAGAAATAAAAAAAAACACAAGTAAAATCGTACATACATACCCGACGGCATGCCCCCAACGCGAAAGCGCAAGATTTTTGCTTGCAGCTGTCCATCGCTCTGAGCCGGGCCAGTGACGAGGTAAAGGAAAGGGTCAGCGTTGGCGGGCCGAAATAGGATCTGGCCACCGTAGTACTCGAGGAGAAAGCCTACTCATGAGGAGCTGGGCTCCTCCTCGGCTTGATCAGGCAAGCGAAGGCCATCGAGAACACTTTCGTCCTCGTAGTCCTAGCCTGGGCCATGTGGGGCCGGTTCAGGTTAGCCAATCGACCGCTGGGATGGACAGCGACCCCAGCGAGGCCCCGGCCCCGGCCCCGCGCGGCGGTGTCCTGGCTGACAAGGAAGGTGCCCAGGTCGACCGCCGGCTTGTCGCCGACGCGGAGGACGGAGCCGCCGGTGGGGTTGCCAGATGCATCACATAACGATGCCGATGACGAAGCGGCTGGAGTGGGGAGGCCGCACATGAGCACAGGCCCAACAAGCAGCAGGCGATCTGCATCTGCAGCAGGGCCCACTGTCACTTCTCCCAGCACCACAGTTCCTTCCTGCACGCTTTCAAAAGGAAAAAGTCTATATAACCCATCGAGTATTATACCTAGCATAGTTAGGTCTGGTTTAGTTCCTAAAAATTTTCACTCTAAACTACCATATCGAATCTTGTGATACATGCATGGAGTATTAAATATAGACGAAAAAAACTAATTGCACAATTTGGTTGGAAATCACGAGACGAATGTTTTAAGACTAATTAGTCCATGATTAGCCATAAGTGCTACAGTACTAACATGCGCTAATGATGGATTAATTATGCTTGATAAATTCGTCTCGCAGTTTCCAGGCGAGTTATGTAATTAGTTTTTTTATTAGTATCTGAAAACCCCTTCCAATATTCCCAAAACATCCGATGTGACATCTAAAAATTTTCATTTCGCGAACTAACCAGGCCCTTAATCTCCCGTCCTACAAAACCGGGTGTTTACAACTTTAAACTATGCCAAACCGTTCACTTTGGCCCCTAGGCGGTTTGGGCTAGTGGTTTTGGCCGACGTGGCCGTCCAACCTGGCTGCCGCGGCCCGCGTGGCCTACGGCCCCACCTGTCAGGTGCCCCTTCGGGTGAAATACGCCTCCCCTGCCTCCCTTCCCGTCTCTCTCTCCCGCTTTGGCCGCGTACTCTCACTCGCCCTCGTTCTTTCCTCCCTCTCCGGCGACACGGGCGGCGCGGCGATGATCGGGAGCACGCCACGGTGACTGGACTTCGGCACGTCGACAAGGTCCACACTTGCTACTCGTAGACCCAATTTGAGGTTTTCATTTGCGCGGTGTCAGATTGCATAGCACTGGTTTGGGGGGGAATTGGGGTTTTCGATTTGCTGTTGATTAGGGTTAAGTGTCGTCATAGGGGTGGTTTCGGTGTAGTGGTTGAGCATGGGGGAAGAATCTGTGATGTTGTTTACCCAGTTGATGAAGTCGATCGTATGTTAGGGTTTGGAAAATTTGATTCTTTGAGTTCTTGTTCTGAGAGGTTGTATGTCGTTGGCAGGATGGATAATATGGACAGAATGTGTATAAGATTTCACTTTGGTGGTACTTTTACCACCGTTGGAAGCGGCCAGTTCTATGTTGGTGGAGATATTGCTGAATCCTGGATAGATGTGGACAGACTTTCATTTTTTGAGATCAAGGGCCACGTAACTGATCACTATAATGCAACAAGTGTCTTGAGGTTGTACTGGTTGAAGCCTGGGATGCATATAGATAAGGGCCTTGTGTTGTTGCTAGATGATGATTCCTGCCAGGTCATGGCTTCTTATCACAGTGATGGTAGTTGTGTTGACATGTATGTTGAGGAGGTGGCTATGGAGATCAATGCAGATGATCAGGACATATGGCTTGGTGATGATGAGGGAGGAGATGATGCAAATGATGAAGATGTGCCTGCTGATGTAATGCCAAGCCCACTGATGGATGACAAAGATTACCAATCTTACATGGCATTCTACAAGTCACCTTCAAAGAACTCAGACAAAGGAAAAAGGCCTGCAGTTACAGAAGATGAAGAAGACTCTGTGCAGATGTCATCTGATGATACATCTGATGAAGAGTACAAGCAGCCATCAGAGGAAGACAGCTCTGCAGATGATGAATTGAGAAATTATGCAAGGCAGATTAAGAGAAACATCAGAGCAAAGAAGCTAGGTATTCATGCCAGTGAAATTGTGGACATTAGAGCAGAGGATCTAGTTGATGAAGTACCAAATTTGGATGAACCTGGCAGTCCTTTCCTTGATTCCAGTGATGAGTATTCTTATGAGGAAAATAGTGATGGGGAAACTGAAAGGTGGAAGACATTGGAGAACAGGTTTGATAGTAAGGCTGAGCTCCCTGCTTTCTCACTTGGGATGGCATTCAGATGCAGCAGGCAGTTCAAGAAGGCACTTGTAAAGTATGGACTAAAGGCACATAAGTCACTCAAATTTGTCAAAGATGAAAAGACTAAGGTTAGGGCTATATGTGACTGGCCTGCTGGATGCAATTGGTTGATATATGGGTCAAAGACTACCAGGTCTCAAGGTGGTAACATTTGATGATGTCCATACTTGTCCACCAAGGAGAGACAACAAGCTAGTTACTTCAACTGTAATTGCTAAACACTACTATTAAAAAATATTAACATTCATGATATAAAATTATTATTATCATTAGATTAGTTACAGAATATATTTCCATAATAAATTTATTTGAAGACATAAATGTTAATAATATTTACTATAAACTTGGTCAAACTTGAGTAAACTTGACCGGCACACATCCCATAATTGCATCATTTCGCGGATTGAGGGAGAACTAGTCTTTAAGCACATAAAGAGAGAGCAGAGTCAGCGCATCAGCTAGCACGGCATGCTAAGCGCTCAAAGCACAGCGCTGTGTGGCGCTTTCATTTTCCTTCCTGTATTGAGCAGCTGATATAGCTCACGATTGTAAAGATATTGCTCAGAATATTTATATATCTCTTAATCCGCCAAAAAAAAAAGCTTCATAAGACGGAACTTCAGCCTTCTTGGCACCTGCTAACCGCTTCAGAGCTCCAAGGTTGCATCAGCAGCATTTAGCTCTCCAATATAATCACTTAAATTTCTCATATTCACCTTAGAGCTGCTTCCTTTTGACTTATCTTTCTCATTGCTGTCTTCATCCTGGTCTGAACCTCCATCCTATGAACCATTTATGCTTTCTTTCAGTTCTTCATCTTTACGGGATATATCAGTATCAGCGTCAGAGTCATTGTCGAGTTCATCATCAGTTCTGACTTGTACCATCTTCCTCTTTGACATCTTCATTATTAGCATCATGTTTGTTTGCATCAGATAAACTCTCCATATTTTCCTCTGTTCCGAGAGGGGCAAATGGCAAATCTGTCTCATCATCGGAACCAAAAGCATCAGAGCCATGTCCAAGTCTTCCTATTCCTGAAATATTTTCATCGAGCAACTCAGCACCTGCTAACTGCTTCAGCTCCAAGGTTGCATCGCCAGCATTTAGCTCTCCAATATAATCACTTAAATTTCTCATATACACCTTAGAACTGCTTCCTTTTGACTTATCTTTCTCATTGCTGTCTTCATCCTGGTCTGAAACTTCATCCTAGTCATTTATGCTTTTATTTCAGTTCTTCATCTTCACCAATATATTATCAGTGTCAGTGTTATGGTGGGCCAAACATATCAGAGGAGGCAGCGCACCAGTGGCTAGAGGCTGACCGCGTGAGGGGCACGACAACGCACTGGGCGCGGTTACCAGGGGAGGCCTCGATGCCACAAGTTCAGGAGCAGCTTAGTTAAAGTTGTTAGATCAATTGAGTTTGTTAGATCGTGTCAACCTTTTCAGGGGTTTGTTAGCCGCATGTGTGAGTTTGGTTGCATGTACTAGTGGCCTATAAGGCACATACTTTGCTTAATGAGAAGGCAGTCAGAGAATTGAGATTATTCTCTCTCGCTCTTTGGCGCTCCCCTATTCGAGTTCTTGTTCACGGTCCGACAATCCAGGCGCCGAGCACGGCGCCGCCGATCCGCCGCCGGGGAACCAAACCTCGCCTCCCCTTCACATCCCTATGCCCTGAGATCCCGAGGTCGTAACAACTTGGTATCAGAGACCATGTCTTCCTCGGCCCCCGTCGCTCCCACCGCTTTTGCTTCCTCCGCGCCCCTCGCCGCCGCCGCCACCACCAAGGCCACCTCCGCCGCCCTAGTGCCCACCGCGCCGCTTCCCTATTCCCAGCCGCCGACGCCGCCGGCCTCTTCCGATGAGGCGTTTAACGCATTGACGGCGGCCATCTATGGAATGTAGCGCCAGCTCGACGACTTGTCGCTGCGTGTGACGGCGCTCGAGGGTCGTCCATCGCCCTCTTCGTAGCCGTTCCAGTATGGGCTGCCCGGGTACAGAGGCATCCCTACATTACCGGCGTCCGGGCCGACCGTCTCGGAGTACTTCTCCGTGCCGCCCTACCAGCCACCGTTCCAGCCGGCTCTGCCGTCCTCCAACACCCGGGCGACAACTGCTGGGGCCGTGTTGTCTCCGCCACTGCCATCATCCATGGGTGTTCCAATTACTCACATCTCGTTTCCCCCTCACCTTCACCCGTGCCGTCCCTGTCGTCAATCATGCAGGGTGCTTCGTTCCCGTCGCCGTCCGCTGCCATGCCCACCGCACCCATGCACTTTGCACCACCGCTGCCGCACATACCGCCCGAGCCAGCTGGCTCGGCCGTCCCCCGCTTCCATAAACTCTCGTTCCCCACCTACGACGGCAAAGAAGACCCGCTCGGCTGGTTGAATAAATGTGAATAGTTCTTCTATGGCCAGCAGACGCGCCATGCTGACCGAGTCTGGCTGGCGTCCTACCACCTCACCGGCACAGCCCAACAGTGGTACCTCGTCCTCGAGAACGATGCCGGTCGACCGTCGTGGGCTGAGTTCAGGTTGTTGTGCCAGCAGCGCTTCGGGCCGCCGCTCAGCACTAACCATTTGGCGGACCTGGCGCGGCTACCCTTCACGTCCACGGTGGACACCTACATGGAGGCGTTCCAGGCCCGTGCGGCGCACGCGGGCCGTCTGTCGCCACTCCAGAAGGCACAGCTCTTCACCGGTGGGTTGCCGGACCACATCCGCGTCGATGTGGAGCTTCATGATCCGCAGGACCTTCAGCGCGCCATGCGACTGGCGCGTGCGTACGAGCGGCGTAACGCGCCTGCTCTACTCGCTCTACCGGTGGCGCCGCCGCGCGCAGCGCGACGTGCCCCTGGTGGATAGCACGCGCTGCTTGTACCGGCGCCTTCCCAGGGAGCTGCGTCATCTGCATCCTCTTCATCGGCACAACCACCACGCGCCTTCAAACGCTTGACACCGGACGAGATGGCGGAGCGCCGCAAACAAGGGCTCTGTTATAATTGTGATGAGCCCTATGTCCACGGTTACAAATGCGCCCGGCTCTTCTATCTTGAGGCATCCGACTACATCGTTGAGGGACCAGAGGAGGACGACGTCGCCCCGGCAGCAGTAGCGTCGTCCCAGCGGCCGTTCGATCTAGAAGAGCCACTGATCTCTCTCTCCGCGATCACGGGCATCCGAACGGAGGACACCATGCAGCTCCGCGTCCAAATCAGCGCGCATGAGTTCACGGCGTTACTGGACTCTGGCTCGACCCACAACTTCATCAGCACTACAGCAGCTCGGCGCGCTGGCCTCCATTTCCAAGACAGCCGCGGCACCCACGTCGTGGTGGCGAACGGTGACCGCGTGGCGTGCTGCGGTCTCACGCGCGACGTCGCCATCCGGATCGGGGAGGAGTACTTCACGGTGGACTGCTACTCCATCCCCCTTGACTGCCACGACATGGTTCTTGGGGTCGCGTGGCTGTGCACCCTGGGGCCTATCCTCTGGGACTTCGACGACCTTTGCATGGCCTTCACACACCAAGGCCGGCGCGTGCTCTAGAAGGGCATAGGCTCCACCCGCACCGACATTCCTCCGACGGGCCGTCTTCACGCCACCCGTGTCCACGCTGCGCGTGGGACTGAGCTGGCGCTCCTAGAGCGCTTACTGGACGCCTACGAGGTCATCTTCGTCTCACCGTCTGGTCTGCCCCCGGCGCGCCCGTGTGATCATCGCATTCATCTCAAGTCGGCGACCGAGCCTGTGGCTGTACGTCCCTACAGATACCCTCAGTTGCAAAAGGATGAGCTGGAGGCACAGTGTGAGCAGATGCTTCAGCAGGGCATCATCCGCCCTAGCACCTCACCCTTCTCGGCGCCGGTCCTGCTGGTAAAAAAACAGGACGCCACCTAGAGATTTTGTGTCGACTATCGGGCGCTCAACACAGCCACAGTCAAGGATAAGTTTCCCATCCCGGTTGTTGAAGAACTACTGGACGAGCTGCACGGTGCCCGCTTCTTCACAAAGCTGGACCTTCGGTCCGGGTACCATCAGGTCCGCGTCCACCCCGAAGATGTGGCCAAGACGGCGTTCCGCACTCACCATGGCCATTTTGAGTTTTTGGTCATGCCGTTCGGCTTGTCCAACGCGCCCTCGACGTTCCAGGCACTAATGAATTTCGTCCTCAAGCCGTTCTTGCGCCGCTGCGTCCTCGTCTTCTTCGACGACATCCTCATCTACAGCGCCTCATGGACCGAACACTTGCAGCACCTCCGCACCGTCCTTGACGTCCTTCGTGAACACCAGCTGCACATCAAGCGTTCCAAGTGCGCTTTCGCCACCTCTTCGGTCCAGTACCTGGGCCACGTGATCTCCGCCGAGGGTGTGGCCATGGACGAGGCCAAGGTGGAGGCAGTCCAGGCCTGGCCACAGCCACGATCGGCGTGTGGCCTGCGCGGCTTCCTGGGCTTAGCAGGCTACTACCGGCGCTTTATACAAGGCTTCGGCACCATTGCAGCCCCGCTCACCCAGCTTCTCAAGAAAGATGCGTTCCATTGGTCTGACGCGGCTACCTCGGCGTTTGCAGCCCTGAAGAGCGCCCTGTCTGCTGCCCCTGTCCTGCACCTGCCAGATTTCAGCAAGGACTTTGTGGTGGATTGTGATGCTTCAGGCTCAAGGTTCGGTGCGGTGTTACATCAAGGCGCCGGACCGCTGGCCTTTTTCAGCAAGCCGTTCGCCGTGCGCCACCTCAAAGTGGCCCCCTACAAGCGCGAGCTCATCGGCCTCGTGCAAGCTGTTTGTCACTGGCATCCATATCTGGGGGGGGCGCCTTCATCGTGCGCACCAATCACTACGCGTTGAAATACATGCTGGATCAGCGGTTGTCAACGATCCCACAACATTAGTGGATCAGCAAGCTTTTTGGTTTTGATTTCAGGGTCGAATATCATCCAGGCAGGCTCAACACCGTGGCAGACGCTCTGTCACGCCGCGACGGCGACGAGCCTCTCCTGGCGCCACTCCTGGAAGCTATTTCGTTACCTGCATTCAGCCTCTACGACGAGCTGCGCCAGGAGCTCACCATCGACGACATGCTACGCGCCCGGCGTGACGCCGTCGCTGCAGGTGACCACGGTGACACCTAGAGCGTCCGTGATGGCCTCATCATCCACAAAGGCCGTGTCTTTGTCCCCAGCACCTCGGCTGTCCTCCTCGACATCCTACAGCTCGCCCACACAGCTGGCCACGAGGGCGTCCATAAAACGCTCCAACGCCTCCGCGCCGACTTCGCCCTCGACCACGATCGCCGCACCGTCAGCGACTTTGTTCGCTCCTGTGCCACTTGTCAGTGGAACAAAACGGAGGCGCTGCACCCAGCCGGCCTTCTCCAACCATTGCCGGTGCCGTCCCGTGTCTGGGCGGACATTGCGATGGACTTCGTGGAGGCATTGCCCAAGGTACACGGCAAGAGCGTCATTCTCACCGTGGTTGATAGGTTCTCGAAGTACGCCCATTTCATCCCGCTCGGCCACCCCTACACGGTGTCGTCAGTCGCACGCGCATTCTTCCACGACATTGTGCGCCTGCACGGCTTCCCCGAGTCCATTGTCAGCGACCGTGATCTGGTGTTCACCGGTCACGTTTGGCGTGATCTCTTCCGGAGGGCCGGCGTCTAGTTGCGGATGAGCACCGCCTTCCACCCGCAAACCGACGGCCAGTCCGAGGCCGTGAACAAGACAATCGACATGTACCTTCGCTGCATCACCGGGGACCGGCCTCAGGACTGGCTCGACTGGCTTTCGTGGGCAGAGTACTGCTACAACGCGGCGTTCCACTCGGCGCTCCGCACAACGCCGTTCACGGTGGTCTATGGCCGGGCTCCACCAGCGCTGCTGCTCTATGAGCCGGGCTCCGCACGCATGGACACCGTTGACGCCCTACTGTCCAGCCGCGACGAGTTTCTCCAGGAAGTACGCGCTCGCTTGCTCTAGGCGTAGGAGTACGCCCGTCGTCACTACGACGCTCATCATCGCACACTGGAGTTCTCCGTGGGTGACTGGGTGTGGCTTCGGCTGCTGCATCGCCCTACCCAGTCACTTGTTCCTGGCAGCCGTAGCAAGCTTGGACCCAAGTATGCTGGGCCCTATCAAGTGTTGGAGCACATCGGCTCGGTGGCCTACCTGCTCCAGCTGCCGGACGGTGCACGTGTACATGATGTGTTCCATGTGGGAGTCTTGAAGCCGTTCCGTGGGGATCCTCCGGCGTCCACCCCACCTCTGTCACCTCTTCAGCACGACCGTCTTTTGCAGCAGCCAGAATGTGTATTGCGCTCCAGCCTCCGGCGTGGAGCTTGGCACATTCTGGTCCAGTGGGCAAACATGCCAGCCTCCAAAGCTACTTGGGAACCAGTGGACGCCTTCCGCGTCGCGCACCCCTCCTTCCAGCTCGAGGACGAGCTGTTTCCCGAGGGGGGGGGGAGAGATGTTATGGTGGGCCAAACATATCAGAGGAGGCAGCGCACCAGTGGCTAGAGGCTGACCGCGTGAGGGGCACGACAACGCACTGGGCGCGGTTACCAGGGGAGGCCTCGACGCCACAAGTTCAGGAGCAGCTTAGTTAAAGTTGTTAGATCAATTGAGTTTGTTAGATCGTGTCAACCTTTTCAGGGGTTTGTTAGCCGCATGTGTGAGTTTGGTTGCATGTACTAGTGGCCTATAAGGCACATACTTTGCTTAATGAGAAGACAGCCAGGGAATTGAGATTATTCTCTCTCGCTCTTTGGCGCTCCCCTGTTCGAGTTCTTGTTCACAGTCCGACAATCCAGGCGCCGAGCACGGCACCGCCGATCCGCCGCCGGGGAACCAAACCTCGGCCTTCCCCTTCACATCCCTATGCCCTGAGATCCCGAGGTCGTAACAGTCAGAGTCACGTCTAGTTCATCATCAGTTTCATCGCTATCATCCTTGAAGTATTTCTCTCTTATTATAATGAAATGACACACAACTCTCATACATCGTTTGTGAAAATAAAAAAAAAATAGTTGGAGACATCTTGACCTGTATCATATTCATCAGATGCTTCAACTTCCTCTTTGACATCTTCATTAGCATCATGTTTGTTTGCATCAGATAAACTCTCCATATTTTCTTCTTTTCCAAGAGGGGCAGATGGCAAATCTGTCTCATCATCAGAACCAAAAGCATCAGAGTCATCGTCCAAGTCTTCCTATTCCTGAAATATTTTCATCTAGCAACTCAGCACCTTGCACATTGTTAGCAACAGTGACTTCTCCAGATGCTTTGGGCCGAGCTTTTGGATCATCAGGGCGGCCACGATCTTTCACTAACAATAAAGGACAGATCTGAACTTCAATTAAAAGAGGTTTAGCGATAAGGAATTTCAACATGTTGAAAAACATTAAAAAACTTGCAAGGAAAGACCTGATCACCTGACCTCTCAGAACAAAGTGATTAGTGAACGAGCAGCAATGGAAACAGCTTTCTCATCAGACTTTTGAGGAGATCCTAATTCATCATCTGCAGGTTTCCCGGATGAGTGGATGAAGTAGCAGCATGAGCGCAACACAGAAACTGAACATCTCCCAGATATTCCAGAATGCACAAGAATGTCAGAAACTGTATCAGCAGTAGCACCGATAAAAAATTGGCAATAATGTCTGACAGCCACAAACTAAAACTGTTCACGAGTTTATTCCTATTCAGTCATTTAATATACAAAAACAAACAAAAACTAGTGAAAAAGATGGCCAATATTAACTCTGCTTACATCACATACAAAACACAACTTGTCAAAAGAAAAACTAACAAGAGCACGACATTTCAACAAATCCAGTGGGTTAAGGGGACGTCCGGCCTAGTAGCATTACAGACAAGAGTACAGTTTGAGCATCCAAAAAGATTAGGGTACCTACCAAAGGCATTCTCATGCGACAAGAGTACAATTTGAGGCATCGAATTGGGAAAACTCATAACTATAGCAAAGCATGATTAACATACAAATGTTGTGCAGAGTTAACTGGCCAAGATGGTACCCCAGAACTGTAAACCACAGGAGCTATATCCATATGAAGTTTTCGCACCTGTGACCAGGCCCCAGAACTGTAAACCACAGGAGCTATATCCATATGAAGTTTTCGCACCTGTGACCAGGGCGGGGGCATAGGTGATCACCCCACAGCCAGATCACTGGTGTTGAAGTGTGGCGCTGTGGCATTGATGCCCCGAAGCCGCCTGTGAAGAAGTCGCACATATGGGTGGCTGCCGGCTTCATGAGGTCAACGATATTTTTTTTATTTGATACAACTTTTGGAGCAATTAACCCCGCAAAAAAAAAACTTTTGGAGCAATTAAAAGTTTGTTTATCTGATACAATAATCACACCAGCAATGATCATGCATCTAAGAGCTTATTTGATCCAAGAGTGCTAGGGATAGCATAAGAATGTCCTAATCCTGGAACAACTCAAGTACTGGATACAAGATTCTGCTAGGGTTAGGAGAAGAATACCCTGTACTGATCTTGGAATAATTCAATAAGTGAATCTAAACAGCTGTAGTGCAGGTAAGCCATTTTCTAAAAGTATGGTACAACATCTCCTTGAAATAGGTTGAGTCCTCGGAATACTTGGAGACCTCGCCCACCAACCTCAACTTTGAAGCAGCGATAACCATGAGATTCGAGCTCTGTGGTGACTTTCTCCAGAACAATATTGGCCGATACTGATAATCATGTCAAGGAAACATTGACACCATTGAAGGGTCAGACAGATGAAAAACTTGCAGGACTATTCTCTAAGTAGATACAGAACAGAAACTCAGATATGATGAAATCAAAGGATATTTAGAAATTTGAATAGCTACAGTTCCTGTCCTTCCACATTGATAGATTTATTCACAAAAAAAACTTGTCTATATTAGATGGAATGGAACCCAGAATCATTCTAAATATTATTAAGTAATGAACACTCCATTCCAAGTTAAAGAAATTTGACTTAGGACAAAGCCAAAATGAACTACGATGTCAAACGGAGGGAGTACAAGACAGGCCATTGTAGTTCTGAATCTGAAGTTCCTATACTGTCAGATTCTTTATTAATGCATATCAAGACCCAGATTTCTGAAAAGCTTTGAGTTGAAATGTTAAAGATTAACAGAAATCACACATAAGTTGTATGGTGTTTATTTTGTAAAACCATGAAGGAAAAGATGCAATTAGGGGATATATAAAAGGATACACGTCGGTATTAGAGTCAACACACAGCCTCCACCACCAGCTCCAGTTAGCTTTGAGACCAAGCTATATTTCAGAGTGGTTCGTAACACAGTTTCTATAGAAGAATGGCTGACTCCCATGCACTGAAGCAAACCTTGGTTCATCTCCATAAGCTCTGCTAGCTTATCCTCCTTAGAGGTGATGGCTATTTCATCCTCGGCCGCTAACTCAACAATGCTTGAAAGCTCTTCACTAATAGAGTTCACTGCATGGAAGACAGAAGCCATAGCATCTGGATGCCTAGATGCTCTTTCAGACACACCAGCAACCAGGGCCTTTGTGTTCCTACCAATTCTTGTGTCAGTAATAAGCATTTTGACTGGGTTCCTGGACTCAAGGTTTGTCAGTTCCCCCTTCTTGAATTTGATCATTTTTCCTAGTTTCAAACATAAGATTTAGTGAACCAAAACAAACTTAGGAGAAATGATAAGAAGGCAATTAACATTCATATGATCTTATGATTATTAATAAATTACTTAAGTTCACCCATTTGCAAAGGTTTCCATGCCTTAGACCTAAAACTAACAAGAGTACAAGACTTCTTTGGTTAAATTACTTATCTCAATACATAGATACATCATCTATAAGTAGGTGCAAGTCAAGAACATATATAACTAACATACCATAAATAAACTAGGGGAGTTGTTTGAAAAAATAAATAAGTGAACTAGAAGCAATCCTGATCTGCGACAAGAGTGGCGGTGCCATTAAGCAATCAACCATTAAGTTATTGCGAACAACCTCAATACGAATTCCACTAGAGGTCAACCCTGAATGCAAAGGCATTTCAATACTACCAGTTTTAAATAAAGGTTTAAGAACTCATCAATTTCATAGCATACCGAAAGTGCTGACGGAATTGTCGATGCCAGAAGGCTTGCCATGAATGATCTTTTCCCCTTGGAACGCCCATTGGTTGACCAGCTCAAGATCACCCTTCTCCAACACCTCCCACCCCTCAGCACCCGTGTGTGCTCCAACACTGACTGCGCCAGCAGCCGTCAATAGAGCCCCTGACATGGACACACAGAATGCCGCCGACGAGCCGAGCCCTGCACCCATGGGCAGGTCCGAGGTCACCACTGCCTTGCCAGGCCTGCATCTGCACAAGAACACAGCGAACAACCACATGTGTGAAAAAAACGTGATGTGAGCACACAGACTGCAAACGGGAAGGGAGAAGCAACCAACCCCAGAATGGAGGTGTAGAGGAAAAGGAAAGCGGACAGGCCGGCAGAGAGCCAGATCTTGGCCTCAGGGATCTCCTGGTCCTCCAAGAGCCTGGCAATGGTGGCCAGTTGGTCAGGGGAGCACGGCGCCGGAACCCCGGGGTTGGCGCTGATCTCCTCGCCTAGCGCCCCGCGGAGGCGTGAGCACGGCCACGAGAAGGTGAGGCCCGAGTCCCTGAGGTACAGCTCCACCGCGCCGGAGTCAGCGCCGCCACCCTCTCCTGCGTGGCACCGGGAGAGAGGAGCTGTGAGAAGGGTACCAGCGGCGGCGACGCGACAAAACGAAGAACCAGAAGAAGCCAGGGTGGGCGGGAGCACCTGTGGGGCGGAGGAGGAGGGAGGACCTGGTGTAGAGATCGATGGCGGCGGCGACGGCGGCGGAGCCGTGGACGACGGCGTGCTCGCCCGCGAGGATGATCTTGCCGGGCGCGCGGGCGCGCACTTCCGCTGGTCCCCGATACCCGCCGTGCCGGCGACTGCATCCATGGCACCGAAGGCGACGAGATCCGCGGCCAAAGAAAACGGAACTGGAGGAGGACGGACTGGGAGGTGTGTGAGCCGCGCGACCCCTGTCCTGCCCTCACGGCCTCGCGGCGTCCTTGGCTCTGGAGCTCGAGGTGGCCGGTAGCGTCAGTAGTGCATCTACTGGCGTCGTCGCTGTCGGTCCTCCGAAGGTCAAACGGGCGGAGCTGCCAAGAAATAGGAACAGCGACGGCCGGACACGGCCAACGGGGAGGCGAGGCGCGTGCCCAGAGGCTGAGACCGAGACTGAGAGAGAGCGTTGGCCGCTGGCAGCTGTGCTTTAAACACGCCGCAGCTGTCGATGACGGAGGTCGTGGTGGTGGCGACCGGACGCCCTCTGAAATCTGAAGTGCGGCTCGCTCGGCGACGCGCGTGGTAGATGGCAGATCCGCACTTGTTTTGCGGATGAAAAGTACGGAACCATCTAGGTTTGGTGCCTTTTTCACTTTTCTTTATTACTAGCAAATGTTGCAACGGGGCTTGTTATACGGTCATCTAGATGACTCGGGGTCAGAAAACTATTTAACACTTGCGTCATATATCACAGTACATCTTGGAATCGAACTATATTACATGGTTGTCTACAAACAATACCCATGCAAATTCAAGACTCTAGTCTCTAATTTATCATATACTACTGCTCTTAGTAAAGACGGCTAGAACTTTTATGCTCGAGGAGGGAGTGAAGGGACACATGAATCTTGAGTGAAGGATAAAAAGATGAAGGAACAAAAATTCTCCTTTTAATATTAGAAAAATATTCATATAGAGAGATCAATTTTATATTGTCTTACTGGTCCAAAGTTTGGATATTCGTCTTGTTCGCTTGGCTTATAAGCCGTACTTTTTCAGCCAACAAACAATATTTTTCTCTCACAACAAATCAGCCAACGGTACTTTAACAGGGCAATTGTGTTTAATTTGAAATTAGCAACCTGGTAGATTGTGATTAAGTCAGCGAGAACCAGCTACATATATTTTGACCTATTTTTTATTTTTCTGACATTTACTACTTTATTATTATTATTTTATTTTTCTGTCTCATAATGTAGTCACGTTAAATCAGGGCTGAACTCCTTGACATCTTCGCAAATGGACTAAACTTTATAAAATGAACCAATATAGATTGAATTTCTATAAAAAATTTATTAAAAAGGCAGTACATGTCCTAACTCTTGGAACCGTACACCAGGCCCAATACTACGGCCCAACGCACCACGACAGTCGTTCCCATTGGCCATCCATCGCACTCCTTCCTGTCCTCGGCAGCGACGGAAACACGGAGGTCACGGGCCTGTTCGCTGGTTGGTGCTGGTGCTGGTTTGGGCTGGTTGTTGCTGGTTTTTTGTGAGAGAAAAACACTGTTGGCTGACTGGTTTGAGTTGGCTGAAACCAACCAGCGAACAGGCTGCACATCGGCAGGCAACAGGAGCGGAATAACGCGGCAGCAGCGGTGAGGTCGTGGCCACCAGCTAGCGAGGCAGCAGCGGCCAGGTCCAGTGGCGTCCGAGCGAGGGGCCTGGCCAGCAACGCAGCGGCGTCTTGCGTCCGTGCGAGCAGGCCGGCAATGGCGTCCATGTGAGCGCCCGAGGCTGGGATGGCGGTTGTGCGTGCCGTCAGCAGCATCGTCTCCTCTATTTCTCTGTCTGCGCCATGGTCGCAGCAACGCCCGAGCAGCCTTCTCCTATCCCCGTCGATCTGTACATACGCCGTGGCCAAGGTACGAACCTCATGCCCTCCGCAAGCGTTGCCGGTGCCATCGCCGATTGGGAGGTGCTCATGGAATTAAATAATCTGATGGGTCTATAAATCTGGGGCTGATGTCAGACTCTGCAGATGCCTCGACGCGGACTCGATGGTGGAGAGGAGCGGGGCGATTACGCTCCTAGAATTCCTATCCCATCGAATATTTAGATATATATATAGAGTATTAAGTATAAACTAATTACAAAACTAATTACATAACTTATGACTAATTTACGAGACGAATCTTTTAAGCCTAATTAGTTCATGATTTGACAACGTGGTGCTACAGTAAACATGTGCTAACGACATATTAATTAGGCTTAAAAAATCGCACTACTACATGAATCAATTTGCGCAGCGAGGCCAAAATAGGCTCCGTGGCGGGCACCTCTTTTGCTCGCCACGGTTAACCGGTGGCCGACCAGCGAGGCCGGTCACCGAGGCGTCTGCTGCGGGAAAAGGGTTTACCGCGGCGGGCCACCTTACTTGCCCGCCGTAGAAAATCGTTATTTACCACGGCGGGCGGTATGAATCGCCCGCCGCGGTTAATACGATTTACCGTGGCGGGCTATTTAAACTGCCCGCCGCGGTAAAGAGTTGATTTACCGAGGCAGGCGCTTTATCTTGCCCACCGCGGTAAAGCCTGTACAAATACACAGCACCACCTCTTCGTCTTCTCCACGGGTCTTCCTCTCTCAAACTCATGGGGGAATGCGCCCTAAAATTTGAGTAAACTTTTGATTTGAGTTGAAGGGCTTGGATTTGAGGGAGGAGAACATCATAAGAGGTTCATAAAGGCTCTCCCTCTCTCCTTCCATCCTCTCTCTCTATTTCCATCACCTAGAGTTCTCTCTAGATCTAGATCAATTTTAATGAAAAAAATGATGTCATGTATTTCTTTAACTTTAGATTCAGCATAGATGCATGCTTCATCTTTCACATCGTCATTTCCTCTCTTTTTCATGATTTTGGACGTAAAAATCATCAATTTCTCCTAATTCTTATTTATTTAATGTTGATTGTGACGGATAATATTCGCAGGTATGATGGATAGGTCGGAATTGATGTACCGGATCGATAGAGTGAATGGTCCGCGGTACCTCTTTGAATTAAGAAAGTTTATTGCTGCAGGTAAAGCTCACCGTGAGAGACTGAAGCGGATGACAACCATATGTCCATGTTCTCGTTGCAAGAACCTGAAAGCCCGCCGAGACAGTGAGGTGCAAACTTATTTGATCATGTATGGTTTCGTCGAGGGCTACACAGTCTGGACATTTCACGGCGAAAGAGTTGGTGCGAGTGGCGGTGCATCTGGAGTGAGCTCTTCGACGCCGACAACTACAGCACCACCGGTGAATAAAGATCCTTTAAGAGCACCCGGCTCCTCATCATCTTCAGCAGCAGCTGCGCCAGCCGACAGTGACAACAGTTGTCGTGATTACATCACGGTGGATGATCTAATGCAAGACATGGCCGACGAAGCCAGCGACGGTGGGAATTGTTAGGATATTGTGAGCCAACCCGAGGATGTGCAGCTTGTTGAAGATCTAGTCAAACACTTCGATGAAGACGACGTTGTGTTGGGTTGCCCAAAGTGGTTGGAGAATTTCAGAGTTGAAGCAGGCGGCAGTTGATCCTCTCTATAAGGACGGCGGCGATTGTCCGAAGGAGTGCACGGCGCTCCGTTTTAACCTCCATATGTTGATGTTGAAGGCTCGTCATGGTTGGTCTGACACTAGCTTCAATGAGTTGTTAAGCTACCTTGCCACCACGTACCCACGGCTAACAAGGTGCCCACCAATACTTATCGGGCCAAGAAGCTGATCCGGCCAGTGGCGATGAAGCTTAGAAAGTTTGATGCATGCCCTAACCACTGCATCCTGTATCGGGGCAATGAGTATGAGAAATTGACGAGTTGTCCGTACTGCGGCTTTAGTCGGTACAAGAAAAATGTTGGTTGTCGCGTGGATGCAGAAGACGAGGGAGGCTTGCGGGGTGGTCGGAAGAAGAACAAGAAGGGGGCAAAGAAGAGCAATGCGGCCAAACAGATCTCGGCTCAGTATGACGATGAAGAAGAGGGTTACACGCACAGGAAAAGTCCAGCACTGTCGGTGTGGTACTTGCCCATGACCGATCGCCTGCGTGCAATATTCGGGAACCCGGACGATGCCAAGCTCATGTCCTGGCATGCATCAGCTGACCGCTTGAAAGACGATGGCAAGCTACGGCACCCATCCGATGGCAAGCAGTGGAAGGATTTCGACGAGGCCTACCCGGAGTTTGGTAAGGAGCCCAGGCATGTTAGGTTCGCGTTGAGTACCGACGGGATGAACTCGTTCGGTGAGCTTAGCAGCTCGCACAGCACTTGGCCCGTCGTGCTCACCATGTACAACCTACCTCTCCATCTATGTCAGAAGCGTAGGTACCTTATGCTGACCATGCTTATCTCCGGACCGAAGCAGCCCGACAATGATATAGATGTGTTCCTGGAGCCGTTCATGGAGGAAATGAAGATACTATTTGATGTTGGGGTCCAGATGGTGGATGCATCCCGCAAGGAGAAGTTCACACTAAAAGCAATCATCTTTGTCACCATCATTGATTACCCCGGTCTCTTCTCACTGTCGGGGCAGATCAAAGGGAAGACCGGCTGCGTAATTTGCATCGATGGGACCTGCTACACTTACCTTAAGGGATCCAATAAGATGGTGTACATGAGGCACAGATGGTTCCTCGTCAAAAATCATAGGTATAGAAGAAGTATTATGAACAAATACTTTGACAATCAGGACGAGCCGCAGCGTGATCAACCGACGCAGACTAGTTGGGGGACAAAGGTGTATGAGATGGTCAAGGACATGGATCAGGTGGAGTTTGGAAAGAAGAAGAAGCCGCCTAAAGAGGGGACCAAGCAGACAAGGAAGCGAAAGCAGGACCAGATGGAGGAAGTCCCCGCCGCCGTTCCTTTCAAGAAGAAGTCAATTTTCTTCAAGTACCTCTCGTATTGGAAAACACTGAATACACCCCATGCCATCGACTGCATGCACCTAGAGAAAAATGTCTTCGAAAGCACGATCGGTGTCCTGCTGGACATCAAGGGCAAGACAAAGGATGGTATCAAGTCACGGACGGATCTTGTCAATCTAGGCATCAGGCCGGACCTTCACCCGGGACCGCCTCAGAACGGTAAAGTTGATATCCCAGGTGCGGCCTCCAACCTAACGCAAGATGAGAGGACGGCTTTTCTTAAGTTGCTTAGGGGTATCAAGGTGCCGACTGGTTTCTCTTCCAACATCAAGAGCCTGGTCTCCATGAAAGACCTCATAATGACCGGCTACAACTCACACGACTGCCACGTCATGCTGACGGTGTTCCTACCAATTGCGATTAGGGCTATCCGTCCAGAGTACGTGAAGATGGTCATCACACGGATGTCATACTTCTTTAACCGCATCACCTAGAAGGTCATTGATAAGGCTGAGCTGCCTGCCCTGAAGGAGTTCATCGCGGAGACCCTTTGCTAGCTCGAGATGTGCTTTCCACCATCTTACTTTGATATTATGCCACACCTAATGATGCATATGGTTGATCAGATCCATCAACTGGGCCCCATGTACCTACACCAGATGTGGACGTACGAGCGGTTCATGTCCACCCTCAACAGATACGTCCATAACCGCGCTTACCCGGAGGGCTCTATGATCGAGGCATACACAACAGAGGAGGTCGTGAACTGGTGTATGAGGTACATAAGAGATGGGAGGGTGATTGGGCTACCTGTCCATCACCACGAAGGCAAAACCTTAGGGATGGGGTGCACATGCCAAAAAGTACGCACCGATGTGGCAAACCGAACGGTGCAAGAAGCTCATTACAGCATCCTTCATCAGTTAGTGAGCATGGAGAAATACATTGAAAAGCACCTGGAAGAGATCCGCGTCGCTAATGACGGACAGCGCACGGAGGCATGGGTCCAGAACCATCACAAGAGCAATTTCATAGAGTGGCTCAAAGTGCAACACATACCCCTTGAAGGATGCCCTGATGAAGATACGAAGACTGTTAAGAGGCTTGTGTTAGGCCCATCCAGCCAAATCACCATGTGGCAAGGGTATGACGTCCAGGGCTACAGGTTCCACACGAAAGACAAGGACAAGAAGAGCTCGGCACAGAACTGCGGTGTTCGATACGAGGGCGAAGAAGAGTCCACGGGTCAGAGGAGGCAATACTATGGGCAAGTCGAAGAAATATGGGAACTTGACTATGGCCAAAACCTACGCATAACCATCTTCCGTTGCCAGTGGGTCAAACCGAATGCGGTTGCAGTGGACAGTTATGGGCTAACCACCGTGGACCTCAAAAGTATCGGCTACAAAGATGACCCATGGGTACTAGCAACCAATGTCGCGCAAGTGGCCTACTATATATATGCAGAGGACCCAAAAATTCATGTGGTTGTGTCCAGAAAGCAGCGGATTATGGGAGCTGATGGGGTGCAGAGTCCCGAACATTACAACAACTACGCAGAGCTCGAGCTTTTTACCGATCATCCAAAGAAGATCAAGACCGTCGAGGACCGATTCAACAAGTCCAGGATGATGCCGTGGGCCCGCCCCGACGGTGAGAAGAGGACGGTGAAAGCACCTGCACCAAAATGATATATGTATCCCAGAGACATATATGTAATAATATAGCTCGATCTATTGAAGACAAGTTTTGTAACTTTTTATTAATATCATGAAACCATACTACTCTACTAGTACTACTGAATCTACTGATGTGCAAGCTCTACGTTATTAACAACCAAAGAGCGTATATGCACCATGGATGGATCAACCTCTGCATCTACCAGTGAAATAATGCCTGCCAATGCTTCTAGTGCAATACCTGTGATAGTACATTATTATTAAATAAACATCAGTGGCGTGCATTAATTTTGCAGTCGAATTCTCTTGCAGCTGAAACGAGCTACAGAAAGAGATGGACTAACTAGGAATGTGCAGAATGCAAGCAAAATATCAATGCCTTTTACTTATATTATATAAGTTTTTTGTTATTTGCTGGTGGCTCATGTTGGGTTGCATCTCTAGCCTACCCTGACTTTCCTGCAACTAGGCTTTTATATTGTGTCATATTGCCAATCTACAAGTAATTATCTATTTTTTCCAATTTTCCAACAGAGGAGGTCACCAAGAAGGCAAGAACACTTACCAGTAGCAAAATATTAACCGTGGCGGGCACGTAACAAAGCCCGCCACGGTTAATAGATAAATCACGGCGGGCAGTATAAGGTGCCCGCTGTAGTAAACATTTACCGCGGCGGGCGGCTTATATTGCCCGCCGCGGTTAATCCGTGGCTATATATGTGCCGTTGCTCGCCCAAAATTCCTAAGTATTTCGCGCCCTCGAATTCGACCCCATCCCTCCTCTCCCCGCCCCGCCGCCGCCATCCCCGCCGCCGAGCTCCTCCGCGGTGACCCCCGCCCCCGTCCTCCTCCCCCGTGCCCGTGCCCCGACACCGAGGGCCACCGCCGTCGCCCCCGCTGACTTTGGTCGACCACACCGACGCCAAGGGCCGCCGTCTCCGAGGTTTTTTCCCTTACTGCCTCCCCTGAATTGGGATGAATTTTGATAAATTGGGATGGATTTGGGATCTATTTTTTGACACTGTCTTATACTACTGCTTGATGCAAAATGGTACTTGTATTACCTATTTCTCTGTCACATACTACTGCTACTACTCTGAATTCAACTGAACTGCTATACTACACTTGGTGAATTTTGAACTGCTATACTACTGATCTATGATGCTTTTGGTGAACCGTAGCATTTGAATTCAATTCTTTTTGTTGCCTATGATGCCAAAGAAATTTGTGACAAAATTCTGAGCATATGCCACTGCCTATGATGCACCTTGCCTTTAAACTGATCACATGCTAAATTTGTGAGAATTTTGAGATGAATTGGTCACTCTACTGCAATTTTGCCAAATTTGATATAATTTTGGTGGTGGTGCTACCTATTTCTCTACTTAATATATTCATATACTGTCTGCTACTACTGTCCTCCTATACTACTCCTATACTACTGCTATACTACTGTTGTATACTACTAGTAGTATACTACTACTAGTATACTACTTTCTAGTAGTATACTACTACTACTACTGCCTACTACTCTATAGTAGTATACTACTACTGCCTACTACTACTCCCTCCTCCTCTACTGCCTACTCCTCTACTATGCCTACTACTATACACTGCCTATACTGCTCCTATACTACTGCTATACTACTGTTGTATACTACTACTAGTATACTACTACTAGTATACTACTTTCTAGTAGTATACTACTACTACTGCCTACTACTTTCTAGTAGTATACTACTACTGCCTACTACTACTCCCTCCTCTACTCCCTCCTCCTCTACTGCCTACTCCTCTACTATGCCTACTACTATACACTACCTATACTACTCTATTGCTCTATGTGCTCTACTACTACTGCCTACATTATTGTACTACTGCCTACACTCTACTGTGATTTTTTCAACTTGCAGCTACCTGTGATGCCTACATAGCTCTTACTCTACTCCTCTTACTCTACTCTACTCTACTCTCACCTCCTCTAGTCTTCTACTCTATCTTGATGGCCGAAGGACTTAGCCCTTTGGGGCCGAATTTTGAAACTATCTTGATGGCTTTTGTTTGGTATTTGCAATGATGATTCTTTTCACACTTCTAAGCTGAAGCGGTGGCATATGCAATGATGTGAACCCTTTTATGCTGAGGCAGCAGCAATGATGATCGAGTGCCCCCGCTAAACTAGGATGGCTTGTATACCAGATACAAGCAACCAGTTTAAAAGCGATGTGATGACAACGGGGCAAATCTGAGCCAACTACTACTATTTTACTACTCTAGTACTACTCTACTTTACTACTCTAGTACTATTGTACTTTACTACTCTATAACTGTGTCTATACAACTGAAATATGTATTCATTGTAGCTTTCCAATGGCGGAGGAACCGATAAGCGGATGGCGCGACCCTACCCCTAGTGCATCATCATCAACTAGCCTCGAGAGCCAAGTGTCCGTGACCCCGAGGCCAACAAAGAAACGTCGTACAGAGGACGAAGATGATCCGACCTACCAACTGAGGGACGACGAAGTTGAAAGTGCGCGGTCTCCAAACCCTGAACAGATGCCGGTGGTGCCTCGAGAATTGAATTTCGAGGAGGAACAAGTCAGGGACAAAGAACCCCCCGCTCCATCTCCAACCACTTCAAGCAAGTCTAGGGGTTAGAGGACAAAGCTGAGAAGGGGGGAACACGGGAGGCACCGGAGGGAAACCCACAGCGAAGTCCATGTGATCCATGAGGCGGGACCAGAGGGAAACCTGTTGTCGCCACGCACGGTCCTTGCCAAGTTCAGCAACCAGGTGGCATGTATAGTCAAGGACAAGGTGGAGATCACTTGGGAGGAGTGGAACAATGTCCCGGTCGACTACAAGACACATATCTGGGGTGAGGTGACGAGGAGCTTCCATTATCCTGAGGACGTCGATCTGAACAAGTGCAGGGAGTGGGTCATGCACGTGGTAGGAAGAGCCTTTAGAAACTTCAAGTCCATGCTGACCAGGTACTACCTGAAGCTAGGCAAGTCACCCTGTGTCAAATACACTATGGTGAAGGAACATCACTGGGAAGAGTTCTGCAAACAAAGAACAACAGAAGAAGCAAAGGCAAAGAGCGCCAAGTTCAGTGCACTCACGAAGAAGAACCTGCAACCCCACCACTTGGGCATGACTGGGTTTGCTGGTAAGAGGCCCCAGTGGCGGGAGGAAGAAAGGGCTAGAGCTGCCGCCGGGCTTCCCGATCCGTACGACGGTGTAGACTTGAGGGCTAAGGACTTCATCTATGCCCGCAAGCCGAAGAAGCTCAAGGAGGGCGCGAGCAAGTTCAATGAGCCCAAGTTCGAGGAGGTGGAGAGGGCTCTCATTGAGGCCACTAAATCCAAGGATAGCTTCGAGGTTCGCAGGGGCCAGGACTTGCTGACCCTGGCACTGGGAACCCCCGAGCATCGTGGCCGCGTCCATGGCATGTCGTCGAAGATGAGCTGGAACTCAGTGGAGTCATGGCAATCCGACACTGCCACATACCGGTCAAGGCAGAGGTACAAGGAGAGCATCTTTCAGAAGGGCTATGATCAAGGCGTGGCCAAAATGATCAGCCGGTCCATAAAAGAAGCCTTCACGAGCAATGACCCAGATATGGTGTCGATGAGGTCACAGATGCTTCGCCAGGCTGGCATGGCCGTGCCTCAAGTTCCACAAGGGCAGACACAAGGGCAGCCACTGCCGATGATCGAGGATCGCCCAAGGCACCCCGTCGACGACATACGGGAACCCATGCGCGTCCACCTCATGATCCCGTTCGGCAGGGTGAAAAAGTTGACCGTGGGTGAGGGTTACATGCACCCCAAAGAAGATATCAAAGATTTCAACCAAGACCAGATCCCTACCAACTATGCTGTCGTTATACTTACATGGTATGCGACCGAATACGAAGAATTTGAAATGGAATATCCAACTGCAGAAGGGGTAACGATCCTTGGAGCTGCCTTGGGTTTCGAAGTCCTATGGAACAAGGACGACATAGAGATCATTCTCTCGATGCCGACTTCTACGCTGACGGCGACACCAGCATCACAACCATCCGTTGCCGGATCTTGTCCCCCCGATGATCCGGATCACGGCGACGGCGATGACGAAGGCAATGGTGGGGATGACAAGGGAAGGAACTCACCCCGAGGCACAAGCCCTCACCCTCGTTCTCCTCCTCCAACAACAAGTCCACCTCCACCTCCTGGCAGTCCATCTTTGGGCACGAGCAAAGGACCGAGAGGCACAAGCCCTCACCCTCGTTCTCCTCCTCCAACAACAAGTTCACCTCCACCCCCCGGCAGTCCGTCTAAGGGCACGAGCAAAGGACCGGGAGGCATGGAGGAACCGGGGGCAAAGACACCGCCTGCTGCCATTGCGAGCACAAGCCACTGTCCTCCACCGCCGGCGAAGACTAAAGGCGACCAAGGGCAGCTCACACACTCACTTGAGTTTGAAAGGTATGGTAGCGGCAAGGATAATTTGCTAATAACTTTTCTTTGCCATAATATGGTACTAACATTTCTATCCTAGGCCGAGATCACCTTTCCATCTATTTCCTGAATCGGATGACAGCCCCGGCCATTACGAGCATGGGAAGTTCATGATAACCAAGGCCCAACTCGTCGACGAGGAAAGGTGGGAGACAAGGAGGTTTCATCTCTGGTATATGGAAGCGGCAAAAGCTGGTCTGCATGGTTTTGTAGTCAAGGTTGTGGCGGAGTACTTCCACTTGCCCGGCAACGATGTAGAACTCCCCGTGGACTTCCACGACATGTACAGACTATTGCGGGAACAAGACCTTGACATCGCCCAAGTCACCTTGTTCTCTATGTAAGTGATGAATTGCGAGTTTCACATATCACCTGCCTTTGAATCGGTCAAGACTACTTATATATGCCATGATGGCTTGTCCTTGCAGGTTGATGGCCTATATATCCAAGGAACTAAAACTTGATGTTATCTATCTATCTCCAATGCATATTGCTCAAAGAATCATCATTGGTTACCACCTAGATGACAATCATCCAACCATGAAAGACTTGACCAAGCGACAGAGAGAGGTGCACAGGAAGAAACTGATGAACAATGAGAAGTTGAACATTTCAAGGTACATACTAGGAGCAATGAAGAAGATCAAGGGACATGGGTGTATCCTAGCTGCCTACCACTTTGGGTAAGTCAAAGACATGCCTGTAGAGATAAGTGGGTAGCTAGCTAGAATTATTATTTCTCGTTGTAACCTGTATTTTGTTTCAATGGCGCAGCCAACGCCTCGAGGGTCACTGGGTTGCATTTATTATCTACCCTCAGGATGGCAGGGCCTACGTATTTGATTCGTTGATAGTGCCAAACTTAAAAGGGTACAAGGCCTTTGAAGATTGCCTCAAAGTGTAAGTGACTGAACTATCTTCTCATATGCGTTCTAATGCCCTGCCTAATACTAGTACATTTCGTATAGCGCTTATAAGGAGTACGTGAAGGATCCTGAATGCTATGATCGAAGAATAGAGAATTTTAAGGCTAAGCATAAGAACCACATCAAAATCAGACGCAACTTTCCGGTAAGTATTTGAAAGGTTTAATTGTGCTTTCCGTTCATATACGTTCTAATGCCTGTGTTGTAATGTTTGTGTATCGATCATGCAGTGTGCCAAACAACCGGTAGGATCACAAACCTGTGGCTTCTACGCCTGTGAGTTTCTGAGGGTGTGCAAGCGGTACAGCAGCAGTTGGAGGGTGCTCAAGAATGGATTGAACTGGTCGAGAGACGTGTAGAGCATCCAACACAGCTTCAAGCAGACAAAGGCGGACATATGTAAGTTTTCTTAGACAAATGTGTGCTTGAAGGGGGCACGTTCTTCAATGAGAACAGCTCGCTAGTGATTTTACCGGAGTACGAGAGGCTGAGGAAATGGCCCACGATGATGCGTCTGTAGGATTACACCTTAGCGCATGTATAACGACTTTAATATGTAAATGTAATAAATTAACGATGACAAGAACGACTAAGTGAATGTATATATATGTATATTATCTCATGTGTAATGCCTGTATACTTTTTAAGTTTAATCTGTGAAATCTGGATGTGATTTGAATTTGAATTTGAATTTATATGCCTGCTGTATTTTTTTTAATTCAGAAAATAATTTACCGAGGCGGGCAAATAATAATGCCCGCCACGGTTAATGAACATAACCGCGGTGGGCCACAAAAGTTGTCCGCCGCGGTAAAATAATTTACCGCGACGGGCGGTGTAACGTGCCCGCCGTGGTAAAAGTATATTTACCGCAGCGGGCACGTTACATCGCCCACCGCGGTAAATCGGTTAACCGCGGCGGGCAAAGCCATCAGCCACGGTTAAGCCATGATTTACCGTGGCCTCTAGGCCGCGACGGACGGCTTTGCCCGCCGCGGGAAACCGAAAAAGCCCGCCTCCAGTAAAGTTTGTGTAGTAGTGTCGTCTCCTAAATTAGCCTCCATCTATATAATTGGTTTTGTAATTAATCTATATTTAATACTTTTTATTAGTATCTAAATATTCGATGTGACATGAATTTTAGAAATGACCATAGAACCAAACACCCCCTAAAGATCGGGACTCTGTAGACGCTGTGTTGTGGTCTGATCGGACTCTGACTCCTCCGATTTGGAAAACTCCTTTACCTGTGTCGGTCACTAACTCTCTGACCACGCATACGTACCTAGAAGTGAAATCACAGTCGGTCTCCCAACTCTACATACGACGACGCGACACATACGGGAGGAGGGGTGGCCCGGGCTAATAAATAGGGCAGACCATAAACGTCAGCGGAAATTTTACCTCTTTATTAATAGATATAGATATATTCCTTTAATGTGATCATTATATGTTACAGCGACTTTAGATATATAAGTCATTATATATGTAATCTTTTAGGTAACCATATGAGTTTTTAGCTAAGGGAAAATGGAATACATACAGAAATCAGAAAATGAACACCTTTTTTTAAGGCAATCTACATTTTTGTTCATAGTTAGAACCAAATAGTACATATCTATTTATGTTCATTTGGCTGATAAGTCATGGCTGAAAGTACTATTGGCTGATTTGTTGTGAGAGAAAAACAATGCCCCGTTCGGCTTACCAAAAAACCGGCTTATTCGGCTTGTTTTTTTAGCCGAAACAGTGTTTTTCTCTCACAATAATTCAGCCAGAACAGTGTTTTTCAGCCAGTTTCAGCAAGCCAAACGGGGCTAATGTTCGTTCGCTAAAGAAGTACGGATTATAAGATAAGCGAACAGAGAATATTATCGGCCTTTTGTTGCAATGCATAAGCTATTCATAGCTAGTCAGATTGGATTAATTATTGGTGGAGTGTTGTTAACTATTAGTTTCATTAGCAGGTTTAGAGATACTAAGGCATGTTTGATTGACTAGGACTAATGATTAGCTAGTACTAGTTATTAGTTGCCTAGTAGTTAGCTAACTAAAGTTTAGCCTAGTCCTACTTGGATCCTTAGCTAATTGTTAGTCTATGATTGCTGGGTTCTACGGACCAGTGATCTAACAACTAGTTAATGCTTTGATGAAACTTTAGCCCACCCATTAATCCTCATATTTGGATCTTCAAGGGCTAACTTTAGCGACTAGTTGCTAGTCCAAGGAATCTAAACAGAGCCTTAGTCGCATTAGTAACGCGTTACACTAGAGGTTAATCTGGATTAGATGATACAATTTGTTGTTGTTTGGTTTGCCTGAATAAGAAGTTGTATAATATTATGGTTGTAATTGGTTTACTGCATAATTGGCCATACCGTCTATTGAATTGCGGAGCGAGTGTAAGAGAAAATGTGCATAGTTGGATACACATGATTTAGCCAAACTGTGGGATGCAAGGTAAGCTTGCTTTGAAGATCTACATAGCCTAAACATGTACGAGCCGAACTCAGGGCCTAGTTAAGAAGATGTATTTCATAATTAATATGATCTATACTGATACTTATTTAATATAAAAAAATATTAGTATTGTTTAAAAAATACTAGTATTGTTTTTATAGATATGATTAAAACTAGGCAAAATTTGCCGGCGGACATGCCAAGTGATGGCTCTTTGCTGGCGGACACCCATTTTCGAGCGCTTTGCCAGCAGACACTTTGGTTTGTTGAAATTTGGCCATTGGACACCGCGCCCTAGTTTCAACCGGTTTTGGAGAGAGAAAATTTCGTTTTGGACATCAGGTGCCCCTGAGCCACACTTGGGTCCGTCCCCAACCTGGTCTGGTTGGACCAGTTTATAACGGCCGTCCCGGACCGAGTCAGTTAGGGTTTAGTCATGCGCCACTTTCCCTAATCCCATCGCCGCCCACTCGACTCCAGTGCCCGCTGCGCCGTTGTCCACTCCAGTGCCCGCCGCCGCTGACACCTCGAGCCTCGATCGTCATCCGCCATGGGGGGCTGAGGATCTGGAGCATCCCCGTGACCCGAAGATGAAGTCCCCGGCAAGAAGAAGGACGCCAGATTGCTCTGGTTCTCCGCCTAGGGTTCCTCGGTTCAAATGGATTAAGAAAGGAGAGTTTTTGAACCCGTGCATTTTGGATTTGGTGGTTTAAAATCGTTTAGTTTCGTTCTTTTCCTTTGTTTTGATTTAGGATGGATCCGACGTCCACGTGTAGGCTAGCGATTAGAGTCCCTACCTATGTAGAGCAAAGACCAGATGGGCTCGATGATTATCATGTAATCGCTAACTACATGCGTATGGTAGACAAGGATACATTCAATTAGATGGGTTTTCATGAGTTGCTTGGTGGGGGAGATAGTACATGGGGAGGATCAAGAACTACGAGGTTGCTTTCTTTGACAAAACCAAGGATGAGATAGTGCCCATAGATTACGATTCTCGCTCTGTTACATGCATTTGATGTGTATTGGGAGAGTAGGAAAGCGCCATTGGCAAGACATGTTGTTGACATTGGTCCTCGTTTGAGTGCGATCCGAGTTTTCTAATGCCAATGCCTTTGGTGATACTCGGTCTCTTATTAGCACACAGCAGAAGTCGATTAATTATCCGCCACTAGCTATGATTTTGCTCGATGATAGTGTAGTGCCTAATCCAGTAGATGATCACAATGGTGAAGCTGTTGATAATGCAGAATGTGTTAGTAGTCCTCATGTTGATGCTAATCTCGATGGTGATGGTAATTGTGAGGTTGATGCTAATCCTGATGTGGCTCCTAATCCAGAAGGTGTGGCTAATCCTGATGTGGCTCCTAATCCAGAAGGTGCTGCTAATCCTGATGTGGCTCCTAATCTTGATGGTGATGGTAATCCTGAGGTTGATGATGATGATGCTAATGAGGATCATGCTAATGCTGATGATGACTAGGGAGAGGTTGATGAAATTGAGTATGTAGGAGTAGATGATGAGAATGAGAAGTACAAGGATGTGCTCAATGATGATGATGATGCTGACTGTGATTACTATCCTGACACTGACCCAGAAGATGATGACCCACTAGTTGTGGATGATGAGAGGGATTGTGAGGGTGTGGTTTATGTCACTGACATAGATAACCCTAAAATAGCTCTTGGTGTTACTTTTGAAGATGGTTTCTGCTTTAAGAGATGTATTGACAATATGCAGTGCTTAATGGAGTTGAACTTGCAGTTCCTTATAGTGAGTCACGGCGGTACAGAGCATATTGTAAGGCCAAGAGGTGTAGGTGGAGGATTCAAGCATCTCAGTGTGCAGATGGCAAGACATGGCAGGTATGTGTTCATTTTAGTGCTTCATTTAGTTTTGGATTCAGTGTTCAATTGTTGTATGCTAACTGTTTATTGATGGGAGCAGATTAAGAAGTTACCACATAAGCATAAGCTGTGCAAGACAAGCAAAGTCCGTAAGAATTGTATGGCTACCAATCACTTTGGGTCAAGGATGAGTGATAAAGCGGCTTAGGGAAGATCCAACTCTTGGAGCTAAAGTTTTGAAGGACAAGTTGGAGGAGAAGTATTGTATCCAGTAAGCTACTACGTTGTTTGGGGACGGCAAGCAAATGGCCTTAGATGAGGTAATGGGTGGTTGGGAGGATAGCTTTGTACATGTGTTTTCTTGGAAGAGGGAGATTGAGAAGAGGAGTCACACAGGTGTTGTAGAGATTGAGTGGGAGGTTGTGAATAAGAAGAGAAGATTTAGTAGGATGTTTGTAGCACTGAAGCCATGTATAGATGGATTCCTCAAAGGTTGCAGACTATTTAGGGATTGAATCCATAGTTTTGACAGCAAAGTGGAAGGGGCAGTTAGCAGCTGCTGTAGGGATTGATGGCCACAACTGGATGTTCCCAGTGGCCTATGGAGTATTTGGTAGTGAGACCAAGGAGAATTGGGAATGGTTCATGAAGATGTTGCACAAGGCTATTAGTTCCCCACCTGGTCTTGTTATTTCAACTGATGTAGGTATGTTTCATTCAGTGTTACATGATATGTTTCATTCAGTGTAGCCCTAACATTGTTTCCTTGGTTAATAACTGTAGGTAAAGGAATAGATAAGGCAATTACCAAAGTCTTCACAAATGGTGTAGAGCACAGAGAATGCATGAGGCATCTTGTCAAGAATTTCTAGAAGAGATTTAGGGGAGAAGTGTTTGAAAGGAACTTGTGGCCTGCATCAAGGTGCTACAGACAGACAACCCATGATAGGCACTGGAATGAGATGCACAAGGCATGCCCAAAGGCAACTACATGGCTGTTGGACAATCACAAATAGCTATGGGCAAGGTCAAAGTTCAGCACAATAAGCAAATGTGACTATGTCACCAACAACATAATTGAGACCTTCAACAGTTGAATCAGGGAGGAGAAGTCCTTACCCATTGTAGAACTCATGGACAAGATAAGGCAATTGATCATGGAAAGGTTTTGCACAAGGAGGCAGCTGGTGTCCAAGTTGTCTGGTGTTGGTATTTCTTAGCATCACCTTAATACTAGGTTGTCATCCCTAGTAGCAATGCCAGAAATACATGTTTGGTATTTATGATCATAACACTTGAAAAGTATATATATATATATAAGAAGGAATCTGCAAGCGCACAGATTGAAATACCATTGTAGCATTTCACCGGAAGTATTTAGGTATCGTTATTTATATTTTTACCATAGGGAGGAGCTACGGGGTTGGCTAGAGATATGTATACTTATGATAAAATCAATCACATAGCACATACTCCAACAGGGGTGAAAGCTCTAGTTTGGTTTTGGTGAATTAATGAAACCCTAAGTGCTAACCTAGTTTATCAAGTGATCATAAGATAGGTAGCACATTTCAAGTGGTGAAGCAAATGAAGATCATGACATGATGGTGATGCCATGGTGATGATCAAGTGCTTGGACTTGAAAAGAAGAAAGAGAAAAATAAAAGGTTCAAGGCAAAGGTATAAATGGTAGAAGCCATTTTTGTTTTGGTGATCGAGACACTTAGTAAGTATGATCACATTTAGGATCGATAGCCGTACTATTAAGAGGGGTGAAACTCGTATCGAAATGCGGTTATCAAAGTGCCACTAGATGCTCTAACTCATTGCATATGCATTTAGGATCTAATAGAGTGCTAATACCCTTGAAAATGTTTGTGAGAATATGCTAACACATGTGCACGAGGTGATACACTTGGTGGTTGGCACATTTGAGCAAGGGTAAGATACTTCACCGGCGGAGTGTCCACCCGTAGAGTGCGGACAGTCCGACGGTGCCACCGGCGTCCTAGACAGAAAAGACAGAGGTCACTGTAAGTGACCGGACGCTGGTCTCGGTAGGACCAGCGCGTCCGGTCAGTAGAAGCTGCAGAGACGCTAGCGTCGGTCTCTGACCGGACGCCGGGTCACTTAGTGACCGGACGGTGAAGGGGTGTGTCTGGTCCTGCTGACGTGGCAGCACACAGAGGGTCGCCATGTGACCGGACGCTGGGTGTGTCCGGTCGAGCATGACCGGACACATCTGGTCGTGAAAAGTCGTTTCTGGATGCTTACTGGAAACGACCGGACGCTGGGGTTCAGTGTCCGGTCACTTTGAGCTGGTGCGTCTGGTCGTCACTTGATCGTTGAGATCGGGCAATCAACATTTGAAGAGAGGGGACACGTGGCATGCATCGTGTGACTGGACGCTGAGGTCCAGCGTCCGGTCAATATGACCGGAGTGTCCGGTCACCCCGCATTATGCCCAGTGAAGGGGTACAACAGCTCTATTTTATGGGGGCTTCTATTTAAGCCCCATGGCCAGCTCAAGCTCACTCTGTTGGCCATTTGCATTGACATAGCAACCTTATGAGTTTAGCCAAAGCCCTCCCACTCATCTCCATCATAGATTCAACATCTTTGTGAGATTGGGAGTGAATCCAAGCGCATTGCTTGAGTGTTTGCATCTAGAGGCACTTGGTATTCGTATTTCGCTGCGGGATTCACTTGTTACTCTTGGTGGTTGCCGCCACCTAGACGGCTTGGAGCAGCGAGGATCGTCGAGCGGAGGTTGGTGATTGTCTCCGGCTCCAATCAAGGTGATTGTGAGGGGTTCTTGACCTTTCCCCGACGGAGAGACAAAAGATACTCTAGTGGATTGCTCGTATGATGCACTCTATTGAGGGTTTGGCGTGTGATGCCAATTAGCGCGTAAACCTCCAAGTGAGTGAATCGCCACAACGAGGAGTAGCTTGCCAGCAAGCAAGTGAACCTCGGTAAAAAATTATTGTGTTCATCATTTGATTCCGAGGTGATTGGTCTTCATTGATATTGATTCTTGTGATTGATTGGTTCACTCCTCGACACGGCGGTATAACTATCTTGCTCTCTCTCTTTACATTACCGCAAACTAGTTGTCAAGCTCTTTAGTGTAGCTAGTTGTGAGAGCTTGCTAGTTTGGTTAGTGTGGCTCTTTAGTTAGCCTTTGAGCACACTAACTTAGTGTAGTGACATAGCTATTGTGTGGATAGAAACTATATAAACTAGAATTGTAGTAGGTGGCTTGCAATTTTAGTAGGCTAGCGTAACACTTGCTTCGCCTCTTAATTGTCTAACCGTTTTGTTAAGTGTTGTTGTAGAAATTTTTAATAGGCTATTCACCCCCCTCTAGCTATTAGGACCTTTCAAGGGGTAAGCCAATAATAAATATATGATAAGTGTAAGCATTGATAACACCTAGAGATAGAAATAGACTACTCATTAATATAGTAAGACTAAACAGGAGATTAGTTAAGAGATTGAATTCTTATGTCATTTCTTATTTACTAAGTCTTTCGTATACCCTAGCACATATACAATCATGTATAACATAATGACTCTTCATCTATGCATAAGGACATTACTAAGGAAAATCAAGAACAGAGCAAGCCTTTCTTCGCAACCAGGTTCTACTTGTTCTACATACGGGGAGTGGACTACAAAGAACTCAACGGGAATGTCACATCCGTGATCTATCACATGACCCGACATATAGAGTGCATCCATAGGCAAACAATATCTAAGCACTATGCTCACATAATGTCGACCACTTAACTCACTCGAGTACTGAATTAAGCGCTTTGCGATCTTATGCATAAACTAATTATCAATCATGACTATATCAAATATACTACTAGAGCAAACTAGGAACATAATAAACAGAAACATAATATTAAAGTAGAATAAAGTCATAACAAGAGGGATACAATGGCTATACCAGCCTCCAGATGATGATGAATCCAGAATCCTGAGCCGAAGCCCGAACTCTACGAAAACCGTGCTAGCTAGCCTATACTAAAACTTTGAGTAGCTATTCTAATTCTCTGGTGGAGAAGAGGACCTTCTGATCTTCTAGATCCTTGGCTAATGGCGTCTCCCTCAGGAGGGGGTGGGGCTGACTTAGATAGGCCGATGGGATGAACCACAGCCCTCGGATCAAACCGACCTTGATCAACGGCGTAGATGCAAACCCTAAGGCGGTGGAGGAACCGACGTTGAAGCGGAAGCTGACAGGGGTGGCGCACTAGTTGACCGGCCAAACCCTATGGCTGGTCGGCCAAGGTCCCTGCCAGGTGGGCCCCTCCTTTGGGGGTTTGCCTTCTCATGATCTCTAGAACCTTCTCAAGTTGGTTCCCGCGTGGAATATGCTTTTTAGCCCGACGTATTAGGTTTCTTGCCCCCCTTTTTCTGTTTACTCCCTGTAAAACATAGATTTACCAAAACTCGTGGAAACTGTCAGTTAATGTTTGGTGACCATTTTTACAAGTTAAGTTGACGGTTCTTGATGAATGATAACTACCGTCAACATCTGGCTACAAGATTTTGCCTCATGTCATGAAGGAATTGCACAACAAGAGCATGAATCTGAGGTACACCATTCATAAGAGTGGCCCAATGGTGGGAGAAGTAGGAGAAGTCAATAAGGACCTAGTCCCTTGGAGGTTCATTGTTGATCTAGACAAGAAAGAGTGCACCTGTAGAGAATGGCAGTTAACTGATCTGCCTTGTGTGCATGCCATAGCTTTCATTGGTACAAGAAGAGTTGATTTGGAGGACTTTGTTCACCATTACTACTCTGTAGAAATGTTCAAAGCAGCTTATGCAAGTGTTGTGCCTCCTATGCCAAGCAAGGAAGAATGGGAAAAGGTGGACATTGGCTTCAAGCTCCTTCCTCCTAAATGCAACAGAAAGCGACAAGAAGGCTAAGGAAGAGAAGGATAGCTGGAGTTGAAGAAGGTGGGTCAACCAACAAGGGCAAGAGAAGGTGTAAAAGGTGTGGTGGATTTGGTCACCTGCAAAAACCCTGCAATGAAACTATTGCAAACCCTGATGCACCACCACCTGCACCTCCAAAGAAGAAGAAAAGGACCTACAAGCCAAAAGTGGTTGAGATTATAGAAACCACAGATGATGCATCAAAGAAGAAGAGAAAGGCCTCCTACAAGGGGAAACAACTCAACAAGAAGAAGACAACTCCTGCTGAGCCTACACCTCCTGATCAATCTGAGCAGTACGTGATCTATCTGTTGCCACCATTTTTCTTAGTTTAAAGGCACGTGTAGTTGAAAATATGTTCACATGTTTCATCTTGCAGGGTTCCAAGCTCCCTGGTCACTAGGAGGCAGGCCAAACAGCAAGTGGCAGGTAGCCCAAGGGCACTGACTACGAGTCAGGCTTCCTCAATGCTGACATCCAGTCCAAGCGCCTACACTAGGAGCAAGAGGGGAGGGGCCTGATGCAATAGGAGCAACACCCAAACAGAAGAAAGCTTTTGACTGGTCCTTTTGAGCCACCTGTGCTTTGGTGTTATTCTGTGTGCTTTTGAGCCACCTGTGCTTTTGTAATCTGGCATATGAACTTGGCCTACACTTGGTATTGTAATGTATTATAAACATGGTATTGTAATCTGGGATATGAACTTGACAGATGTTGGTAATGTAGTGAACTTGAAGGCTTGGTAATGTAGTCAATTGAAGGCTATTATTGTTACTGCCTGTATTCAAGTTTGTCATGCTGACCTTATTCAAGTTTGTCATGCTAAAGCTCAGTATTAAATCAAGGTTGACCTTATTCAAGTTTGTCGTCTTTGAAAATTTAAGCTGGGCAATGAAGCATAAGTGCATTTCATTCATTTGACAAACATCACAAAGCAAAGTTCATGCTTGGTTATACAATACCATGCACATGGCAACAAAGCAAACAACACCTACAAACACACTGGCCCCAATCATCCTCCTAACAACTCTATGCTCTCCACCTATTCTAATCACAGCATCCCTCTGAGCACATACAACATTCTTCAGGTTCAACAGAGAATTCTCCAAAGCCTTCAAGGCGGCCATCACAGCTGCAGCATCTACGCCATCTCCAACGCTCACTGGCTTCCACATGAAGATGCTGCAGTTCCCCTTGCCCTGTTCACGCCGAAGACCACAACAATGGGATGAACCCTAGATCCGATTTCAAAATGCCAAAATGGACCAACAAGAAATGCAAAAAAACTCACCCAGTCACGATTCCTGCAAGTGTAGAACTGCTTCTCTGGGTTATTTTGGGTTCTCGACGTGCGCTCCACAACCGTCATCGTGCAGCGGAACACAGCGGCTGCCTCTCTCTCGCTCCACGCGAACCTGTTGAGGACGAAGCGCCTGAGGCTATCGCCATCTTCTACAGGCCTCTGCCTGCGCTCTCCTGTCAACAACGCCCGCCCGCCTACGCCGCGCCCGCCCACCCGAACGCCCGCCACCGCCGCCGCAGCCTTTAGCGTGGAGACGAGGAAGGCGAAAGAGACCGTTGGAGAGTGTCGTCGGGTCTAGGCTGGCCGTTATAAACTGGTCCAACCAGACCAGGTTGGGGACGGACCCAAGTGTGGCTCAGGGGCACCTGATGTTCAAAACGAAATTTTCTCTCTCCAAAACCGGTTCAAACTGGGGTGCGGCGTCCAGTGGCCAAATTTCAACAAACCAGAGTGTCTGCTGGCAAAGCGCTCGAAAATGGGTGTCCGCTAGCAAAGAGCCATCACTTGGCATGTCCGCCAGCAAATTTTGCCTTAAAATTAAGATTGTTTGACTTCTCGATAAGCGACAATCATATTCTTTGGGAGAGTAGTTATTTAAATTCAAAATAATTGCAAAGACATGTGCTAAAATTTACGCAGAATCTATCACCCAAGCAATAGAAACAAAACAAAATTTCACTTCTTTGGGAGAGTAGTTATTTAAATTCAAAATAATTGCAAAGACATGTGCTGAAATTTATGCAGAATCTATCACCCAAGCAATAGAAACAAAACAAAATTAAAAAAAAAAAACGCGCCAGGTAGGGGTCGAAGCTACGGCCTTCTGCTTAGGAAACAGACGCTCTATCCACTGAGCTACAGGCGCCTGTGTGGCTGTGTTTGATAGTGTTTGTACTGACAAGTGATCACTCTCTGTCTATTTCTCAACACTATAGAAAATAAAAGTTACCATACCACTTTCATTGCTGAGCAGGAAATAAATGATGTGCACTAACGACAGCAAAATGGCAAAAACTTCTAAAACCTAGATCGTTAACTTGTAAAGTTTGAGGAAATGCCAGAGAAGATGTGCATTAACAGTAGGAAAATGACAAATATTTCAAAAACCTGGATCATTTCTTAACTTGTAAGGTTTCAGCATCAAAATAAAAAGGAATTCTTGCAAAAAAAAAGGACAAAAGAGGATTTCAACAAAAAAATGAGAAAAGCTTGTTGTGGAAAGATATGCATTTAGCTCGTTGTTTCGAATATATGAATAATAAAAAAGGACATGTGTGCACCTTTTTTAAGGCAACCAACATATTCTTTACAGTTGGAACAAAAGAGTACATATCTGCTAACATTTTCCTGTTTTTTCTTGTATGGATAGGCTATTCATAGTACAATGCTCCCCATGAGTTTTTTCTAATTAAAAGAACATCGTTGTGATGACAGTCCAAATGGATGAATTCACATGGAGTCTCTCCTGCATGTATGCAGTCATGCAGAGGACCAAATATGCCATTCCATTTCTCTGCGCCTTTTGTCAACTCCTGTAAAACTGTAACCCCACGAAACATGAGCTATTGTTCGTGACACGCTTGTAGTTTTTTCTGATCCAGGAAAAAAGTTACCTCACCTCAAGTCATTTATGTTTTTCCTTGTCAAGCACAATTTCAACAAGCTGAATGTTCCCCTGAAGTGAAGCAGCCTTGCATGGTGGCAGGAAGGAGAAACCATCCAGCAGTTTCAAACACTTCAAACCCCACTTGACCATCAAAAACTCAATCAGATGATGACCACTGCGTAGACAAATCCAACAGGTGAGGTAATTTATCAGAAACGGTGCTTGCCACACTTCTTCCAAGTGCAACAGGGGTGTGAAATGATTCGTTGGTACCTGCGGTTGTGGTATGTAGTTATGAAAACCGCCCCAGAAGAATTTTCGAGAAGAAAGGTCACCGTCGCGAACAGATCATCAAAATCTTGCCAAATGGACGCAGTGGTATGTCAGTCAGCCAAAACAATGACAATACAAATGGAAATGGGTAGGTAGTCAGTGAATGGATGGGACACAAAATGATCATTCACATTTGAGAAATAATAGTAATACAGTAATAGATAGACTGAACACGGTAGAGTAGAATGGTAGCTCACTTGCTGAGTCGTAAAGTACATCAGCTCCAAGAATAATGTCAGGATGTAAATCAAATAGTGGTTCATCCCATTCTCCCCACGTAAGTCCTGAAACCTGCATGGTATGGACTAATCCTAAGTTCTCTGAATTCGATAGGATGCAACATGTAAAGCTCTGTAGGTGAAATGAAACCATACAGTACAGCTGGCGTTATTGAGAGCACATATGCTTCTGATGTTGTTTAGTACCTATAATAGTCAGTAAAAACAAGGAGGAAATCAACCATACTGAAGCTCTGACAAGGATCAAATGATAAGGATTCCTAAGATGGATTGGAGCTCACTTCTGAATTCTGTGCAATGTCTGTTAGTGTTACATCTGCTCCAACCTTTGCAGCTACTAATCCCGGCAGTGAGGTCCCAGCACCAAGCTGCAGATGATATGTGCAAATTAGACAAGAGCGTAACTGTAATATTGTTCCGTCAAACAATAATGTATGTATAGAGGAATGCAGGATTCCATAAAGAGAGGATTTTTCGGCCTCAGACATGGAGAATAAATACCAAGCCCTTGGGACACAGGAGCAAGTACTCCTATTGACCCAAGATTGTTCAGTGAACTGACAACTGACATTTACAATTGGTCACAGTAGCAAGTGGACCACATTGGTGATCGGTGGATGGGAAGTTGAACGAACACAAAGATGAGAAGTAGTGGTAGTACCTCAACAACTCTGGAAGCAGAGAACCGTGACCTCTGCTGCCACACATACACTGCAAGAATGACACTGCATGGCCACACAAACATGCCGTAGTCCTCTTCGATGTTCTGTATGTAAACCCAACCAAAAGGATGTCAGGACACAAGAGCACAGCAAGAGAAGCGTGGATAAAACTAATAAAGGATCGAAGCCAAGCGCGTGTGCTTCGTGTAGCACCACGAGGCAGCAAACGCCTTGGCGGCAAATTATCAAGCACTTGCTCGGCGTTCCAGCATGCACCAGCATGGCAACCGCCGCATTGGATCGCCGCCTAGACGCGACGCAATCGAGGTTTAAAGACGCCGCAACGACTGTCCGGATGAAACACCCGGCCCCAGGCCCCCCCAGCATATGAGCAAAGCAGTGGCTCTCGGTTAGCTATCCGACGCGAGCGTGGGGAGGTACGAGATGGCACGGATGCGCGTACCTCGATGATGTCGACACGGAGGTCGTGGTGATGCTCGGACGCGCTGACGCCGAAGTAGTGGCGCGAGACGGTGGTCATACGCGCGGGGGCAATGGCAGCGGCCCGGCAACCGGAGCCGCCGCCTTCCATCGCGACGCCTCTAGAGTGTAGAATGTCCATCTACCGGCAACCCGCAGTGAGGACGAGGCAAATCATTGAAGTGTCTCATTACAAAAGCAATTACATTTGGATCGCTAACATCTTTGGGGATGTAGCTCAGATGGTAGATCGCTCGCTTAGCATGCGAGAGGTACGGGGATCGATACCCCGCTTCTCAATTTTAACCATTCTATTTTGTATGTACTTTTTTATTTCCACTACCATTCTATTTTTTATTTTTTATTACTTCAAGTGCATCTCCATTCTATTTTTTTTATCTTCCATTCTATTTTTTATGTCCTTCTTTCTATGGCAGCTCTTTTTATTCCCTTTTCATCAATAATGATACATTTAAAACGTACAATCCGTCCGGGCGCCTTGCTCCGCTCACTCCAGCATGCACCGCTCGCCCAACGACCCTCTCCATTATTCGCTCGTCCGTTTCTAAAAGAATCACTCCCGCACGCGGCGCTCGACTGCTAGCCCTACCAGGTGCGGCGTGTGGCTGCCCTCTCCTAGTCTCAACACGCGGTGCTCGGCTGTCGGCTCTGCCAGGCGTGGTGCGCGGTCGATGTCTTCCTGCCGCATCGCGCAGTCGCCGCCTCGTCAAGCTGCTGACTGCGGCAAACTCTACACGCCGACGAGGCTCCATTCTCCCAAGCAGCAAGGAGATATTGCGATGTGCTGAAAACACATATATGTTGCAAGTGTTTTAGTGAGATGTTGCTAAGTAGATTAGGATGTAGCAATGGTTTATACATATGTTGCAAAGGTCTGTTCCCAATGTTTCATCTGTGTTTTCGGACGTATTGTTGTAAGTGTGTTTATTTGGACGTTGCATACGTTTCACATATATGTTGCAGGTGTTTTATTTGGATATTACGTGTGTTTGCAATGGTTTTCAAGTGCTTTTTATGTGTTTTTGCAAGTGTTTAAGCATGCTTCAAGTGTTTCATCTGTCTTTTTTTTGCAAGTGTTGCATCTTAATGTTTCAAAAGTAGATCAGCCGAGTGCAGCGGATCTCCATCTGGTCGGTGTGGATTAGATTTTCGACGGTGTTTCTCGCCTCCACAGCGGTTAGAGTGGCGGCGGGCAGACCACGCACTGCAGCAATGGTCAAGGGCAGCTTGAGGGAGCTCTCGACGGTGCCAGGTGGCACGGGCTCCGTGTTGGCGTGGTAAGCGGACTGCAGGTCCGGACGCCCGTCCGTCCGAACATCTAGGCTTTTCCTATGGCAGCTCTTTCCATTACCATTCTAAATTTTTTATTTTTTTCTTCGGTGCATCTCCATTCTATTTTTTTTATTTTCCATTCTATTTTTTATTCCCTTTTTTCCTGTCCTCAAGTCAGTTCAATGGGGTCTTCCAGTTGAGGTAAAAATTATAAGATCTAAACAAAAAAGTGGTCTGGTGTCCATATATGTACAGATTTGTGTGGGATCATGCATGGCTTGTGTGAGATCAATAGAACTTTGTGACTGAAAATATATATCCAGTGTTCATTTTTATTTTCCACTGTGTTTTAATTTCGGTACGTCACCCAACGCTTGCTTAGCTCTCTCCCTGAAACTGTACTACCACTACCAGATATATGTTTTGTCAACTTATTAGTGATTGTCAAGATATTTGTATTTTCATTTTGTAGAGAATGGATGTGACATGCATGTGACTATGTGTTCCGGTTGGAATTCCAAGTCCTTCCGAGCCACTCATCTCTGGTGCGCTCTATTTCTCCGTCAACCTATATAAGTTGTACTTGCTTCAGTTGAAAACTGAAAAAGAAAAGACGATAAACTGCACTTGACTAGTAATGTGATGGCAATAAGTTTACATATAGAAAATGTGGGAATATTTTTATGGTCTAGACTAGAATAGGCAAAAAGGCAATCTCGCGGTCTATGCTGAAACCACAAAATTTATGCGCCTGTTCGCTTCACTTATAATCCGTACTTTTTCAGAAAATGAACAGTATTTTCGTCTCACAACAAATTAACCAACGATACTTTCAGTCATGGTTTATCAGTAGCAGTAGTACTAGAGGCTGTCGTGCCCCTTGCAGGAGGAGCAGAACAACTACAACCCTCCTTCTCCTTCTTGTCCTTGTTGCTAAGCTCGGCCAGACTCTCCTTCAGCTTTTTGATTCGCTTGTTCTGTCCAGAAGAAGAGTAGGCCCAGGACTGGTAGCACTCTCCAGGTTAACCAGTCGTAGCGCTCCGTGCACTGTCTGTAGTTGCGCAAGTTGCGTCTACTCTGCAGGGAAAAAAAACATATATAGAATAATGGTAGGTTGCAAAAACATAGAATGACGGTGATTAACTCGGCTTTTGAAAAAGCCAATAACAAGGTTTTACACACTGGGGTCTCCAGTTTAAAAAGGAAAGAGCAAACTCCACACCTCAGCGCTAGCTTACAGAAACAAAACGAAGACATATGTTATGATAGAAAACACGGTAGGAAAACCTCTCAACCGTTTTCTACTTTTACATTTGAATACAAAAACGAAAGCGAAAGGGATAAAACCGGACACGAAAACAAACACGAACTTACGGAATATCGAGAATTTCGAAAACGAATTAATTCGAGCGGAATTATGTCGAACACGGTCGGTATACGAAAAATCAATACAGAGGACGAAGTGCATAACAATTAACAAGTGAATAATAATTAACGACTCATACAACTTTCTTAAAATGTATCTCCATTCGACAACACGTAAGGAAGACATGATTTTTCTAAGGCAAGTACGCGATTTAATATACCGCTGAAACTTTGTTTAATTTTTTAAAACATCTTAAAGACCTTAAATGAAAAAACTAAAAAGTTGTAGATCTCATCGAGAGCTACAATTTTCATATAAAAATCATCTTCATCCGGGATCGTATGGAAAAGATACAATTTTTTTAAAGTTGGACTTCTAGTAGGCCAAATTAGGTTTAAACCGAATTTCGAATTCAGGATATTCCGAATTAAAAGTAGAAAGATAGAAAACGGTCGGAAAAATGTCTAAACCGTTTTCATTCCGATTTCGAATTTACCGTTCCGAATTTCGAACCGAATTCGAATTTGTCCGAAAATATGAATTCGATCGGATTAAATGTAGAAAACGATGCGGTTCGGTACGGGATATTTTCATACCGTTTTCATCCTTAGTAACAGCAACTACGCCCTATATGACCATAATATCTGAATAGGATCCTTGAAAACTTTTCTTCTGGTTCATCCATCCCGCCAAACGCTGTATTGCCCCCTCCAGCTTGACCTGCTTGTCGGCCTCCTTGGACAAATCTGCCCACATCTGCAGATGATTGATAGCCATATGAATCACAGGATCAGGATTTAGTGGGAAGCATTTTTCAATGGCCATTTTATTACGGTTCTTCCAGATAGCCCATGAAAGACCTGCAAATAAAGTAAAGACTATCCTCTTAGGGATCCCAGGCCTCCCTGGCACCCATTGGGATATAAGTTCCTGAATCGACAGAGGAAAACCCTGTAGAATGACGGTATATAGACCGGTACAGTTATTATTGAGATATATACACGTATATCGTTGATTGATACTCGATAATATAATGGTCGATCGGACAAGATTTTCATGAAGGCGAGGCGACGATATATAATTAAGTAGGGTCAAACAGTGAGCAACAGACAACCGTACTTTTTCAGCAAACAAACAGTATTTTTCTCTCACAACAAATCAGCCAACAGTACTTTCAGTTATAGCTTAAGTAAACAGGGAGAATGATTGCTAGTAAAACAAGACATTCAGTAGCTAGGCATTGGTCGATCATCTGTTCTTTCAAAGTTGACCTTAAGATATTTCCTAAAAAAACGACTTTTGGTATTAAAAAAGAACTCCTTCCAACAGGAGTATACTAACCAACAGGAGTACAAACTCTTGGGAGATGTAGTATATATGTGCAGGGACGGAATGAAGGTGTGTTGTAGAGACAGTTTTTTTTGCACCTTCTGCTAAGATTTGGATCGAGAGATAAGTTGCAAGTCCCATGGCGTGCGATCGATGCAGAGTATGTATTAGCTAGCGCACTGCAGCGATTCATCATCCACGACCACGAGAGGAGGACCCATCATCATATATACCGAGGAGATTAATATAAGAACGAATTGAATCAGTAAATAAGAGGCCTGCAGGCGGATCGGAGGAGTGTATACACTCACCGGCCTCGTAGCCGTGGCCAGCGTCGCGGCGTTGGGAACAATGCTGCTGCTGCTGGGCGACGACCGCGCCAACAGGTGACGGAGGCAGATCGCGCGCAGCGAGGGCGAGCCGAGGATCGGCGGCATCTCGATGAGCTACGGTGCCTGCTCACCCTGCTGCCTGCTGGCCATCTTCTTCCTCAGGGCTAAGGTTTAGGATCAAAGGGAGGGAGGGAGGCCGGCGGTTGCAGCTAGCAGACTACCTGCAGGTGAAGAAAGAAATGGAAGGAAATTACCCCTTATTAAGGGCTCCTTTGGATGAAGGGTGCCAAAAACCACGTGTGTTTAAGCGCCCCGAGGTTTTCTCCACTGCACTTGCCACCCCAGTCCCCCAGGATACAGAATCCCCTCGTGGGAAAAATTACCAACTACCGTTTAAGAAACATGGGGATACAAATCCCGAACGACAAAAAATATTCAGAATAATCAGAAAAACACAACTTGTTTGGTGGCTTCTGCTGAATTTCAACTCTAGACTACCCCAACTTGTTTGTGACTTAAAGACTTTGTTGTTATTGTAATCAGAAAAACACACAGAATTCAAAAAATGGTGTTTTCTCAAGCTGAAACTTAACACCACAGATAAATTTAGTACTGATATGTAGTTCATTTGCATAGACTTTCAAGATTATGAAAGTAAGGACAGACATGTCCAGTTCAAGCAAGGAATAAACATAAAAGCGGCATCGTGGAATGCGACAAATTGGAAATTTCCTAGTGACTGATACGTTCACGTTCAGTAGCTTTGACACTTCATGAGATGCAACAACAACAACAAAGCCTTTAAGTTCCAAATAAGTTAGGGTAGGCTAGAGTTAAAACCTAACAGAAACAAAGATTCAGACACGTGAATAGCTGTTTTCTTTCGGGTTTCATCTCCATTAGAATGGTTAGATTTAACGTTGGCTCGCCACGCCTATCACAACCCTCCTCCTTTATCAGGGCTTAGGACCTACTATGTTGAGACAACATAGACGGGGTTAACTGTGGCCAGAACAATGTGCGTCTCCCATGTCTGCCGTTTGGATGCACTACCGGTTGTCGATGGGGGATGGCATCGAAAGTGGATGGCATCACAAATGGCGGTATTTTCTTCCATGAGCTTCCAACCACGCCGTTGGCCATCCTGTTCTCGGGCCACCCAACTACGTTTACTGACATATTGATGATTATGGGCGCCGCTACTGGGATTTTTATCCTGGTACTGAGGACATACCCATGAGCTTTATTGTTTTCCTAGACGGAACTTACTTCGTTGTAGTTTCTGCTGATCTTACAGTGGTGATCATGAGATGCCTTGTTAGAATACGTCAGGGGCCTATTGGGCCTGGGTTGGCTGTATAGCCCATTAGTGTTAGGATTAATTAGAGATAAAAGTCGCTTACTTAAGGGTCAAGTAAGCCTTACTTGGAAGTCAAGTAAACCTCTCTATATAAGGAGAGGAGATGTATCGATCTAATCAAGCAAGAATTAAGAAGGAAATCCCTTCCCTCTTGCTCGGCTGTGGGCAAGACCCCCAGCCGGCCTCCAGCCTCCCCCGCATAACATGCCTCTTCAAATGTCCTGGACACTCAAACCTGCATCAACGAACATTGTCATTATCATAGATGTAAATATAGGAACTGCAAATACTAATGTTAACTGCACACGAGATCATAGCTAGCAACAGACTATCAGATTAAATTGACGTCAATACCTGTAATTATTATGGTTACTAGTATCTATCAAGCTTGCTATCAAATTGGTAACGACTTCTAGTCAAATATCATTTGTGAAATTAGTAATTGCACTCAAAACATATTGTATCACCAAAAACGGATTCAGGTTGCATACTTAGGCCCCTTTGAAATGCTAGAGTTTCACGCAATCATACAGTACTCACAGAAAAAATATTGGACTTGTGCAAATGAAAATCTGGTTGACTAACTGAAAAGTTTCCTCAGTTTCTCAATACTAACAAACAAAAAATCTGGTTCACTATCATTCTTCTTGAGCAATAATTATATTGGCTTTCATTCATACAGGATAACTCAATACTAACAAAGAAAAAATTTGGTGAAATTTAGATTATGAAAAATGTTGCAACCCCTTAACCATGGTGATTAATTGATTTCTGAATTTAATTGTTCCTATCCTAACTTCCATTTTCTAATCTTCCAAGTAATTAGTTAGTTGATTTCTACTCCTATTGTCTTTTGGTTGATTGACCATTGTCTGAGGGTAGGTGAATCTTGCAAGGAATTGATTAATTCATTTGATTTTTGTAGGAGGTCATCATCACGCTACAGATTTGGGCCATACTTTTGCCAGATTTTTTGGTTTGCCTTCTTCTGCATCAGGCTAAGTTGCCTATGGTTATGTTGTAGTTTCAGATCAAATGGCTATCGGTTGCAGGAAGGAAAAAGGAAGAGCTATATTCCTAAAAAAAGGAAGTGCTATCAGTTGCTGCTAAGGTCTTGGTGGAGAGAACAACAGAGAGGAGGAGGTGTGTTCGCAATTTGACCTGCTGCTTGCCCATTTGGAGGAAGAAAAGAAATAAGCTAGCCATTGGGAATTGCTTGCTTGGTGGAGAGAAGATTATAATTCCTAATATAAAGTTGGCAATAAAATAAACTAGAATGGTATGGTTTGTACCCGTCTCAATTTATGAATCATTACAGAACTAGGATAAATATATGTGCTTGTCTACATAGGGATATGATTTGCTGAAACCTGAAATGATGGGTCAGGAAAGGCAATGCTCCATTGTTTCACTAAGATCGTTGTTTTTTATTATTTCAGATTCCTATCCTACCATCTGAAAAGCGGAATAGTTTGTCACCTTTTGTCTTCAGAGCACTACCCTTTTAGCAGCAAATGATAAACTTGCCATTGACTTTTGGGGGCATTGATTAAATTGCTACTACTTATTAGTCACCTCAGTAGTTAGTTTAATGGATGCTACTGTTATTTTAGAACTGAACTATGTATCAACTATAATCAAATGGGAGTAAAAAAAGATAGACACTACATCTTCTAATCTTATTAACAGGAGTACAAGTCTTCTGTTCGTTATGCCTGTTACAGTGAAATTTACCTCGTGAATAAATCATATGACTTTATTTTCTCTCATTTTAACTGTTTATGCTTCTCCTTGTTTTAAATAGATAATAATAGTGTGGACTTTGGATCAATGATGTATTGGTGTATATACAAAACAGGTTAGGCTATCAGACATGTCGAGAATCAGAAGAAAGTTTTACTGATAGGCACCGAGTTTTCTTACCAGAGATTCAGACAAGCTGTTTCAGCGTCCCATCGTAGTGTCACAGTGCCAGAACGGCATGTTGAGAGGTGGGGGAGCTGCCCACGTTGCACGCCCGTAATGACCAGGAATCACACCAGGTGGGAACGGGATGGAGTCCGTCTCACCTGAAGCAATATTGACTGACCAGATCCTCGCAGTGCTGGTTACTCCATCGCCGTCTGCTATGTATATAGTGTTGGCAAGCTGATTCATTGACACTGCAGCAGGAACGACCAGGGCCTGGTTTGCCCCCAGGTATACTGCAAAGTCGCCTATGTCATATGTGCGGACAAGGGCATATCCACCACCAGGGAGGCGATCCAGAGAGTAAACTGTACTGCTCACCACATCTTCATAAGATACAGAACTCACTTCGTTGGTTTCCTGGTACTGAGGACATACCCATGTTGGTTTCCTAGACGGAACTCACTTCGTTACAGTTTCTGCTGATCTTACAGTGGTGATTGGGCCAGTTGAAGTCACATATCCTGGGCCCGTTATACCAGAGCAGTTGGTTTTGGTTGAAATACCGGCAGAGGGGGCTTCAGGGATGGTGCCATGGGGCAGTTATGGTAATCATGTCTTCAAATGTGGTGAAAGAGTCTATGTCTGTGTCATGAAACGTTCTGTACCCAGCTCTCTGCACTAAGTACAGAACGTTTCATGACACAGACATAAACTCTTTCACCACATTTGAAGATATGATTACCATAACAGCCCCATGGCAGCATCCCTGAAGTCCCCTCTGCCGTTATTTCAAGAAAAACCAACTGCTCTGGTATAACGGGCCCAGGATATGTGACTTCAACTAGCCCAATCACCACTGTAAGATCAGCAGAAACTGCGACGAAGTGAGTTCTGTCTAGGAAACCAACAGAGCTCATGGGTATGTCCTTGGTACCAGGATAAAAATCCCAGCAGCGGCGTCCATAATCATCAATATGTTGATCAGTAAACATAGTTGGGTGGCCTCATGAAAGAAAATACCGCCATTTGTGATGGCATCCACTTCTGATGTCTTTCTGATGTCATCCCCCATCGACAACCGGTAGTGCATCCAAACGGCAGACGTGGGAGACGCACATTGTTCTGGCCACAGTTGAGGCAGAACAGGTAGACATTGAAGGTGCCCTCCTGCTGGAACGCCACGAGGCCGTGCGCGGCTGCCCACACTGAAGCATGAGGCAGGAGGCCGCGCGTGGCTCCCCATGGTGCATCGGGAGGAGGAGGAGGCCGGCAGAAACAAGGGTAACGAACGAGCGAGGTAGCGCCTCCTTCAGTAGCAACCATTTGCAGAGCAAGCATCTTGTCTATCCCGAACCGCACTACCTCATCATCCAAGCGCGACATTATCAGCAGCCGTCCATTTGTGTTTGGGACCCCGGCTCTCCACGCCGGGCAAGTAGAACGCATCGCTTGCACATTGCGCCTTGGAGGACCAAGACGACACGGGGAAGGTGTGTCGCCCTAGTCCCAACGGCATCTGAGGAGAGCTTGTGCTGCCCAGGAGAGAAGCCGAGGAAGGCGAGCGCGCCGTTGAACGCCCGTGCGCCGTGTCGCAGGGTGCCCAGGACGACGCCCATTCCGCCCGCGATCACGTCGAAGGGCAGGTTTACCAGCTTCCAGGCGACGCCAGCCAGGTGACGTAGAGCAGGCGGCGCGGGCCTGACCAGATCCGCCCCAAGCGGCAGAGCTGGAGCTGCCAGATCAGTCGAGTCGGGGTCGACGGGGGCCGAGGCGACGGCGAGGCTGAGGTCCAAGCCGAAGGTGGAGAGGATCCGGACACACCTGCCCTCATCGGTCTCCTCCTCGAAGGCGGGGACAGCGGCCACCGCCGAGGATGGGCTGCCCTGGTAGTCGACGGCCTCGGCCATGGCGGCCGGTGCGAGGATGGGCTGGATCTAGGGTTAAGGGTGGGGATCGGGGCGGGTAGGATGGAGACGAGTGGTGTGAGCGGGTGGGTGACTGTGTGGAACAAGATCCTCGGAAGTCGGCCAAATGACTTATCTCTGCAGTCGCTGTGCATGCAGCCGCTCACTCCCATCCGACGGTGGAGCCAGAAATATGAGCTGCCCCACTTGGCTTGCTGGGCCGGCCCAACATCAGGCACGAGCACGACGCACGTACTGTATTTTTTCTGGCGCGAATCCTCACTGCTTTGGCGCCGCCGCATCGGGCTCACGTTTTTGACGCGAGTGGTGCAGATCGTGCGGCTGCGATCGGTGAAGGTCGTGCGCCAGGGTCAGGTTTCTGCTTGTGCTCTCCATCGGCAAACTGGTGCCAAAATCTCTACACTCGTGTCATCTATTGCTCTCTATTGGCAAACAGGCAAACTACTTCTTCTAATTTGATTTTTTTTGTCCTCCCTTATTGGATTGTGCTTGAATTGATCAATTGAAGGAAGATTGATATGAAGCTCGAAGGAAACATCAAATTGCAGTAGTATGCATCATTGTGTGCATCTTAATGAAATTGCAGTAACCAGCAACATCTTTTGTGCGGCCATATGAAATTGCAGTAACCAGTGACATCTTTTGTGCATTGCATTCACAATAGCATTTCAAATCAATTTACAACACTGAACAATTTACAGAAGGGATCCCCTTTACAGAACTGATAGCAATTACAGTCTCCTTCCATCAGTCTTTTACAGGATCTTGTTCCGACTGTGTGGGGGATTTTTCCCTTCTATTAGATTAGATAGATAAAACAAGTTGGAAGCTGACCTGTGGCCCCTAGACCTAGAGAGCCCTGGAGCCGCCGGGCCACCTCTCTGGGCTAGTAGTTAGTGGGCCTCCATTAAGGGGCCCGTTTGTCAGAGAAAACGTTTCTCTATTGCATCGCACTAGAAGGGGGAAAAACTGAGCAAGCATATGTTATACTTGAGTCTGGCAGCCGTTTTTCTTCTCCAGCAAAACATTATCCATCCTACATCATTGTCAAGTATCTGTAGTCTACACCTGCATTAGATGCTGTTTCCATGAAGGCTTGTTTTCATGCAAATTTGACAGAATCAGCTGGAATTGTTGACTGAGCCGAGGAATGTACACTGAAGTTTGGCCAGATACATTGCTGGCTCTCAAGATTTCAAGATCCGAGGCTGTAAGGAGAATTGTTTATCACGGACCTGCTGTCGGGTTTGGTCGCCTCATCGGAACGATCGTCCGTCCTTAATTTCCACATTGCACGTGGATATGCTTTCACAGTTTGCGCTATGGAGTTTTAGCCAAACTTGTACATATGAGATTTGCTCAGAGCAAGATTAGTTTAGCAATATTGCCTCGGCCTAGGTGGCTGTTCCATCGTTTTATCGGAGTATTGCTACTGGAGCTTTGCCTAATCTGGTAGCGCTGGCCTGCTCGTAATCCAACTACCTAATTCACCTCGTAATCTAAGCTGCCGCATGGACTTTTGAACCTCGTCACATCAGTTACTCTTTCCATACACGAAAGATTTTTTCCAAGTGGCCGGTGGTGGGCGACATGTGTGTGTGTGTGGAGAGGATGGAATGGAACTGGAACGGACGCGGTATCGAGGTCGCCGGTCCACGGCCACCACGGGCGAGGCGGCGGACGCCCGATCCGTGAGCACGACGCGAGGGCGAGGGCGAGGGCGATCTTTACTGGGCCGTGTGGGAACGGGCGCCAGCGAGCCGGCAGATGTTCCTCGACACGACCCCGGGGAGGAATGCGAATTTGCGCCGCGCAAGGAGCTAGGAGCCCCCAAAAAAGCTAGAGAAGACAGCAGCCGCGGCGGCAAGCGCAACTGTCCAAGGGTCAAACCAAAGATCGCCGCCTCTTGTCCAAAGCTACGCCCCCCGCGGCAGAGTGTTTGACTAGATGAGACGCCGCACTCGCCGGCCTCTCCTTCCGTGCGGGATGCGGACCGCGGTGGTGGCGGTGGCGATGGCGCTGATGCTCCTCCTACCGTGGGTGGTGCCGGACTGCCGGGGCATCATGCGGCAGGCAGCTGTTGGCCTAGAGGGTTCGTCTTTTTTCGTTTTAGAGGGGTTTGTTTGAACTGTCGTTCAGAGGGCTGTGCCTTGGGCATTCTGAACTTAATGTCTGTAATAGCTGGTATCCCCAGCAAACCTTCTATTGCTTTATATAAAGCGGGGCCAATGGTCTTTGGTCTAACGGGAGCTGCGAGCGGACCTGGACCTGCGGGGGCTTGACAGTGCAGCACCCGTTCGGCTTCTCCCCCGACCAGGCGGACGGCACCGCTTGTGGCTCCGGGCGGCGCCGGCGCACAACCTGAGCCTGCCTGTGCGCAACGTCACCCCGGCGCGCGCGCTCGGACTGCTCCCGCCGGCTCAACGCCTCCGTCGACGCGCTCTTCTCGGACAGCTACGCGCCCGGCCTGCAGAACGCGCTCGTCGTGAGCAACTGCAGCCACGGCGCCCGGGCCGCCCACACCAGCAACTGCACCGTCTCTACTCCGTCCGCTGCGTCGTCCCGCCGCCTCCAGCGTCCTCCACTGTTTCTTGAACAAAACCGGGATTCGATTCAGGAGCTAGGCTCGGAATGCATGCGGCGAGCTGGTGTCAGCGTCGGCAGTGAGCTACTGGTCGGGCCGACGCGCAGGCGGCCGCGCTGCTGCTGGAAGCGTTGGAGCTGAGCGGGACGTGCAGCTGAGCTGCCCTGCGCGCCCAATGTCAAGTGCACCGCGGTGAGCACGCCCAGACTCCCGGCAGGGATTCGAGGGCGACGGCACCGGCTGCCGGAGAGAGGTCAGTTACTGCACGGTACTCAATTAATTACTGTTTTTTCCTAGATTTCGTGCCCTCGGTGTTTCGAGTCGTCACCGATGAGTAAATTTTCTGGCTCGGATGGTGTGTTTAGAGGACACAAGGTTTATATTGCTTCGGGCAGAATGTTTGTACGTCCAGTTCGTTGCTGTTGCTCGTGTTACTAGCACTGAAAGTTCGTAGTAGGGGCTATAAACGGGCGAAAGAGGGACATGTCCCAAGTCTCTGCTGGAAAGGATGAACAGGTACCGAGAGCTCGATCGCTGCTCGGTTGTGTACTCGGGGTTCGATGGGTTTGTTCGGATCTGGCTTGAATCGATCAGATGTGGTGCGATCGTTGGTCGGATTGTCCGATCGAAGATCAAGTTGTCCGATATCCAGTGCCCCTTATGGGACACCCTGCCTTCCCTTTTATAGGTTAAGGGAAGGCACGTGTTACAACAGAGAGAAAGAGAAGAAGGAGAGAGAAAGACGAAGGCCTTCAGAATCGTCGGGTCCTTCTTCTCCTTCATGCGGGTCCCGCTGACCCTGTAGATGTCAACAGGGACGGCTCCACGTTGCGACCCTGTTCGTCACTGGCGCAGGTGTCGTCTGCCGATCATGGCGCTCCACTCCGTCCTGGCGGACGTCGTGGTGAACTGATGCGCCTGTAAGTGTTCGTACGAGGGTTAGGCAGAACAGCACCGGTTCCTGATGTGAATCCCCAGGTATGAACCGTCGTGGCCGCAGGTTACATCGGGGCGTGCCGGTCACTTCCCCGGTGTCAGAGCTTAGACCCAGGCCCATACACTTGGACCTGGAGTGGTTGGCGGCGATATGGGTCTCCGTCGGGTGAGGCGGAGCCCGCGGCCTTGTGGTTGGGCGAGGCGGAGCTCGCGGCCTCGGCGTCGGGCGAGGCGGAGCGTGAACCCAAGGGTCGAGCGAGACGGAGCCCGCGGCCTTGGGTCGGACAAGGCGGGGCCAGCCCTCAGAGGTCGGGCGAAGCGGAGCCCGCGACTTCGGTGACAGGCGAGGCGGAGCCCGCCCTCAGAGGTCAGGCGAGGTGGAGCCCGCGGCCTCGGTGTCGGGCGAGGCGGGGCCAGCCACCAGAGGTCGGGCGAGACGGAACTTGCGCACCAATCGGAGTTGTAGTCGTGTTCTTAACTGCTCGGGTGAATCAATGTTAATGGTTATTAGCTCTTCCTCTCCCTCTTCAGGTATCAAGTATTGGTCCCGACACGTGCGTCGTCGGTTGAATTGGTTGGTCAAATTATGTTTTTTCAGCTCGCGCCACCGGAACGAAAATGGCTTGGACCATTGGCTCGCTCCGCTCATCAACCAGACGTAATCACCGTCGTCTGAGCAAACCACGTGCATTTGTTTAGATGAACCACAGACACGATTAATCAAACCACGTACGGAAAGGTTCTGCCCACCAACTTTTCTAAGAAAATCTGGCTGACAAATATCTCTGACTCCGTTCTCGGTATACGCCTATTGTCAATAACTCATACTGGAACCAATTAGCATTCAATAATGTACTTCAGAATTGGCTGCTAAAAACGATTGGTGGATTGATACATTTTGCGATTGGGTAGTCGTTTAGGAAAGAAACAAATTGGCATGTAAAGTACACATCAAATGGGGACGGTATATATCAGCAGTACTTCATCACTGATGCTAAATGGCACCGGGTTAGATGGTGATATAACAAATGCTGCCATAGATTTTTATTTTTATCTAACTTTTGCTGCCCGGTATTGTGCTTGTGTGCATGTTACTTTTCAGATATATCAGAGTCCTTCAAATTGCATACTATTACTACATTGAAATTCGTGTGAAATTAAGTTTGAAAAATTGCAGCTCCTTTTTTATATTTCCTCCATATTGCCCTTGATCTCATGCTTCGATTTAATGGTTTCAGTTTCAGTTCCAACGCCAGGTGCAATCCTTCAAAATACCTAGCAGGAGATTGTGGAAAGACGGCCCAAATCACCCTTCTTGTGGCAGGTAATCTTATACTCTTAGAGCATCTCCAAGAGTGTCTCATATCCCTTCCCCATCCATGTTTTTTTTGGAAAGAGAGAGAGAGAGAAAAAAACTCATCTACAAGAGTACCCTATATCCCTTCCCCATCTTTTGGCACTGGGCAGACCGGCCGCCTCTGCTCGTAAAAATACGCGCACCGTAGTCACGTGCATCTCCTCCTTCCTGCGCCGTCCCCTCCTTCCCGCGACTATTTCTCACGCATGTCTCCTTCGCGCCATAGCCCAGGCTCCGTCCATGTTTGACGATCTTCGCCGTCGCCGACCTAGGGTTCAGGTATGCCATCGATCTACTCGTCCCCTATGCCGCTACTGTTGTTTTCCCGGTCACTAGGGTTTGTTGCCACTGGAATACGCCACCTGGAGGCCATGGTCGTCGCTCGATCTCCCTCCAATTGGATCTCCCTGGAGGCCAATGACTGGCTGCAACCGCGTCCTGGAAGCCAATGGCCGGCCTCAGCCACTTTTTGCCTGGCAGTGGCTGGCTGCCGGCCGGCCTTGGGTCCCCCTGCCTTCCTGGGATCCGTGGCCGCCTGGTGCCTCTGTCTAGTCGGCTGCTGCCTCTGTGTGGCCGGCCGTGGCCAGCTGCTGACTGGCTATGGCTGGACAGGGGTGGTTGTCCTTGACAGATGGATGGCGATGGCCTGGCCATGGTTGGTTGTGGTCTGTGTTTGGATCTTGGACATTTTTTTCAATATATGCTGCTCTCTTAAAAATTGTTTTCTTGTACATGGATTATGGACAATGATTTATTCATGAATACTTGTAGGATCGTCCTATTGTCTAGGGGTGGATTTTGGACAAACATGGTCACGAGAGTGGATGATGGTGCTGGTTTGGAAGACTACAGTTTTCCCATGACACAGGAGACCCAGGAAATTGATGAGATGCCTACTGAAGTTCAAGCAGTCGATGTGCTGGTGCAGCCACGTGAAAGTGCTCCATGCTCTGGCAGTACAAGGCCTTATTCGAAGAGGACAAAAAAATTTGATCCGAAGGAGGATGAAGTTGTTGTCTCAGTTTGGTTGAACATTAGCAAAGATCCCATGCACGGGGCTAATCAATCTCGTGCCTCCTTTTGGAGTAGAATTCATGCTTACTATGAGAAAAACAAGAAAACTGAAGCTTACATAACGGAGAGTTCCATTATGCATAGGTGGATGACTATTTTGGTGCAAGTGAACAAGTTTTGTGCATGCTACGAAGCGATCGAGCGTAGGAATCAAAGTGGTGCAACCATTCAAGACAATGTTTGTTTTCCTATTTGGTTCATTTGTTTTGTTTTTCTATTTGGTTCATTTGTGAAGACATACACATTGACAATTAATAACATGTGCAGGTTTCTCAAGCATCCGAGATGTTAAAGGGATTAGACAGCGAGAACATGACATTCACTCTAATGCATTGTTGGAACAAGTTGAAGGGTGAAGACAAGTGAAAGGCCAAGATGAAGGAAATGGCAGAGCAGAAGCAAGCCGCTACAAAGAAGCAATAGATTAATGCCGATTCCACGCCGAGAAATGTAGAAGTGAACAACACTGCAGATGTCACTGAGATTGCACCCCCCAGAATCCAAAGCACGAAAGAGGCCAATGGGTCAGAACAAGGCTGTAGGACTCGTGGACGCCTAAGAGGGGGGGGGTGAATTAGGCAACTTAAAAATCTAACTCTAAGCTATGGCCTCTTTTTCTACCTCTAACAAAACCTATGCAAAAGATAATCTATCTAGATGTGCAACTACGGTTTTGCTAGTGTGTTGCTATCTCTACCGCAAATGATAATAATATGATCAATGTAAATGCAGAAGCTTAGAGAGCAAGGTAGAGATATGCAAACTCCCGTCGACGACTCCGGTATTTTTACCGAGGTATCGAGAAGCGCGCAAGCTTCCCCCTAGTCCTCGTTGGATCCCCTCGCAAGGAATCCCTCGCAAGGGCCAAGCTTCCGGTCGGGTAACTCCATGGATAGCCTCGGGCCTTCCCCACGCGCAAGTGGGTCTTTGATGTGCCTTCCGGCAAGCCTCTCTCGAATGCTCTCCGCCGTCTTCACTATCAAGCTTTCGGCCGAAACGCCGCGGGACTTGTTCCCTTCGGTACATGGTGGCGGCCGCACCACAAACGCGGTTGGTGCGATCTCGCAAGACTTCAAGCCCCTCCGATGTACAACTCTTGTGCTCGCAAGCACGGGGTGGCAAGAGGTATGCAAACCTCACTTAAACACTAGGCAAACACCTAGAGCAAGCGCATAAGCGGTGGTCTAATCAACCTAAGCACTTCGCAAAGCACTTATGCTAATCACCTAATAAAACACTAAGCACTATGCATATGGAGATCACTCAAATGGTGTATCAACACTCTTGATTTGTTTTCTTAGCTCCACTCTACTCAAATGGCCGGTTGGGGGTTGTATTTATAAGCCCCACTGAGAAAGTAGCCGTTGGGGTCGAACTCCCGCAAAACTGCTACTGACCAGACGCTGAATCGTCCTGACCGGACGTGTCCGTCGTCTGTCTCGATCGCTATAGCCGCGAACTACCGACGGATTGCCACCGCGTCATCTCGGCGCTTCGCCACCGGACGCGTCCCGCCAGTAGTTTCGGCGCTGGAACTCTCTCAGATTTCGATCGGACATCTGCGTTCCTGCGTCCGGTCGGTTGCCGCCAGCGTCCGGTCCTTGCGTCCGGTCGCCTGTCTGCCGAGCCACCGGTCCAGCGTCCGGTCACGCTTCCAGCGTCCGGTCCAGCGTCCGGTCGCCTCTGCGAGCTCGTTTCTTTGCGATCTTGCGCACGGCTTGGTTCCTATCTTCATGCTTGGACTTTGCTTGACATCTTGGGTCTTTTCTTGTGCTTCTAAGGTCTTGCTTGAGGTGTTGATCATCAGATCATCATGTCGCCTTCGTCCAAGTCACGTCTTGCACCCTATTGGACTACAAAACAAACACTTGCAAATTCATTAGTCCAATTTGGTTGTGTTGGTCATCAAACACCAAAATCCAAAGTAAATGGGTCAAGGGTCCATTTTCCTTACAATCTCCCCCTTTTTGGTGATTGATGACAACACGACCAAAGCAAGCAAATGATAAAAATTTTAAATTTAAAAATTATCTACTTGCTAGGATGCAATGCAAAGGGCAAGGTTATATGATACTAATTGATAGATACCAATTAAAACTTTACTCAAAAGCATGTCTTGCCCTTGCAAATGTCCCCATGTGATATTATGGATTAAAGCCTATCTTTCTAAAAAAAAATTCTCCCATTACATAGACTAATCCATAATTCACTTTCCTCCCTTTCTCGGACCATTCCACTTGTAGACATCAACTTGATGCTTGCTTTTGGTCCTTCAAATTCTCCCCCTTTGGCATCAAACACTAAAAAGGAAGACATTAGTAGCACAAGGGAGGGTCAAATTTCATGATCCTTTGTGTATAGAGAGAAATGGATCACAAAATTTGACTCTCGCATTATATAGACTAAGCTCCCCCTAAATATATGCATACATATGGTAGAAAGCAAAGCATATGCATAATTAGCAATTTGTTGCACAAGAGAGTTTAATCTATATAATGCATGGAGAAAGCATATAAATATGAAATGAAATCAACATGATGATGCCAATTGAAGAACGATGCTTCTCTTCGGGGACTCCATTTTCCTTGCAATGAGACTACTACACACATGATAAACTTGAAAAAGGTGTTAGTCTCAAAGCGTCCATCTTGTAGATGATCCTCCCCCTAAATTTGTGCATGGAGACATGGAATACTTGTAGTACTCATGCACAATTGATTTTGGAATCAAAATACCACTTGAAAGATGATATTTGGGAGAAAATTATCTACAATTTGGACTTTAGCACATATTAGATAAACAATAGTAAGACAAGCTATGTGCCGTGCTCCTAAGCAATTTTAAACCATGTAGGTTTGCTCCAAGGATTACAAATGAGACCGAGCAAGCCTACCATATGAAATACCTAGTGTATGCATGACAAAAGATATAAGCATGCAAATGTAACCCTAGGCATGAAGAGTAACTAGATGCTTAAAGATACCAATTGTAGGAAAATCTAATTGCAAGATGTACCAATTAAAAAGTAATAACATCTAGTTACCTAACATGGGAAGGGGAATTTAGGTTCATAGTATCCACTAACCCACTTGGCAATGACTTTGTCCAACATGATGCACCCCATGAAATGCACCCATACTTTGCCAAGACTCCAAATTCCCCGATGACCGACGGACTTCTTACTTCCCTTTCGGGATCCAAACCTTCTTGGTACTCTTCATGTTGGAAATGATTTCCTTTGGCACCCAAAAGCGTTTGACACCATTGTTTGCTTGCTTGTTCACCTTGATGGCCACCACCTTGTCATTTTTCTTCTTCTTCAAGAGATAAGGTGTGGAGGCCTTCTTGTCCACCTTGTTGGTGTAGCTGTTGGAGAGCTTGCTTGTTTGCTTTTTCTCCTTCTTCTTTGCTCCTCCCCCATTCTTTACCTTGCACTCATAGGACTTGTGGCCTTCTTTGTGGCACACGTAGCAAACCACGGTTTGTCCTTCATCAAGCTTCTTCACTCCCTTGACGGTGTTATCTTGATGAAGTTGGGTTTGCTTCGCCTTGCCTTTCACTTGAGTCAAGTCCTTGGTGAGGCGAACTACTTCTTGCTTGAGTTGCTCATTCTCCTTTACAACCTCTTGTGTGCATGTATCTACAATCACTTTCTCAACACAAGCTTGGTTGCACAAGAGTGAGTCTAAATATAAATCATTGCAAGAAGTAGAGGCATCCTTTTTAATTATGTCATTTCTTTTAGATGCCTTGGTGGGAGTATTTTTTACGGCCTCAAGATTAGCAACTTGATTTGTTAGCTCATCACAATGTTTGCACATGATTTCCATTTTAGCAAGCAAACTTTGATAATCATTTTGTGAGCTAGCTAACTTTTCTTTTAATTTTTCATTTTTCTTTTCAAGTTGCTTAGCATTAATTGTGCATGCACTTGTTGTTGCACTAGCCTCAAGTTGCTCAATTTTAGTAGATAGTTCAACATTGAGATTTGCAAAGTTTTCATATTGTTCAAGCAAATTCTTGTATGCTTCTTGTGAACTAACTAGCTCTTCTTTTAAAGTTTTGAGCTTATTTTGTTGACTAGTGCAAACGTTAGCATATTTAAGATTTTGTTGCACAATTGTATTGTAAGAAGGCAAATCATCATCACTATCACTCTCACTAGAGGATGAGCTTTTGTTACCTCGTGCCATAAGGCACACACGAGAAGAGCTTGATGATGAGTGCTTATGACCTCGCCTCTTGTGATGGTTTTCTTCTTCACTTGAAGAATCATCCCATGACCTTATTGTTGTGAGGGCTTTGTTTTTGCACGCCTTCTTCTTTGTCTTGGGTGTGGGCTTGTTTGGACAAACTTCCACAAAGTGCCCCATCTCGCCGCATCCGTAGCATCCTCTCTTTCTTTGCTTATTTCTTTGATTGGTGAAAATGAGATCTTGAATTTGGATGGGCACACCCTTGACATTGAGCCTTTGTATCATCTTCTCCACCTTGTTGATTAATTTGATTGATTCTTCATCAAGGTCGGAGGTGGAGGAGGAAGATTGATCATCATCATTTGATTCTTGTTCATCATCATCATCATCCTCATCTTCTTCTTCTTCACTTGAGCAGCTTGAGCTTGAGCTTGACTCAACTTTCTTGCCCTTCATCTTTTTCTTTTCGCTACAAGCGAGAGCTTTGCCTTTGCTTGATGAAGATGCTTCTCCTTGACCCATCTTACGTGACATTTCAAATGCCACTAGCTTGCCAATGACAATGCCCGGGGTCATGGTGCTCAAGTTCTCCATGTTGTGAAGGATGGTGATGATGCTTGTATATTTCTTTTGTGGTAGAACGGAGATGATCTTCCTCACGATGTCCGCATCATCTAGCTTTAATAATCCTATTGAATGGAGCTCATTGATAATTAGATTCAATCGAGAATACATATTATGAACAAGCTCATCATCATTCATAGCAAAGGAATCATAATTTTGCTTAGCTAGACAATGTTTTTGCTCACGGACATTACTTGTACCGTCATGGAGCTCTTGAAGTTTTAACCAAATTTCATGTGCCGTATTTAAGGTGAACACTTGGTTAAACACATCCATGCTAAATGATTCAAACAAGCAATTCTTAGCTCTAGCATTAAAATGCATTTCATTTTCATCACTTTTTGTGGTTTTTTCGGGATTCTTGATGGGTTTCATCCCGTCACGAGTGACTCTCCATACACCCAAATCAACCGCCTCAAGGTGGCAAGCCATTCTAGCTTTATAATATGGGAAGTTAGTGCCGTCAAATTGTGGAGGCCTAGCGGTATCCATCCCAACCACTCTACAATAGCGTCGGCTCAACGGCGGTTAAGCCAAAGGTCCAAATATGAGCCAACCGGCTCTGATACCACTTGTAGGACTCGTGGACGCCTAAGAGGGGAGGGTGAATTAGGCAACTTAAAAATCTAACTCTAAGCTATGGCCTCTTTTTCTACCTCTAGCAAAACCTATGTAAAAGATAATCTATCTAGATGTGCAACTACGGTTTTGCTAGTGTGTTGCTATCTCTACCGCAAATGATAATAATATGATCAATGTAAATGCGGAAGCTTAGAGAGCAAGGTAGAGATATGCAAACTCCTATCGACGACTCCGGTATTTTTACCGAGGTATCGAGAAGCGCGCAAGCTTCCACCTAGTCCTCGTTGGAGCCCCTCGCAAGGAATCCCTTGCAAGGGCCAGGCTCCCGGTCGGGTAACTCCGTGGATCGCCTCGGGCCTTCCCCACGCGCAAGTGGGTCTCCGATGTGCCTTCCGGCAAGCCTCTCCTGGATGCTCTCCGCCGTCTTTGTAACACCCCGGTGTTATGCCTACATTTAGGCACTGCAAATCACGCATATCATGCATCATCAAGCATCCAAATCATACATGCTTAATCATGTGAATAACAAGTGAAATACTGCTTCGAAACATCTGAAACATGTTGTGAAACCTGAATGTTGCATACCTTTGTTAGAATTGTTTTGCCCTTATTTTGTTTGCTAGGTTAGTAGAACTTGTTTGGTTATGATTGTAAATCATCTAGAATTGTTTATCACAATTTTTGGAGCAAGATTTGTATTTGAATTATTGCCAAATTTTGCTTTAAAAATAATTCTCCAAAAATTAGGGTTCGAGTCAAAACTGACTTTAATTTTATAATTCAAAATCTATAATGAATTGGACATTGGTCTTAAAATCAAAGTTGTAGAGGATAAAATTTTGAGCAACTTTTATTTTTGGCCCAAAGTTTGAAACTGCTTTGATTTAGTCCAAAAATTCGTTTGAATGAAAAAGGAATTCAAATTAATTTGAAAAATCTTGTTTATACCTTCGTGGGCCTTGCGCCTCATTTTCGACCAGTCGCTTGACAGTGCGTCTGCTGCCTGCCTCGCGCGCCGCCCTTGCTTCTTGACAGCTTCGCTTGGCATGGCCCAGCCCATGCCGCGCCTCCGCTTCGCCCGCACTCATGGCTACCGTCATTGTTGTCATGTCATGCCATGCGCCATGATCATGGCAAGAGAAATTCCGCCAGCGTGGCGACCCAGCCACGGCGTCGCCACAAGGCAGCGTGTGGCCTCGACATCGACATCGCGCCCACGCGCCCGCCTTCACCTGCTGGTGCCCGTGCGCTCGCTCACTCCCGCCCGCGCTTCCTCTCCTTCCCTCCAGAGCCGAGAGCTCGAGCTCCGCCGCTCGCCGCGCCCACAGCTCCGCCGGCGTCGAGATCCCGCACCACCGCGCCATTCCCCGATTCCTCGCGCCCACAACTCCGCCTCGCCTTCCTTCAACTCAACTTCGCGCTTCGCGCCGCGCTTTTCCGAGCCGGTGAGCTTTCGCGCGCCGCCACCGAGCGGCCATGGCGCGCGCGTGTTTTCGGCCGCCGTGGGACTCCCCGCCTCCCCTTCTCCACCGCTTAGCCGCCGCCAGATTCGCCAATGCCTCGCGAACCTCCTGCGCTCGCTTGCTTTGCGCTGCCGTGGCCGGAGATGGCCGCGGCCTCATGGTCGAGCCATGCGCTGGCGCTGCCAGGTAAACGCCGTGGCGAGGCACCTGCCTCAACCGACCACCCCGGCCAGTTGTGGTGGACGACGCCTGGGCCATCTCCCCTCCCTCGCGCTCGGGCCACGCAGGCCGGTTGTGGCCGTGGGCCAGTTCGTTTCCACGGGCTGGCCCAGTAACGTTTAAGTGATTTGATTTCCATTTATTCTTTATTATTTGAAATCTGAAATGGTTTGAAAAATGTTTGGGTGCTCAAACATGCTCCAAATTTGTTGAAACAAATTTTGCTAGGTTCCTTATCATCAGATCTACTTGGGAAAATTATTGCATGTCATTTTTGGGATACTTTTCTGTAGGATTTTATTTAATCATGAATATTGCTGATAACTTAAAAAATATGTAGAAAAATCTATAGGCTTCAGAAAAATATGATTCCAAGTTTGTTAATCTTCTTGTGTCATGTACTTCTTAGGAAAAATATGTTTCATGCATGTGCTGTGGGAAAATTTTGAGGTGTAGTTCAAGTACCTTTAATGGCTAATTTTTGTTATTTTTGTTAGAGAGCAAACTTTGTATAAAACATGCATGTGATGATTTTTGTACAGTCATTATATGCTATGAAGAACCTAGGAAAAATATTAATTCTGTTGTTTGACACTTTTCACAGTTCAAAGTATTTTCATGTACAAAATCATGCCATAGCTTGTTATTTTTGTGTAGGCTAATCCACTCATTCAAACACCATGAAAATCTGATGGTAGTCTAATTAGAGTAGTACCATGCTACTGTAATTTTCTCAGATTTTTATAAGCACCAGAAATATAGATTGCTGTTGTAGCCCTAATTAAAAAGGAAATAAAATAATCCCCCTTAATACAAGGTTAGTTAATAATAATAGCTTTGGTGTATCTTTGAAGCATTTGATAAGGTGTGTTGACTTAAACATACTAGTAGTAGAAGAGAATGCAGTAGATGACATGTGCTTGTAGTATAGTTTCTTGGATGATGTTGACTACCTTGCATTTAAACATATCCATTGCATTCATCTCCTTCGATGCACCGATTGCATAAGCACTTACGCACATTGCATCATACAGGATCGTAAACCGAGAACCCAGTCGTCATACCCGAGGAGCCAGAGGAGCAGCTCGAGGTGCAGCAGCAGGAAGTGCCAGAAGTCGACGAGGAGGACGTTGAAGAACTTCCGGAGTGCCCCGATCACCGCCCGAGCTCCTTCGAGAGAGGCAAGCCCCGGAGCATTTTTCTCCCGGTTTGCAATTATTTAATTAAATATTTTACCTTAAATTAATGCATTACGTTCAGGAGTTGTTTGCAACCGTTGCTGCATTATACCTTGTTTACCTTTGTTATACTATATCCTTGTTACCCTGGTATCCGCAGTCGAGTCAATGCTTAGCTGGCTTAGACCGGTAGAAGTCGGGTGATTTCCTGTCACCTGCGAGCTATAGGTGGTTACCTAGATCTGCTTGGACGACTATGAAGTCATGGTATAACTAAGTGTTAAATGAAGTTGAGACCGGACGGAGACTTGCAGAGTTTTGGACTGTAGTGTTTCCGTCTATGTCGATTAAGGACCGACCGTTGTTGGGCCTCGAGTCATGTTGAACGCATGCCTTACATTTAGCTGGCCGGATAAAGTACCTTCCGACCGCGAAGCTGGGAGATTTTTCGGGCCGAGTAGATTGCCCGCAGCGCACTGTGCCGAAGCAGGTGTGGTAGGACACGGGGGCGGGATGATAAGACCAAAGTGCAGTCGGTCGGCCCCCGGGTACATGTGGTTCCTAGCAAACTCAAGATACCTGGAAAGTTGACTCGGTGATCAATATCTCACTTTAGCGGGTGAGTGAGATTTGTGTAAGGAATAAATCACCAGCTGGTTACGAATCGATTCGAATCGCCATCGCTCCTGGATAGTGAGCACTTAACTTGAGTTACTTCATCGTAGTAAATGTTTATGGAACACTTGGACAGTTATAGTGAATATGACAGTATGGAAGTTGTTTAATGATCAGTGGTTATCATTAATTGCTTAATCACATGTTTACTCTAGTATAGATGCAAATCTAGTCGATAAGTTAATAATAATTAAGTTGGCAATAACGCTTTTAGAAAAGTTGTGGAAATGCTAAAAATGCTTCTTTTGCAAATGAGTCAGCTACCCTACTATAAAGCCTTCATAATCCTTGGTGTCATTTATTTTCGGTTATGTCGGGTAAGTCTAGCTGAGTACCTTCTCGTACTCAGGGTTTTATTCCCACTTGTTGCAGATGGGCAGATGTATTACGGCTATTGTATCAACTGCCTTTATCCTGCGATGGGTGATGCTTAGGACCATGGGCAGGGTCATTCCTTACGTCTCGTCTGATGCTTTTGTTGGAGATGATCATTCGCTGGCACTATATTTAAACTCTGCGTGAGTGTGTGTGTGGTTTGAACAAATGGCTTCCGCTACTTTTCTTTGAACTGGTTTGTAATAACTATGTTTAAACTCTGATGTATTTGAGATTGCGAACTTTTATGTAATATGTGATGGTGACCGCTAAACTTATTACGATCTTGGCTGGAATGGAAGTTGGTTTGAAATCCTTCGCGATTTCACGGACTACCGGGTTATACGGGCTTAAGTTTGCTAAATCGTCTGCTCTGGCGGATGATTTTTCTTACTTAATTTCGTATAATTGGTCGGTTCTGTTACAGCTGGCATCAGAGCATGGTTTAGCGTGTTACTGTTCACAAGTGTATTTAAAACAAAAAGGCATTTGGAAAATGTGATTTTCAAAATATAAAGTGTGCCAGTGATCATATCCCTTATGCCCAGTTAAGGACTTTAGGTGGCTTAATTAAGTACTGACTTGGGGTTCTTGCATCATATTTCTCTTTCGTCGCTCATACGGCATGCTATTGTATGAGTGCCACTTGTTTGAGTGGTAATGAATGGATCATTTGCCTCTACGCCTCGGTAAGTGTGAGTTGTGAGAGCATGATCGGATACACCGCCGATCTAGGGTGAATGCTTATATGATGCTGGAGTAATTACATGTTCTACGCATGTTTTACAAAGGTATCTCATGTATGGGTCTTTCGTCTATGGAGGCGATGCCGTCAATAGGACGATGGTTCGGGTAGTTACTACCGTTGTACACGTATCTGGGGATTCGTGTAGAGCGTGTAGAGAAAACTTTACTGCTTTTATGCATTCATTGGGAATTGGGCTGAAATGAATCTTCTGCAGGTACATAACAACACTATCGTGTAGAACGTATTAGCTACGTATTGAGAGATCGTTTGTATGCCACCGAATTCGTCGTTAGAAATTATTTATTTCCTAAGTTTGTGAGAACGTACGGCACGTGCATACATCATGTTACTTGTGCATTTCATTCATGTCATGCATTCCTCCCCTTATAAATTGATTATCTCCTTTGTTAAAAGTTGTATCACCTAAAATATGTTTCCCCGAAGTAATAAGAGAACTTTTGCTACAGATGGCCCGCACGAAGCAGACCGCCCGTAAGTCCACCGGGGGAAGAGCACCTCGACGTCCGTTGGCCCTGAGGAAGCACCGCACCACGGACACCTTCTTGAGCGAGTTTGGCATGCCAACTTTGCTTTGGAGAGTGCTCCATGATGTGGGGTACCCAGAGGGTCAAGAGCCGGTGTACTCCTAGAATGAGAGCCAGTTAGCAGAGGATGGACTTGCAGTGGTGGAGATCATGGTTCCTGCTCTCGGTGATGCTCCAGATTGGGATGGTTGGCATTTGGAGTTTGAGGGTCGCACTCCAGCTGAGGGTGCAGAGGGAGCAGCCTTCCGTGTCATCAGGGACATTATGAGCAGATTTCCCAGTGAGCTTACAGCAGCTCTGGCTGGTACTTTTCCTAGGGATGATCCTCGTGATGCCATTTGGGTTCAGCCTCAGGGAAGTGCATTGGTCAGAGGTCCAGCTGAAGGATAGGCTAGCGACAACCATGCAATGAGTGCTATGTTCACGCCATCGAGCGTATGAGGGTCTCGAGAGTACCTACTAGACTTTGACCGGCTTTATGCAAGTGAGGATAAGCTCAAAGGAAGAAGGGAAGAAGAGACGAGCACGAGCTATAGCTAGCTTGCAGGAGCGAGCTATCGATATGAACTTACAAATGAGATCGGAGACGGTTGAGAGAGGTGATAGAGCTATGCGGCGAAAGTGCATACGTTGACTCAAGCCAACAACAATACTGCACCGCATGATTGGACAGTTGGTTCAGAAAGGAATGAAGCTCGAGCGCAAGAAACCTTCTCGCCGCAGAGAGTCGATGAGCTAGAGGAATACAACGGCAACCTGCACGAGGAGTTTCACGCGCTCTACAATGGGGTTGGCCCATATGCTCCACCAAACGCCGCTGGCATGGACATCGACGACGACAACTAGAATGAGCCTGTAGTTTCACCTGGAGGCGACGGTGACGTCTCCGATCCCGACGATGGCCCCGAGGAGTAGGCTAGTTGCCTTTGCGCTAGTATCTAGGTCTGTCGCGATGACCTTTCTTTTGTTGGCATGTAATCTATCGTATGTTGTTTGAACGTATGAGACTTGGTATGTGGTTGGAACTTGATTTTCGAATGCGATATTTGAACGCATGAAAAGTCCAGTGTATGTATGCTGGCAATTTGATTATATGGACGCGATGTTGGCCGTTAAAGTAATTTGATTAAGTGCTGTTGTTTTAATTGGGATGCGATTGTTGTGCCTCTGTTTTATTGTATGAATTTATTCTCTCCAAAGAAATTGAAGACGGCATAATTTTTCCTTCACTCACAATTATTACAGCTTCACTCAATCATTACTTGTTCTTTGAAAAATGCAGATGACAAACACGCACGAACCACGTATGAGGCCGCCGAGACCGGTGTTAGCGTGTAAAGGGACTGGTGGTGGTGGTGGAAACCACGGCAACAACAATGAACCTCCCCATGAACCACATTTGCCACCTCCTCCCCCGTTTACCCCCGAGATGTTCCTCGCACAGCTGCTCGGGAGTCAACGCAATGCGGAACAATCCCAGAAGAACATGGAGGATTTTTTCTGCGCACCATCGCCAACAACGTTCAACGTGGTAACAATCAAGGTGGTGGCATGGGAGTGAACCAATATAGCGACTTCAAGGATTTCATGGACACCGGGCCGCCAAAGATTCAAGGAAGCAACAGAGTCACTTGATCTTTGAGGAATGGATCAACATGATGGAAGATAAATTCCGTGTGTTGAGGATGACCGAGGTTCTAAAAGCGGAGTATCTTTGACTTCAATTGCGAGGACCGGCGGGAATGTGGTGGAAGCACCATCGCACCACCTTCCCTCCAAATGCCCAGATTTCTTGGAGAGAGTTTCTTTGAGGCTTTCCGTGGAGTCTATATTCCACCCGGTGACCAAAATGAAGTTGGGAGAGTTTCGGCATTAAACCGGGGCACCAAAACCGTGATTTAATACCGCATGCCTTCAACAACTTGTGTCGCTATGCTCCCGACATGGTTGACACAGATGCTAAAAGAATAGCCATTTCAAGAGAGGACTCAATCCAAAATGATGAAGCATGTTGGTACCAACAACCGTGTCGATTCAATGACTTCATCGCGATATGTCGTCAAGCAGGAGAAGAATAACAACGCCAGCACTGTAGCCAAGACACGCAAGAGAGCCTTTGAAGGTGGTCCGTCCCTAGCTAGAGCACCTATGGGAGGTCGTCCTCCATATCGCCCATCGGCACTGGCGCTAGGTTCAAAGCCACCTCACCAAGAAGTCAATTTCCGTGGACCTCAAAAGTCCGTACAAGATGGCAAGACTGCCCAACAAAGCGGCCAGAATCATGCGGTACAAGGCGTTCCAAGGAGCTGTGGGATCTGCCGACAGAAGAAGAGGACCTCGCTATAAGCTGTGATCAACCCGGTCATTTCTCGAGGTTTTGTCCGTACCCACCCAAGAAGAAGCAGCAGACTTATAATGCTAGAGTGCACAGTACAACAGTGGATGAAATTTCGGAGGAGAGCCCGTCCTTCGCTAGTAAGTTTCAATCTAAAAACCCTGCAGGTTGTTCTATTTGATTCGGATCATCGCATTCTTTTATGAGTCAAGCATTTTATGCTGTAAACATGGACAACTATGCATGTAATTGGGGTATGGGTACCGTATAAGTTCAAGTAGGATGATGTTTTGACCAACCGGATGGTTCGAGGGGCAACCCTTGAATTAGGTAGCAGGAAGTTTCGAGTGAACTTGATAGTCATGCCTGGGTTAGTCTTGGATGTCATTATAGGGATGAATTGGATAAAGGATTGGGGAGCAGTCATAGATACTGGAAGTCGAGTACTTACCCTTAAGGATCCCTTGGGTGAGGGTACTTTCCAAGTACCATTGCCTCGGAGAACAGACCTTATAAGTGTTACATGTGCTACGGCAGTCATTCCTATTCATCAGATTCTGGTAGTGTGTGAATTTCCGGATGTATTCCCGGATGAGCTACCTGGTCTTCCGCCAGATAGGGAGATTGAGTTTGGAATTAAGCTAGTCCCCGAAACAGCTCCGATTTCAAGGAGACCCTATCGGATGCCTCCAGATGAGTTAGCTGAGCTAAAGAAGCATTTAGAAGATTTGTCAAAAAAGGGGTTTATTCGGCCAAGCAAGTCTGAATGGGGATGTCCCGCTTTGTTTGTGAAGAAGAAGAAAGAGGGCACATTGAGAATGTGCGTAGATTATAGGCCACTCAACGCTGTGACCGTAAAGAATAAGTATCCCTTGCCTCATATTAATGTTCTGTTTGACCAATTATCCAAGGCCAAGGTGTTCTCAAAAATAGATTTGAGATCCGGTTATCATCAGATCAAGATAAGGCCACAGGATATACCAAAAACTGCATTTTCCACCAGATACGGGTTGTATGAGTATCTTGTCATGTCTTTTGGCTTGACAAATGCTCCTGCATACTTTATGTTTTTGATGAATACAGTTTTCAAGCCAGAATTAGATAAGTTTGTGGTAGTGTTCATCGATGACATTCTGGTGTACTCCGAGAACGAGAAAGATCATGAAGAGCATCTGAGAACTGTCTTGACTAGACTTAGAGATCATCAACTGTATGTGAAGTTTAGCAAGTGCGAATTTTGGTTGAAGGAAGTTCCTTTCCTTGGTCACATTCTGTCAGAGAATGGAGTCTCAGTCGATCCAAGTAAGGTACAAGAAGTTATGAATTGGAAAGCACCGACCACAGTTCCTGAGATTAGAAGTTTCTTAGGACTAGCGGGTTATTACCGTCGCTTTATACCAGATTTCTCGAAGATCGCCAAACCGATGACAAGCCTCCTACAGAAGGATCACAAGTTTGTGTGGACAGAGGAGTGTGAAGCAGCTTTCCACACCTTGCGGAAACTGTTGACCACTGCTCCTGTTCTAGCACAACCAGATATCGAGAAACTATTTGATGTGTTTTGCGACGCATCGAAGACTGGATTGGGTTGTGTTCTTATGCAAGAAAGGAAAGTCATAGCTTATGCATCGCGTCAATTGAGAAAGCACGAGGTCAACTATCCAACACATGATCTTGAACTTGCTGCAGTTGTGCACGTCCTAAAAATTTGGAGACATTATCTACTTGTTAATGTGTGCAACATCTTCACAGATCACAAGAGTCTTAAGTATATCTTTACCCAACCAGAGCTAAACATGAGACAGCGCATATGGTTAGAATTGATCAAGGATTACAACTTGAATGTGCAATATCATCCTGGAAAAGCCAATGTAGTGGCAGATGCTTTGAGCAGAAAGTCACATTACTTGAATGTGCAGCCATTACTTGAAGATGGGTTCGATCTAATGCATCCTGCTGTGTTATACAGTATTCAGATTAGTTGCTCTTTGGAAAGTAAGATAATAGAAGGCCAGAAAACCGACAAGGGGATATTCCACATCAAAGAGAAAATAAAAGAAAAGCCGTCTCAACACTTTAAAGTGGATGAACAGGGCGTATTGTGGTTTGACGACCGTCTTGTGGTTCCCAAGGATCGAGAGCTTAGGAATAAACTCATGGATGAATCTCACCTTTCTAAGCTATCTATCCATCCCGGAAGTAGTAAGATGTATCAAGAACTAAGATCTTGTTATTGGTGGACCAAAATGAAGAAAGAAATTACAGCATATGTTGTCAGATGTGACACATGTTGTCGAGTGAAAGCAATTCACATGAAACCTGTCGGTATGTTGCAACCATTATCAGTCCCTAGTTGGAAGTGGGACGATATAAGCATGGATTTTATCACGGGTTTGCCCACTACTCAAAAAGGACATGATTCGATTTGGGTAATTATGGATCGTCTTACCAAAGACCATAGTATCTGATAGAGGCTCACAGTTCACGGCTCATTTTTGGGAACATTTACACAAAGGCTTAGGAACTAGTTTGATTCGCAGTACCGCTTATCATTCTCAGACAGATGGTCAGACTGAACGAGTGAATGCTGTTTTGGAGGATATGTTAAGAGCCTGTGTATTATCTTCTAAAGGATCATGGGAATCATGGTTACCGTTAGTTGAGTTTTCTTATAATAATAGTTATCAAGAAAGCATCAAGATGGCCCCATTCGAAGCTTTATATAGTAGAAAATGTAGAACACCATTGAATTGGGTCGAACCTGGAGATAGAAGGTATTATGGCATTGACTTTGTAGAAGAAGCCGAGAAGAAAGTTCATATTATTCAGCAGAATATGAAAGCTGCCCAATCACGTTAGAAAAGCTATGCAGACAAAAGAAGGAGACCCCTTGCGTTTGAAGTTGGTGACTATGTTTATCTGAAAGTCACGCCAATGAAAAAGAAAAGGTTTGGAGTCCGAAGAAAGCTTGCCGCGAGATTCGTAGGACCATACAAGATCTTGGAACAAAGAGGTCCGGTAGCCTACAAGTTAGAGTTACCTGAGACAATGAGTACAGTTTTCCCAGTTTTCCATGGATCACATCTCAAGAAATATTTGCGTGTTCCAGAGGAAAGAATAGAACCTCGAGGTATTCAACTCAAATCAGATTTGGTGTATCGTGAGCAACCAGTCCGAGTGTTAGACACTAAGGAACGTGCTACTCGAAATAGTGTGGTGAAAACATACAAGATACAGTCGGATCATCATGATGAGGGAGATGCAACTTGGGAAACAGGAGAGTATCTACAAAAAGCTTATGAAGAATTTTATAACAAATGGTTCGTAACCCAAATCTCGGGACGAGATTTTTATAAGGGGGGAGGGCTGTAACACCCCGGTGTTATGCCTACATTTAGGCACTGCAAATCACGCATATCATGCATCATCAAGCATCCAAATCATACATGCTTAATCATGTGAATAACAAGTGAAATACTGCTTCGAAACATCTGAAACATGTTGTGAAACCTGAATGTTGCATACCTTTGTTAGAATTGTTTTGCCCTGATTTTGTTTGCTAGGTTAGTAGAACTTGTTTGTTTATGATTGTAAATCATCTAGAATTGTTTATCATAATTTTTGGAGCAAGATTTGTATTTGAATTATTGCCAAATTTTACTTTAAAAATAATTCTCCAAAAATTAGGGTTCGAGTCAAAACTGACTTTAATTTTATAATTCAAAATCTATAATGAATTGGACATTGGTCTTAAAATCAAAGTTGTAGAGGATAAAATTTTGAGCAACTTTTATTTTTGGCCCAAAGTTCGAAACTGCTTTGATTTAGTCCAAAAATTCGTTTGAATGAAAAAGGAATTCAAATTAATTTGAAAAATCTTGTTTATACCTTCGTGGGCCTTGCGCCTCATTTTGGCTGATCAGACAAAGCGGCCGGCCTGGCTCCGCGCCGCGCCCTTCTCCAGCAGCCGCTTCACCCGCCCAGCCCACGCCAGGCGCCTCCCCGCTGCAAGACTGCACTACCGTCATTGTCATTGCATGCCACGCACGCCATGGCAGAGAAATTCCGCCCCGTGGCGACCCTTGGCGTCGCCGCTTGGCCGCGGCGCCGCATGGGGTTCGACATCGCGCATGCACGCGCCGCCTTCACCTTCACTGGTGGTGCCCATGCGCTCGCTCACCCCACCCCGCTTCCTCTCCTTCCCTCCAGAGCCGAGAGCTCGAGCTCCGCCGCTCGCCGCGCCCACAGCTCCGCCGGCGTCGAGATCCCGCACCACCGCACCATTCCCTGATTCCTCGCGCCCACAACTCCACCTCGCCTTCCTTCAACTCACGCTCGCGCTTGCACCGCTTTCCGAGCCTGTGGTGAGCTTCGCCGCCGCCGACGGCCATGGCACCGCCGTGCTCGGCCGCCGTGGCACTCCCCCTGCCTCCCCTTCTCCACCCTGCTTAGCTGCCTGCTCGCATTCGCCAATGCCTCGCGAACCTCCTGCGCTCGCTTGCTTGCGCTGCCGTGGCCGGAGATGGCCGCCGGCCTCATGGCGAGCCATGCGCCGCACCTGCGGTAAACGCCGTGGCGAGGCGCTCTGCCTCAGCCGACCCGGTAGGCCGGTAGAGAAGCCGAGCAAGCCGTGGGTGACGCCTGCTGGGCCATCTCCCCTCCTCGGCTGCGGGCAGCGCATGAGCGGTTGTGGCCGTGGGCAGTTCGTTTCAATGGCTGGCCGATGAATTAAGTGATTTGATTTCCATTTATTCTTTATTATTTGAAATCTGAAATGGTTTGAAAAATGTTTGGGTGCTCAAACTTGCTCCAAATTTGTTGAAACAAATTTTGCTAGGTTCCTTATCATCAGATCTACTTGGGAAAATTATTGCATGTCATTTTTTGGATACTTTTCTGTAGGATTTTATTTAATCATGAATATTGCTGATAACTTGAAAAATATGTAGAAAAATCTATAGGCTTCAGAAAAATATGATTCCAAGTTTGTTAATCTTCTTGTGTCATGTACTTATTAGGAAAAATATGTTTCATGCATGTGCTGTGGGAAAATTTTGAGGTGTAGTTCAAGTACCTTTAATGGCTGATTTTTGTTATTTTTGTTAGAGAGCAAGCTTTGTATAAAACATGCATGTGATGATTTTTGTACAGTCATTATATGCTATGAAGAACCTAGGAAAAATATTAATTCTGTTGTTTGACACTTTTCACAGTTCAAAGTATTTTCATGTACAAAATCATGTCATAGCTTGTTATTTTTGTGTAGGCTAATCCACTCATTCAAACACTATAAAAATCTGATGGTGGTCTAATTAGAGTAGTACCATGCTACTGTAATTTTCTCAGATTTTTATAAGCACCAGAAATATAGATTGCTGTTGTAGCCCTAATTAAAAAGGAAATAAAATAATACCCCTTAATACAAGGTCAGTTAATAATAATAGCTTTGGTGTATCTTTGAAGCATTTGATAAGGTGTGTTGACTTAAACATACTAGGAGTAGAAGAGAATGCAGTAGATGACATGTGCTTGTAGTATAGTTTCTTGGATGATGTTGACTACCTTGCATTTAAACATATCCATTGCATTCATCTCCTTCGATGCACCGATTGCATAAGCACTTACGCACATTGCATCATACAGGATCGCAAATCGAGAACCCAGTCGTCATACCCGAGGAGCCAGAGGAGCAGCTCGAGGTGCAGCAGCAGGAAGTGCCAGAAGCCGACGAGGAGGACGTTGAAGAACTTCCGGAGTGCCCCGATCACCGCCCGAGCTCCTTCGAGAGATGCAAGCCCCGGAACATTTTTCTCCCGGTTTGCAATTATTTAATTAAATACTTTACCTTAAATTAATGCATTACGTTCAGGAGTTGTTTGCAACCGTTGCTGCATTATACCTTGTTTACCTTTGTTATACTATATCCTTGTTACCCTGGTATCCGCAGTCGAGTCAATGCTTAGCTGGCTTAGACCGGTAGAAGTCGGGTGATTTCCTGTCACCTGCGAGCTATAGGTGGTTACCTAGATCTGCTTGGACGACTATGAAGTCATGGTATAACTAAGTGTTAAATGAAGTTGAGACCGGACGGAGACTTGCAGAGTTTTGGACTGTAGTGTTTCCGCTCAGGTCGATTAAGGACCGACCGTTGTTGGGCCTCGAGTCATGTTGAACGATGCCTTACATTTTAGTGGGCGGATAAAGTACCTTCCGACCGCATGAAGTGGGAGATTTTTTCGGCCGAGTAGATTGCCTGCAGACGCATCGCAGGTCAAGCGGTGTGGTAGGACACGGGGCGGGATGATAAGACCAAAGTGCGCGATCGGTCGGCCCCGGTACATGTGGTTCTGGCAAACTCGAGATACCGGAAAGTTGACTTTCGGTGATCAATATCTCACTTTAGCGGGTGAGTGAGATTTGTGTAAGGAATAAATCACCAATTTGGTTAGGAATCGATTCGAATCGCAATCGCTCCGGATAGTGAGCACTTGACTTGAGTTACTTCATCGTAGTAAATGTTTATGGAACACTTGGACAGTTATAGTGAATATGACAAGATGGAAGTTGTTTAATGATCGGTGGTTATCATTAATTGCTTAATCACATGTTTACTCTAGTATAGATGCAAATCTAGTCGATAAGTTAATAATAATTAAGTTGGCAATAACGCTTTTAGAAAAGTTATGGAAATGCTAAAATGCTTCTTTTGCAAATGAGTCACTACCCTACTATAAAGCCTTCATAATCCTTGGTGTCATTTATTTTTCGGTTATGTCGGGTAAGTCTATTTGAGTACCTTCTCGTACTCAGGGTTTTATTCCCACTTGTTGCAGATAGGCAGATGTATTACGGCTATTGTATCAACTGCCTTTATCCTACGATGGGTGATGCTTAGGACCATGGGTAGGGTCATTCCTTATGTCTCGTCTGATGCTTTTGTTGGAGATGATCATTCGTTGGCACTATATTTAAACTCCGCGTGAGTGTGTGTGTGGTTTGAACAAATGGCTTCCGCTTACTTTTCTTGAACCGGGTTTGTAATAACTATGTTTAAACTCGATGTATTTGAGATTGCGAACTTTTATGTAATATGTGATGGTGACCGCTAAACTTATTACGATCTGTTTGGAATGGAAGTTGGTTTGAAATCCTTCGCGATTTCACGGACTACCGGGTTATACGGGCTTAAGTTTGCTAAATAAATCGCTTTCTGGCGGATGATTTTCTTACTTAATTTCATATAATTGGTCGGTTACATTACGGTCTTCACTATCAAGCTTTTTACAAACGCCGTGGGACTTGTTCCTTCTGAGACATTTTGCAGTGGCGGCCGCACCACAAACGCGGTTGGTGCGATCTCGCAAGACTTCAAGCCCCTCCGATGTACAACTCTTGTGCTCGCAAGCACGGTGGCAAGAGGTATGCAAACCTCACTTAAACACTAGGCAAACACCTAGAGCAAGCGCATAAGCGATGGTCTAATCAACCTAAGCACTTCGCAAAGCACTTATGCTAATCACCTAATAAAACACTAAGCACTATGCATGTGGAGATCACTCAAATGGTGTATCAACAGTCTTGATTTGTTTTCTTAGCTCCACTCTACTCAAATGGCCGGTTGGGGGTTGTATTTATAAGCCCCACTGAGAAAGTAGTCGTTGGGATCGAACTCCCAGAAATCGCCATCGACCGGACGACTGAATAAATCTGACCGGACGCGTCCCGTCGTCCGGACCGCTAGAAGCCGCTGAACTCACCGATCGGACGCCGCCGTCGGTCGCGCTTCGCCACCGGACGCGTCCGGTCGAAGTTTCAGCGCTGGAACCTCTCTGTACTCGATCGGACGTTGCGTCTCTGCGTCGGTCCTTGCGTCCGGTCGCTGTTCGCGAGCCACCGGTCCGGCGTCGGTCAAGCGCTTCGGCGTCCGGTCCGGCGTCATTCGGTCGCTCTCTGAGCTCTTTTTTTTGCGATTTTTGCGACGGCTTGGTTCCTATCTTCATGCTTGGACTTTGCTTGACATCTTGGGTCTTTTCTTGTGCTTCTAAGGTCTTGCTTGAGGTGTTGATCATCAGATCATCATGTCGCCTTCGTCCAAGTCACGTCTTGCACCCTATTGGACTACAAAACAAACACTTGCAAATTCATTAGTCCAATTTGGTTGTGTTGGTCATCAAACACCAAAATCCAAAGTAAATGGGTCAAGGGTCCATTTTCCTTACAAAGGCAAAAGAAGCTCTAAGGCGAGGAAGATGTGAAGCTTGCATGGAGGCTTTGAACAAAATATGGGCTAAGAAGGAGGCTTTTGACATGGAGAAAGAGAAGAAAAAAGCGGAGAGGTACATGGCTTCACTTGAGCTAGAGAAATAGCGCCCTGCATTAGAAGAAAAAAAGCTAGAATTGGACATGATGGAAAAGGAAGATAAAATAATGGCAACCAACATTACCTCCTTGACCCCGCTGCAGCAGCCATACTACACGACGATGCAGCAGAAGATCATTGCTCGTCGTTTGTCAAATTAAAATTAGTTCATGTCATTTCTATAGCCAATTAGTTTTGGGTTCTATGAACCTTCAATTATGCATTTGTTTAAAACTATTGATCTTGTCATTCGTTGAACCTTCAATTATGAAAACTAGTACAGTGCCCGTGCTGATGCCACGGCTTTATTTGATAGATGACATAAAAACAATCAAACACGGTGGTATTTCGTCACATGAATATAGGACAATTAAGAGAGATTCCAATTCATTGCATCATTTTTCTAGCCATGAGTTACATATATGTTATATGATAATCTGTAGCTTATTCGTTCATAAGTCAGGTTACTCAATGTTAAGTGAAAAGAAGTTCATTCTAGACAACATATTTGCAAGTTTTGAGTTGAAGTGGCTGAAATCATAACAGAAAAATGTGGTTTTTAGATGAGATCATCAAACTAATGGCCTAGGTGGTACAACAAAGTATTATCAGGAAAGAATCATGTTCTTTGTTCATGTGCAAGCTGAAGAATGTGGAATAATTTGTGCAAGTACAGTTATCTGTAGCTCATTCACACTACTGTATCTTTCTTTCAAAATAATCTATGTTCATCTGTTTGCAAATGGCAACTCCCCATGTTTGCTTTGACATTGGCATTATTGTGTTTTACACTTCTGGAACAGTCCTATTAGACAGGGTGCATTCAATACTCATGTTTGTTAGTGCATTTTGAAGCTACCCATCTCATTCATTTATGAAGAGAGAAAGGGAAGGGAAAAACACCTTACACTGATATTGTTTTATTGGCAAGGTTTCAGGTCCTCTCTCTTCGGTATGGAAAGAATCAGTCAAATGGTGTGTAGAATTTGGCATTGAAGCTAATGCAGTCATTGCTGTTCCATATGAATGGAGACTGCCTCATTGCTACAGAAAATCATTTAGAAGAGGGACCTTTTTTTCAGATTATATGAATATATTTAAGGGCATTTGTCCAATATAATGTATTACTCTGCCATGTTGTCTTTGAAGTTGATGGCAATTTGGCTCATATATTTATTTATTGGATGCTTATTTAATCATTAGTTGTGTGGCCGTGCATGCTTATTTAATTAGTCCAATATGTGTACCCTCACCAAACGCGCTGCATGCTTATTTGTGTGGCCGTGCATGCCAGCGCAATGAGTTTTGGTTTAACCCACTAACAATGGGGCGTTATTTGGGCAGGGTCGGGTTGGGTGAAGTCTTTCCTGATTTGCGGGTTTGGGGAGGGCTTGCCCCCACTAGCAGGCGTACACGGATGGAGAGCACAACCAAGAAGCAGAACCACAAAAGCCCACTCCAAGAACAGAACACGTGAACAAGGCTGAACAGGAAAGAAGGCCACCCCTGCACAGCAAATCCTTGGGGGGAGATGGCTATACAAAACCCAAACAAAGGAATGAAAAACAGATGGCATCGCAGCACAGGCTAAAATCTGCTTGATGCTCCAACTCCTGATCATTTTCAGAATTAGAATAAATGCCATTGCACAACCACCCTATGGTGCGAATACCAAATCTCAAAATAATTCATGAACTGTGCAGTCAATGTCAACCACAGTTTACAGGTTAGCAAGAAGGTAAAGGTTTATTTTTCTACTTTTGATGGGGTAGTGCTGCTCTGAGTTGGCTGCTAACAACTTGCTCTTCACTTTCTCTGAATTATAAAATAAAATTTCGTCATTGTTCGTATCTCAGTTTAGCAACAGAAGGACCAATGCCCTCCTGTACTTGCATTCCATAGGAAATGAAAGAGGAAAAAACCAATGGGCCATATTCAGATATCTTCCTGAAACAGGATGGCAGGATGTAGAAAATAACACTGGATATCTGATGGTAGCTTAGTAATTCCTTGGGAAAGGTGATGGACGGTGCTGAAGTTTTCACCGATTCCCAATGTCAGAACAAGCACTTGGGTCTAAAAATAAAAACAAATCACCACAGAAAGTTGATCTAAGTGCGAGAATAAAAACAAAGAGAACTTAAAGCCCTGCTAGTCCATATTACTGATGCTACAACCTGTATGTGGAATTGAAAGACAACCAGCAAATTAGGCAATGCATTTATTGAGACTTGATACATACCCTCGAAAGAGGGTTCCATTGATATAACATAACGAGCATTCAATCGGTCTAAAAATGTTGATAGCGTCATGAAGGGGGCACAAGAGGTCAGGCAGTTTTCCCCAATGCAAACGATCATAACTAAAGGAAATTCATGAAGAACTTCCTGCATCATAAAGATTTACCACAGGAATTTCATAAGGAAATTCCCTCAGCCTAGACAAAGGCCTTACCTGCACCTAACTCATTGCTTCTTAAGGGTTTTCTAGGACAAAACCAGGCATGCGGTGTCCAGTTGGGTTTTCTAGGACAAAACCAGTCATGCGGTGTCCAGTTGGTTGTGTCTTGCTTGAGCTCCTCTGGGTAAGGGATTTCTTCCATAACATCAGATCCCAAATGGAACACAGATATCCAATACTTTTGGTTGTAAGGTTTATTATCTGCGTAGTAAACACAATTCCTCTTGATCGAAGGAAACTCCTTTGCAGAGAGGGAAAAAGTGTCCCCTCGACCCACAAACAGCGAGTAGTCACCAAGGTCCATCACCCTCTCGTGGAGCTCCACTTGCAGGTCCGGCATCCACTCTGGCTTGTAAACTTCAGCCGGCGATGGATGGTTTCCCAAACGCAACACCACAAGCAACAGCTCGCCGTTGCAGGCTACCAGGTGCACCCCACGCATGGGATGAAACCTGTCACACTTGCAGAGCTTATTCACTACGGAGCAAATATTGTACATCCGAGTACACTTGGGAGAAGGAGTGTTGAGATCACAGATGATAATGTTTTTCTCCACATCGATGTAGTATGCTTTTCCTTCCAGGAATGCGATGGAACCAACTTCGAACGTACCTCGCTCATACATCATGGTCCAGTCGGCATCTCCAGGGCGCCAGAGGAGCGTCTTCTGCCCTATCCGACCCTTGCGCTGCGTAGCAATCGCAAACCAGTTGGACGATATGAGCGGATCATCGGAGACAAAGATCCGGGTGAGAGGGCTCGGACATGGGAGAGAGATCTCCGTATTGGAGAGAAATTCCCACAGCACGAGCCGCGTTGGGGATCGGTCGTCGTCGACCAAGGCGAGCCAACCCCGGGACGTGCCGCAGTAGTAAGGGAAGCCGGCCGGAGGAGCACCGACTTCTATCCTCCGCGCACCGCGACGAGGGAGGCGGAGTGAGTAGTCGCCGATTGGTACCAATCCGCTCCGCCGAGCGCGGCCAGCAACGACCCATGGGCGGCAGGCGGCTGGGAGAGAGGTGGAAGCTCGCCAGTGGAGGCAGACCTGGTGGATGTGGAGGAGGTCGGCGTCGGAGGACAGCCGGCCGGAGATCTCCTTGAGGAGATCGGCGAGGAGGGACGACCAGCCGGCGGCAGCCATAAGGATGAGCACGAGGATAAGGACTAACCCTTTTTATTTGTTTATTATTATTATTATTATTATTATTATTATTATTATTATTATTATTATTATTATTATTATAGGAAAGAACATGTATAGGTTGTCGAATGAGTAAAGTCTATTTTTGGCCATCAAATTTTTGGCGAAGTTCGGGAACCACCATCGAACTTGAAAACCAGAAATATTTCACCATTTATTTTCTGAAGCCGGACACAAAAGGCCATGGACTGCAGTCCACCTACACATTCCTGATTTTGATAGAACTCCTCCCCTTCTCTCATTCTTCTCCTCCAAACCAACCCTCTCCTCTTCTCACGTTACTCTCTCCTCCCCTTGCTCTCCCATGGCTGCCACTCCCTAAATTCCCTCTACAGCACCAAATCTTTGGGGGAAACTTGCAAATCGGATCGAGGACAACAATAGGAGCAAGAAGAGGTGCATCTTGCATGTGGATCGGTCCTTCCCCATCCCTTCTCGTCGCCCTAGGGTTTGTGGCTGACCAAGGTGAGTTGGATTTCCCCCTTCTCTGCACAAGTTTGGTGTTTAGGGTGGATTTTGGCCATGGGAATAGGTGGACTAGTGGGGGAGAAAAGTTGCTTGAATGTTGTTCCTCGGATTTCAGATGAACAGTTTCTGTAGATTTTCTTGGGGAAACGATTATGGCTACTTAGAGACCGAAATAAGTGTTTTGGTGAACTACAAAGTTGTAGAGGACCTTCGGATCTATTAGCTCGTGATATTTCATGATTTTATCTCAAGCAGTTTCAGAGATATGTATTTTCGAAATTAGGTGTCTTCTTTGTGTGAAGTTCGGATGAATCTGGATGTAGGGGCCTTTCGAAACCCTTAAATGTCTTATTAGACTTTTTAAATATGAGAAGCTTGTAGTACTTTCCATTAGCTTTCCAGATTGGTAAAGATTATGCCTTTTGTATTTCGCTGCCATCATATCCTTTATGGATTAAAACGTATAAAGAGGTGAAGCAGCACTGCTGCATTCGATATGTCGCTTTGTTTGTTGTTTTGCTTGTATGTCGGGTTGGGGAGTAGGAGTGCTTAATCCATTGTTTAATGCAGCCACAAACTTATTTTTCATATAGGCAAGTGATAAAGTGTCCTGGGGATGGATCCATTTGAGTATTTTCCAGTCCGGTTCCATTTCAATGGAGAATTCATAAGAACAGGAAGACAAGTGCAGTACATCGGTGCTCGGATGGAGGTTTCCTTCATAGATAGGGATAAAGTGTCCTTGCCTGAGATTATTGGCCACCTAAAGGACCATTGCAATGTAAGTGAAAGGGCTCTTTTGCATTGACTTCTTCCTGGGAAAGAGCTCGACAATGGTCTGAGGCTGCTTCTAGATGACAAAGGCTGCTTAGAGGTAGCAGGTACCATTGGGGATGGAGAGCTAGCTGAAATCTATGTTAAAGAACCTATTGCTTTGGAAGAAAGTGAATGTGACGAAGTCAGTGAATATAAAGAGGAGGAAGGAACAAGTGATGAAGATGACTCACTGAATGAGCAGGAAATGCAGGAGGAATTGGATGATGGACCTGAGATAGAAGAGGATACTCAGCCTATGCATGCAACCAATGAATTTTTAGGTGCAGCCATTGTTCCAAGTGGTAATAGAGCTAGGATCCAACAACCAATACAGCTTGATGAGGGATGGAAAAATTCAAGGAAAGACAAAGGCAAGCAAGTAGTTGTCCATGATCCAAAGTCTGGGGATAGCAGTGACAGTGACTACTTACCTGGTGATGAGTGTTCTTCTGAGGATGATGATGAAGTTGTAGAAATTCTGACCAAGTTCAGGGTGTTTAAAAGGGGGTTAAAGGCTGGACAGGTAGCCAACTTAGATGAAGTCATATTGGACAATCCCAAAGAGGTGCCAAATTTGTATGAGATAGAGGATGAAGGAAATTTGACCCCATATGATGGCAGCAGTGATGATGATGATTCATTAGAAGAGATGAGTGATGGGGATATTCAGAAGTGTACTAGTAAATGTCCAAGATTTAATAAGAAGGAACCAATTCCTAAGTTTGAGATTGGGATGAAGTTTAGTGGAAAGAAACAATTCAAGAAGGCATGTATCAAACATAGTCTAGTTGAGAGGAAGCTTATCAAATTCTACAAGAATGAGGCATCAAGAATAATTGCAGTATGTGACTGGTCCACATGTAAATGGAGGTGCATGGCTTCTGTCAATTCTAGGAGTAGTAGTTGGCAGATTGCTAGCTACAATGCTGAGCATACATGTCCACCCGTAAGGGACAATAGGTTTGGTCCTTCTTTGGTAGAATTATCGCCAAGTATGAGAAGATGATCATTGCCAACCCTGCTTGGGGTCTTGACTCAATGAAAAGAACTGTGCAAGAGGACATGTTTGTTGATGTGAGTTTTAGCAAGCTTAAGAGGGCCAAGTCCATGGTAATGCAGAAGGCATTAGATGCTACTAAGGGTCAGTATCTACTCTTGTACAATTACCAGCTAGAGTTATTGAGAAGTAATCCTGGAAGCACAGTTATTGTGAGAAGACAAGGTGATACAAACATTTTTCAGAGGATGTACATATGCCTTGATGCTTTCAAGAAAGGGTTTAAGGCAGGATGTAGAAAAGTTGTTGGGCTAGATGGGTGCTTCTTCAAGGGAGCTACAAATGGTGAGCTGCTATGTGCAATTGGCAGAGATGCAAACAGCCAAATATATCCTATTGCATGGGCTGTAGTGGAGAAAGAGAATAATGATAGTTGGGATTGGTTTTGTGATCTTTTGTTTAGAGATATAGAGGTGTATGGTGGCACTGGATGGGTTTTTATATCAGATCAGCAAAAGGGAATTTTGAATGCAGTGCAGAAATGTGCTCCAGATGCTGAGCATAGGAATTGTGCTAGGCATATATATGTCAATTGGAGGAAAAAGTTTAAAAAGGAGTGGCAGAAGAAATTTTAGGCTTGTGCAAAGGCCCCTTGTGTCACATTGTTCAACCTAGCCAAGGCAAGACTTGCAAAGGGTACACAAGCTGGAGCTCAGGCTATAATGAACACTGATCCACATCACTGGAGCCGTGCCTGGTTCAGGTTAGGTTCTTTTTGTGATTCAGTTGACAACAATATGTGTGAATCTTTTAACAAATGGATTGTAGAGGCTAGATACTTTCCAATTATTACCATGCTTGAGACAATTAGGAGAAAAGTCATGGTTAGGATTCAGCACAACAGAACCAAATCAGATGGGTGGAACACAGTCATATGACCAAATATCTTGAAAAAATTGAATGCATATATTAATTTATTTGGAGTTTGCCATGCAATATGTAATGGACGACCAATTTGAAGTGGTTCACTGGATTAATAGGTTCAATGTGGACCTGAACAAAAAGGAGTGTTCCTGTAGATATTGGCAACTATCTGGAATGCCATGTCTTCATGCCATATCTTGCATTTTCTTCAAGACAAATGATCTGTCACCATTTATTGCTAGCTGCTACTCAGTGGAACAGTTCAAAAACACATATGACTATTGTCTATTGCCAGTGGAAGGAATGAATGCATGGCCTGTTTCAGAGAAAACACCACTGAAGGCTCCTGGATATGTAAAGATGCCAGGTAGACCAAAGAAGCAAAGAAAGAGAGAAGCACATGAGAAACCAAAGTCTGAAAAGGCCTCAAAGGTGGGCACAATTATCAAGTGTACGAAATGCATGCAAATTGGTCACAACAGGTCCACATATAACAAAAGGAATGGCCAGTCCCATAATGCTGCTCAGATTTCAAGAGAACAAGGTGGAACTTCATCAAGTGCACCTCACCATAGCACTGCTGCATCCATGAAGAGGAAAGCAAATACAACTCCATGTACACAGAACAAAAGGACAAGGACAACCAAGGTATGGTTCCAAAACCAGTGTAACATTATTGCCAATTTATGATCCTCACAAAATATGTGTGTTCAATGATTTATTTCTTGTTTTGCAAGGCTGGAGGTTCAAATACATTGGCCCAGACATCCGCAAGTGCCAAAGTTGATACAACTCCTTCTGGTTCAGCAACTATGCACTTGCACTCCAATGTGCCATTTACCAAAGCTGGCTCAAGTGTGTCTATCACTATAAACTCAGGGAAAGTTGAAGTTCGTTTGAATGCTCAAGGACCATCCCCTCCAAAGAAGCTCCCGGTTAGAAGACCAGCCAAAGGCCCTATGTTCTTTCTGCCAGCACCTGGTGATGCCATCTGAAGTATCTGTGATGCCCATGTGTAATGCCAGAATGCTGGTTTAAGTTTATTTTGCTACCATCTGAACTATGGATTGTGAGGTGTAATGCCAGACTGTTGGCTTAAGTTCATGTTGCTACCATCTAAACTAGGAATTGTGATGTGTAATGCCTGACTGATGACTTAATTTTACCTGACAGCATGTGAACTATGAATGTCATGTGTAGGTGGCGTCAAAACCGGCGTGGCGTCAAAACCAGGTGGACTGCAGTACATGGCCTTTTGTGTCCGGTTTCAGAAAATAAATGGTCAAAGATTACTGGTTTTAGAGTTCGATGGTCGTTCTCGGACTTCGACAAAAGTTCAATGGTCAAAAATGGACTTTTCCCTTGTCGAATCGAACTCTAAAAAACATGTATAGGTTATGTGGGCTTCGACTTTTCTTTACCGCTGGGCCTGTTTCCTTTGCAATGATGGATGGATTTAGCCGATTGACGGGCCTAAATAGAAATAGCCCAAGCTTTTGCATATAATGCCCGAAATTGCCTCTCCTGGGCGGCGTCTTTTTGTCAAAAAAACCAAAAAGAAGAGAGAGAGAGATCGGGGGGCCTCCGGATTTTTTTTACAACAAACATCTCATTATGAGCAGCAACATGCTGCATGGATAGTTACGTTGTTCAAGTCTACACACTGTAGAGCTTGTTGAAGGGGGCACTGCAATACATGGTGCTCCGAAGAGCAAACAAAATCAAAGTGTGGCTGCTGCTGGGAAGAAGTTGATAAAGCTTGTCGAGCCAGCACATCCGCAGTGCCATTGACTTGTCTGTCAATCTTAAAGTTTCCGTAGTTCCTGCTTGTGGCATAATTGGAGAACCAATTGTTGGCAATCCGGCAGGAAGGAAATGTTGTTGAAGTTCAGATGGTCAGCAACAGCAGCTGCCAGTGCTAGGCAGGCAGCCTCAGCCATAAGGACCGAGGAGCACACAACAAGTTTTGCCTGAATATAGAGCGTCTGAGTTGGTTGAACCAGCACATGGACAAATAAAATTCCTAGACCGGCCGGTCTGTATGGCATCGACGGTTGATCTGGGTAGGTGGAAGCATCGACATAGCACCTGGTGCCTGATAACAAGGCTGGTGTGGTCATCGTGTACCTGTTCGCCATCATCGGCTGCAAGGCAGATAAAATCAAACCTGAAGAATTGGCGTTCAAAGGAGGTTGTGCTGCCTGGGTCGCCATGGGTGTTTGTGGGTCGGCTTGGACTCCTCTGTCAATCAGCAGTCCTGTATCAGAAGAGTTCATACCTGGGCGAATGTAATCAGGTTGCTGAGGGAGGTGTATCAGATGTGTAGGCTGTGCATCGTCAACATCATTTCGTAGTTCCCTCGCCTGCAGATGAGTGCTGATGTACTCTCAGGGCTACCAGAGCCACACCATGCTCCACCGGCAACTCACCAGCAGGCGACGTACTCTCAGGGCTACCACGGTGGCCAATCCCAACGTTTTAATCCCGGTTTTAACCCAGGGTTTAATTCGGGGTACGGTGGCCGTGGTAGTGGCTTTCAAGCCGGTGGCTTCTAGCATGGCGGTTTTGGTGGTCGAGGATACAATGCGCACCGTGAAGGTTTTGGTGGTGGTCGCCGGGGAAGAAAATAGTGTGCCTCGTCAAGGCAGTTCAGCGCCTTCTAAAAGCCAAGCCAATGTTTTCACTACCCCAAATGCAAGATCAGCGGGCAAAGGTCGTCAATCGGCTGCTGGAGAAGTCCTAGGAGGTCTAGATCCAACTCAGGAGAATCCTGAACAATTTTCAACTCAAGAAACCAGTCCAGATGACAAACATTGGTCTGATCCTGATGAACCTAACTTTGTTGATGATGTTGAAATGCCTCACCCAGATGATATAGAGGATCCATGGAAACCTTTGAATCCACATGAACCTGGCAACCTAAAGATTCGGCCTTACATGAGAGGTACAGGAAGTTGTTCTTTATGGATATATATCTTTTATTTAGTGCCTTGAAAAGCTATTTTGATGACCTATGTATTGAACTATATTTACTGATCTGTTTTGGAGCAGTGAAAGGTTCTCCATGGGGGGTTATTGGCACTTCGAAAAAAGAAAACTCTCAAATTTCTATTTCCTATGGCAAAGATGGAAGGTGTCATACCTCAACATGCTAAATCTTTTGAAGCACAGCCGTCTCAGCCGCAGGAGGAACATTATTGTTTCTAATCACCCCCTCGTTTTGAAAAGGCACTCAACATTGTTACAGTGTCCATGTAAATTAGGCATGTCTAATCTTTTGACTTATTTAATTTATATCTTTTTGGTGAAACATAAATTATTTATTAACCATCCAACATGCAGTTTTTGAGATCATTTGAATTTGATAAGGAAATCCCAATGTGTTTGGAGATTTGAAAGATGACAATAGATCAAATACTGGCATTAATTTTGATGATGATGATCCAGACATGCCAAACGACATAGATGTTGATCCTGATGTTCCAATATATCTTGACGAGGTTTATTTTATTGACTTCTTTGTTTCCTGGTTGCTGTGTTTAGCTATATATCCAACATTTGGGTAATATTCATTTTCATTTTTCCTCTGTTCAGACTATTGCTGCAACTTCCAATGGTACACAGGATGACATAGATACACATGCAAGCCTCGACGACTTGTGTCAGTCACATCTGGTGAGTTTTTAATGGTTCTATAGTTCATTTACATGTATGTCTTGTGCGTTTACAAGCATCTTGGTGCCCTGTAAGTCAATATGTTGGCTAAATATATATTAGGTGTAAGCATGTCAAAACATGCTAGGATAAAGCTTATTATAATAGATTATTGCTGCATTAACTATGAAATTTCATTACAATCGCAATGAAATTCAGTCTCAATCGTTGTGGAAAAAAGATTATTGCTGCACTGGACAAAATTTTGCTTGTATGATTAGTTGCAATATCTTCCCAAAAATTCTGATCTCCCATCTTTGTCATGTATTGGATTTTACAGACAAGTTTCTGGATAAGTGTCAGGAAGAACTGAATGTGTTGTAAATTCCCATGCAACAATCCTTAGCGCTAAATTAAATAAAATATTATGCTGGTATATCTAATGTGCTTCCACCTTTCATGTGTGCACTGGTTAAGGGCTTAAGGCATGCCGTTTTGGCAATATGGTTGTTTCCCCAATATTGCGATTGAGAACTTTAACTTTGAGATGTGCTCTGAATTTGCCTTTTCTCTTCAACTTCCAAAACTGATAGATAATTCTTCATACATAATGCTCCCCTTGCCAACGTCGCTGAGATTGAAAAGCAGAGTGTGATGGATGCTCGAGTTTCAACATGGAAAAAAAGAATTGGGAATGCCTTGAAAGAGCAGGTTAGTTGCTGGCTTGAACTGCTTACAGTTTTGCATCTATGAACTTGTTTAGCGCTCACTCCTACATCCATGTCTTTCAGGATAAAAATCTATCTTTTGATATCGGTTTATATGGGGAGCAAATCCTTGACACACTTTCATCAAGAACTGATAGTACAAGAACTGCATCTTGTAGTGAGATTGTTAGTGGCAGACCAAAGTATAAGGTTGCCACAAAATTCTGAAGGAGAGCGGCAGGGGAGTGGGGGACACGGTCGATCAGTCACGCAAATTGTGTGCAGTGCGAAAATCTCCATATCCCCTCTCCCCGGAACGACTGCCGTCAAGAGCTCTGCTACAAATTGTAATTTGTTCAGTCTTTTCTAGTACATAATTTTGTATTTAGAATAAAATTTAAAATGTCTTATAATTTAAAATAAAGGGAGTAATGAATTTGCTAAATTATGCATATTTATATATTGTTAGATAGCCAAATTAGCACTAAAATTCATAATGACATTGTTAAATTTTATGTTCTCTAGATCTATGCTTGATTGATGTCCTTTGTCTTTTTGTTTCCAACCATGATATGGTTGTGCAGATGGAAGTGAAGGAGCGTAACCATTTCTTCCTCGAAAAAGGCATGCTTTTATATTTCCAAAAAACACGATGTCCACGCGCTCATCAGACCTTGAAGTAGAATATCTGAAACCCACCATTGAAACGAGCCTCAAGATTTCCTGTGAGCTTCCTCCCATGGCCACCAAATGCAGGTCGTATCCGATTCACACATGAGAAAGTTTCATCATCTTCGTTCTGCTGTTTCCAATCTGAAGTTTCTCCTGGGTAACAAAGAGTTGGTTGCCCCTTCAGCTCTCTCCGACTCCCCTGAAGCAACTAGCCTCCCCAACGTTGTGATCTGCTGAACAACTTCACTGCTATGCCGTGGATGTGTTTGAGTGGGATGTAATTTCTTTCGGGTAGATAACACCTTTTTTCTACTGTCAAGGCCTGCTAGTTGTAGCTGTAGCGAATGGGAGGTTTGTCAGCATTTCTGTTCATGTGCATCTGCTTGTGCTTAATACTGGCCTTTAATTAATTAACCACGTGTCGTGGAGACAAGCATGCGACCATGCGAATTAGAGGGGGTGTTTGGCCGGAGGAACTAATTTAAGAGGTGTCTTAGTGTGTCGCATGGGGTTCGGATATAAAAGAAAATACACATTCCATCAGTAATTCGCGAGACGAATTTATTAAGCCTAATTAATCCGTCATTAGAACATATTTACTGTAGCACTCATTGTCAAATCATGGACCAGTTAGGCTTAAAAAATTCGTCTCGCAAATTAGTCTGTGTATTTAGTTTCGTAAATAGTCTACATTTAATACTCCATGCATGTGTCAAACAACAGCGACTAAAGTTTAGTAGGGGAAACCATTATTGCTGTCTGGCAAGGGCCGTTGGTGATGAAGCCACGGTGAGGATAACTTTAGAGAACAATTGTCTTGTACAATATTTTTCTCTCACAGCAAAATAGCATCAGCCAGCTTGAAACCACGAGCCAAACACCCCCGAAGATCCAGCCGTCGACAAGTAGTAAAACCTTGGATCAGATGGCTCTGAACTTCTGAATGACCTGTTCTTGTGGTCGGACCCCGTCACTCATGTTGCATTGCATCGCCATTAGTGGTCCTCACTCAACACACACCTGCTCTAATGCATTGGCTCTGTTCGTTTCTCTTATAATTTGTCTTTTTCAGCTTGTTTTTTTTACTAGAATCATGTTTTTCTCTCACAACAAATCAGTCGTAACAGTATTTTAGCTGGTTTTTTCCGCGAAGAACGGGGAGATAGGCACCGGCACAAACGGATGATCTCACCCACTAAGCTGCTTCAGTTCACTAACCAATCACCACATAGGCTGGCTAGTGACAAGAACAAGAGCAGCATGATTGGAACGGTTGGGCCCACAGGGAACGAACACACCTCAGCCAGTCCCCGCGCCACCACGATGCTTCCCTTCCCTTCCCTACCCCTCACCACATCACCCACCTCCATGTGGAGCCGACAAGCGGGGTCCCCAGGCGCTCGTGACTGGGGCGGCCCGACGACGAGGAGAGAGAGACGGGGGGCGGCCGGGAGTGGCCGTTGCCGGTGAGGTTGTAATCACCACCTCACGTCTCGTCCTGCGCCCCAGCGATTTACTGTCCTGCCCTCGGGCTCGGCGTCTGGGACAGTGTGGCACGGGGGTAAATTTTCGCCAACCTGGGAGGGCAGAAGAGTCATCCTGGGGGTCCCGTCCGTCAAAGGGCGGTCAAAACTACACTCACCTCATCACTTCCGTCCCTTCGATCTCCTCCCCCCCTCCCCTCTCTCTCTCTCTCTTCTCGCCACCAACGCGCCACGCCGCCGCCGACGCAGATCTCCGCCGCCATGGAGTACGAGCGCATTGAGAAGCCGTTCCCCGTCCAGGTCCCTCCGCCCCCCTACCTCCCTGCTGCTGCTACATGCCTACATGCCTTTTCTTCCCCATACAGATTCTCTCTGTCCGTTGGGCTCGGTCTGGTACCAGGATGAGTAATGCGGGAGCGCTGCTGTGTCTCTCTGCCTCTGTGTGTGTCGCTTGCTTTGCTGCAGCAGGGCGGCGGGTTCTCGCCCAAGCGCCTGCGCGCGATGCTGCTGGGGGTGGACAAGCGCCGCAAGGGGCAGCAGGACGGCGGCGCCGACGAGGAGGAGGAGGACGGCGGCGGCGACTATGGCGTCGTGCCCAAGGACCACGCCAGATCCGACGCCGGCGACGGTGGGTGCTTCTGCTTCGTTCCGCCTGCCTCCCCCGTTTTGATTTTCCCATTCCCACTCCCACCCCTCGCGATGCTGCCTGCTGCTGTTGCCGATCTCGTCCTTTGCTTCGTCTCGGATTATTGTGGGTTCCTTGGATGGGCTGCTGCATTGGCATTGCTTCTTGGAATTGGATAGGGCAAATTGATTCCGTGGACAGTGCCAATGCGGGGAGCAGTTTAGGTCGTCATTGTTCATCATGATTTTTTTCCTCACCATAATATACGCATCTACCGGTAATTGCTAGTGTACTAGTCTGGATATGCAGAGCCATCTTTTTTCTGTCAAGTAGAGGCACCTCTGTACCCAAAGGTGAAGGGGAAGGGGAAGGGGAATGGAGAATCTTTTCATACTCTGTTGTCTTCACTTAAGAGTGCGATAGCCATGTACTAGTGTACTTCAGAGGGTAGCTGAACTCAAATTGTGGGACAAGACAATGTGCTTGCCTGAACCTTCGGTTGATTTCAGAGTCTGAGACTGCATGATTGTATTCTCATGTAGGTGGCGGAGGCACTGTGTGCGAAGAATACAAGGACGTCGACGTGGTGAGCACCATCTCAGAGTCCTCATCCTCCCTGGAGACAGGGGGCGGGCACCGGTCCCGAGACGCCCACCCCGTCCCCATGGGCTCTAGGATCAGGGTGCCCGAAGAGGACTCGTGCGACTCCGAGAGCGTGGCGTCCAACTTTGAGTTCCACAAGGAGCGGGGGACCACCGCCCGGTCAGCGGCGGCATCGGTCGTCCCTCCATTCTCAAAGCCTGCACCATCAAAGTGGGACGATGCACAGAAATGGATCGCCAGCCCGACGACAAACCGTCCTAGCAGGGGTGGCGGTGGGGCTCCTGTACCTAAGAAGATAGAGAAGCCTAGCACTGGCATCGGGAGGTTGCCAGCGACCAAGGTTGTGTTGGAGGCCACAGAGGAGATAGATACTAAGAGGATTGATCCAAGCCAAGAGAAGAGGGAAATTGGGTGGCAGAAAGCGGTGAGTTGGGCGCCGCCCGACCCCTGTCCGGAAGTGGAGCCTTGTCCAAAGACTACACTTGCTGCAGAAAGTACAATGGCTGCTTCAGCTGGTAAGCGTTGTATTGCTCACTTAGCCCTCCCCTCATAATATGATTTTGTTCCCCACGGTCTCTTCTAACTGGAAAAGTAGCACTCATAGATGCAAACTTTTTTAATGAATGCAGTTACTTTTAACCGTCATGATGCATCCACCACGCTTCAAAGTGCAACAACATGCATACCTCCTCCATCGACAGTTCGGTCAGTGTCAATGAGGGATATGGGCACAGAAATGACTCCTATTGCAAGCCAAGAACCATCTCGGACAGGAACACGGTGAGAGCAACGAGTCCAAATTGTTCTCGCCAACAACTCCACGAAGGACGTTAGGCCCCAATGCAATTAGTGCTGTTATCAGCCACGGAGAATATAGCAATTCGGAATTAAGTGAACAGGAACTGCAAACAAAAACTAGGAGGGAGATAATGCTTCTTGGCACACAGCTAGGTAAGACCAATATTGCAGCATGGGCAAGCAAGAAGGAAGAGGAAAAAGATGCATCACTTTCACTGAAAACAGTGCTCGTGGACCAATCAACACAGAACATAACTGCAATCCGTGCAGCTGCATGGGAAGAGGCAGAGAAGGCCAAATATTTAGCAAGGTGCTTATATCTCATTGTCTTTATTATCTATGTTTGAATTCTCTGGTCCTCGGTGACTTAATATGTTTTGCTTTTTACTCTCCAGATTCAAACGAGAAGAGATCAAGATCCAGGCTTGGGAGGATCATCAGAAAGCCCAAATAGAAGCTGAAATGAGAAAAATTGAGGTTAGCAGATTATTTCCTGTCAATTTTGCACGTCAACACAAACATAACAATGACAATAGATCCCTTACAAATTCTGCAAGTTACTAAGATGCATTTTCTACCTCTTGAGTTTTTTAGCAACCTTGTTTTATTCTTTTTGCCACAACATTTGCAAAATGCATATGGATACAACAATCCCTTCATGGGAAGCTTGTTCAAAGTAGTTATCCTAGCTCTGTTAATAGTAAGTGCCTTGGTGCAACTTGTAAAAGCTTAAACACAGAGGCAAAATATTTGCAGCCTCTCACACCTCCTGCAGCTCCTATTTATCTGAATTCAATGTCATTGCCCTTTAGGCTGCAGTTATTTGGTCACTCCCCGTGAAGATGTGATGCTTTCTCTAATCTTTGTTTTGAAATTTAGCACGAGATAGTACTTACAGCCAGGACAGCAATTTTCTATTGAATCAGCATAGCAGTTGTGGTATTAGTATCCATTTGGATATGACATAGCAAGTTAAAGTATTGTTTATTCTGATATAGGATGGTAAGTATACTGGTTACTGAACGAGTCAACGTTGTTGTGCTGCTACTCTTATTCAGTTCTTTTGTTCAGTTTGTAATATATGTTCAGGTTCAGAACATGTAAAACCAAGGAGTAAAAGTTCAGATATTTTTGTCACCATTTTTGTGAATACTGCATTGTTTGTATAATCGTATCCATAATTTTAATCATGGCATTGTGATTTGTGTCTTCCTGAAGGTTGAAGTGGAGCGGATGCGTGCCCGTGCACAAGACAAGCTGATGACCCAGCTCGCATCGGCGAGGCACAACGCAGACGAGAAGCGTGCCGCTGCAGAGCTGAAAAGGAACCGTGCAGCCGCAAGGACGGCTGAACAGGCAGAGCACATCAGGAGAACCGGCCGGGTGCCGCCTTCGTTTGGCTGCTGGAACTGGTGCTCGTAGGGAGAGAAAAAAAAAGAGCATGGCAAGTGACCTCTCTTTCCTGCCATGAAGCGCCTCCCGCCCATGAAAGAGGAAGCATCCTCACTTGTTACTGTCTTCGAGTACTAGCTAATGATATGAATGAATCATGGCCTCTGCACAATCTTCCTTATGGATTGGTTGAGTAGATATGTGGCACAAGAATGAGTCACTTGTAACTATATACATACATATGTAAGATGTGAGCTCCATGTGTCCTGAGCTGTTTAGTTACTGTAAGTGTCACAGATGTACCAAATTCAAGGTCAAGTGTGGTTCAGAGCTAGGCTCAGCTTGGATTCCTAGTGCATATATGTGATAAACTTTACATCAAGAGTCCTCCATGCTAGCTGTGCCTGGATAGGATTTGTGTTCTTCTATCTATACTTGATGTTCATACTAACAATCCGCACTGTAATAGAGGTAGCAATGATGATGAACAATATAATATTAGTTTACAGAACAGGAAGCCAAGCACCTCTCTAACCTGAGCACTAATATAAGGTGACAGCAAGCTCAGGAAAGAACCTTTGCTAAACATCAACCATACGTATGGAACTTAACCATGTCTGAGAAGGTAATGAACTTGAGTTATGGACCAACAAGGTTCCGTCCATTAATTTAATTCGTACAACACGATCTGGGAGCAGATGAAGATAACGTCAACCTGAGTACTAGTAAGAAATTTTGTACATTTCTCTCTTAAAGGAGTCCTACAGCTAGAGGAACTGAAGAGCAGAACCTGCCATGGGTAGCAGTTATACTGAATGTGAAGTGTACAGAACAGAATCCAAGCACTTGTCTCGTTCTTCTCACCTAGTACACAGAAGACCAGGAAAGGTTGCTTTCCATCAAAGGCCTTCTATTATTCAGATTGAGTCCGAGGGAGAGGGGTGTTTTATTGGGGCTCGAGAGATTCACATAATGGAGGCGTTTCATGTAGAAAAATAGAAACAATTTCAGATATAGCTCAATCACACATGTGCTAGTAAGTAGTAACTTGAATTATCAAGCAACAAGGTTGCATTAATCCATTCATACATGAATACAGAGAGCAGATGAAGATAATATGAACCTGAACAATAGCAAGAGAATCAGTACATTTCGTTTGATCTTTGAACTCTCTCTCTTGATTACAAGAGCCCTACTGGTACAACTGGAGGAACTGAAGAAGAGAACAGGGCATGGCCATGGATTGTAGAATTTCAGACAGATCATCAATCAACCACACATGTATTACTAGTATCTTGAATTATCGACCAACAAGGTTGCATCAATAGATCACGATGGAGATCGAGCAGCACATCAAGTTAACGTGAACCTGAACAAGTAGTAAGAAAAAAATTAGTACGTAGTACATCTTGATGCTGAATTCTATCTTGATGATATTCGAAGAGAAGAGGGGGGCACGGACGGACCCTGGGCGCTAGCTAGTCTACTCGAACTTCTTGATGAGGGAGAGGTCGTTGAGCATCTTCTCGATCTTCTCGTCCCCGGCGTCGCCGACGAACCTGCCGCCGGACTTGAGGGAGGGGACGAGCGCGGTGGCCTCGCCACTGGTGTCGGGGCAGAGGTTGCCGAGCGTGCAGAGCTCGAACTCGGCCAGGCCGTAGCGGCTGAGCGTCTCGCGGACCTGGCGCACGGCGTCGGGGTTCTTGTAGCGGCTGAAGCGCTTCACGTACTGCAGCGACTTCTCGAACACCTGGGACACCTGCGACGACGGGTCCGACTCCGACGAGTGCTGCTGGATCTGCTCGTACTTGTGCTCCAGGATGATCGCCACCTCGCAGTTCATCAGGCACTTGGCCTTCAGGAACTCTGCAGCCACAGGCTTACGGGTGAGTCGAGCTCGAGAGGACGAAACCCCAGCCGCCCGCCCAAGGACTGGACGGTGGTTGAGAGGGAAGAGGGGAGGATGGAGGGCGGCGTGGAAGAGAGCGGACCCTCGCCGATCTTGAGCTCCGCAGCGTTCTCCTCCTCCTCGCCGGACATCCTGCCGCCGCCCTGGCGCTAAATCACTCACTGGAGTCGACGAGGTTGGGGGAACTTGGAACTTGGAATTGCGAGGTTGGTGGGTTGAGGAAGGGATGATGGCGGCGCCGGAGCGGGAGGGCTATGCGTTGGGCCGGATCGCCATGGGCTCTGATCGAGAACTTCTAGAGTGGGGTGGGCCTCGGAATAAACTGACCCTCCGTTGGTGCTTTTAACCCACATCAACTTTTACAATAGTCTGATTCCCGCTCATTTATATAATTGGATTGGATTACTGATTCTCAAGTCAAAAAATTATATGTAATTGGATTAGTAACATTCCTTAACTTTTAAACTTATTTGTCCTGCATTCCAAGAGTAACTCCAATAGTATCTTTATAAATACTTTTTAACAAGCATACACCTAAATAAATCTATAACTAAATTATACACGATCCAATGAGTATGGAATTTTTACTACAATTCAAGCATACAATAGTTAGCCTACCATAAAAAAATTTCAACACAATTGGCCCATAAAACTGCAGCTATAAATTAATTATAGAAAAAATAGATCTCAAGCTACATCAAAAAATTTATACTAAAGCACACCATATTATATGTTCACTGTGTAGATCTACTTACGTGGAGTCCAACAAAATTGGATTTTCTATTTTATGATTTTTCTGTGATTTACTATAATTTTTTTAAAGATTCAACCGAAATAAATAAAAAAGAAAAAGATAAAACCGCCTTTGAAAACCATTTATATCCAGGTAGGTAAAATAAACGGTTCTAAAAGTTCAGGGAGGTGTTTTACCTGATTTTAGAGTTCTGTGAGGAAAAGCAGACTTTTGCAAAACTTGAGGGAGGTAACGTGGATTTTTTTCTAGTCTGATTACCCCTCAACTTTTACAATAGTCTGCTCGGTGTCGATTACTAACATTTCTTAACTTTTAAATTTACTAGGTTCGTTCGTGTGTTGTCTGAGTGTTGGATACGATAAGATAATGCGTAAAATTAATTTTTTTAATCTAAAAATCAAAATAGTAATGGATCGACGATTTAGGCAAGATAATAGATATCGGCTAAGACAAAATTAAATATCAAGAACAAAGATAATTACCCATTTAATCTCACGGAAAATCAAAGTTCTTGTTCCATCTAGGACTATGTAATTACCATATCTTACAAGTTAAATACAAGAGTTTTTGCATGCATCAAAGTGCCTTTACACCACTTTTCCATAGGTCTATAGTCAATCATGATAAGCGTCTTCTTCTACAGGTCGAAAATAGCCCGGTTCGTTTCGCTGAAATTTGGCTTATGCTAATGCTTATGTTGATTGTGTTAAGACAATGTTTTATTGAAGTAGTGTTGAAGAATAAAGAAATTTTTTCATGCAAAAGAAAATGATGCGATTATAATAAGATAATAAAAGCAGGAGCAAGTACCCATAAGTTGTATTTTATTTATATACACCAAATATTTTCTGTATCTTTTATGGTATTCTAGGCTTTTTGTTCAAGCACATATTTTCTGGAAGAGAAGGATATCGAGAGTCGAGGATTAGTTAACTTGTCATATAATTAGAAGAACAACAAATAAGGCAATATAATATACCATGATAATAATTATAGAAATGTGTTAACCGAGCAAGCGCAGGTCCGTGTGATGCTTCATAATATTTTGGATTAACATTTTAAAAAAATGGTAATATTTTTAGGAAAAAGAAAAACCAAACCTACATCTCCACCACATAATCACAACGTACATTATCCTCAAGAAGCACTTTATGAATTGGAGCAAAGCCTACCAGTGAGATGGGACATGGGAGTAGAGTCCACTTCCACCACAACCAAATCTGGTATCCTTCTACTCATCCGCTCTTATGGCACCGGTGTGCGTACTCGCTACTTCGATTTCCATAGGAAAAACATAATAATCACGATAACATATGTATTCATTTGATAACAATCCTGATGTTATTCATATGTTCCATCCTAAAAATGATGACCTATGTAAAATTTTACTATATTCCATTATGTCATTGCACGATATTTTCATCCATTCCCCTAGATATCATTGTTTTGAATATTTATTCATTCCAAATCTCCCACCGAAAGTATATACATATATATGACAAGAAAAGAATGAACAAAAATACATGGATAACACATATGTATTTACATAGACAACAAGCCAGCCATTTAATTGTTCACTGGATACACATGGATGATATATATTTTGCGAATGCTCATTAGCATACATTAGGTGCTCCTGTGTAGTATCATCATAGTTTTTCCATAGGCTCACATAGTAATGAGAACAATCATGAGGCGAGGAGAAAGCTTGAACCTTAGAGGAGCCTCCCAAAAGAAGCAAAAACAAGGGATGTTTAAGTTTCAGTAAGTCCAATACCTAGTACCAATAAATAAGAGCAAAAATCATAGGAAAAGATAAGCATCAATTACCTTTTGATATTAAGGCATCGCTGAAATTTTTGAGACATTAGTTGCAAAATTATAATTGAATATGTTTTCTTCAAGAGGATAAAAGTAAAAAAAGCAGGAGCAAGTGACTTACGACACCGCATTGTGGTAAGTTGTATTTGATTCTCATATACACCAATCATGCCTGAGATATTTCTTCTTTCAAGTACCGTATCTTTTATGGTATTCTAGGCTTTTTGTTCAAGCACATATTTTACAACATCGAAGAAGAAGGATTATCGAGATCGATTAGTATAACTATGTGAATTAAACATTTTAATAAAGAAGAACAACAAATAAGAGCAATATAATATACCATGATAATAATTATAGAAAACAAAGAGTGTGATGCTTCATAATATTTTGATTAAGCATTTTAAAAAATGGTAATATTTTAGGAAAAATGAGAAAAGACCAAACCACGAGGACTTCCTATAAAAAATACATAATCATAAAAGATATTATTCAAGAGAAGCACTTAGGCTTTTGATTTAGAACAAGCCTACCATAGGTAGATGGGATATGTCGGGAGAGAAGGATATCGACAACCAAACGGATTAAGGTAATTCTCGATCTGTATTTTCTCATGGGATATATATATGCATTAGAAGAACAATATAATTTAAAATGCAAAAAGTAGGGTTATGCATGCAAATATATCTAAATAGAAAACCCATTGCATCATCTTCTAGAGAGAACACCATTACACCATCTTCAATCACTTGATATAGTATCTATATGATATGTAATGCGCATGTAATGTAATTATAGAATGATAAAATAATATTTAACCAGTTGTATAACATATGTAAGATGTTTGGATGCTTCATAATATTTTGGATTAACATTTTAAAATGGTAATATTTTTAGGAAAAAATGAGAAAGACCATAATTATAAAATAATTAGAGCAATAACCCATAATCACATGTTGAATTCAACAAAACATTATTAAAAAAGTTTATTTTAGCCTCGATGAGATGGGACATGAGGAGAGGATTAGAGTCCACTTCACCACACACAAGCGTCGGGCGGCAGGCGGCATAGGTGGTACTCTCGATCTAGTCCTCTTCTTCGCCATCGATGGTCAATCTGGCCGGGAAGGCTATTTATTCCTTCACGGATGCACGCGCGCCATCGTGATTATAGGCGTAGTTGGGGAAGAGTATCATATATGGTCAAGCAAAGGTAAACGGAAAACATAATAATCATAACACATATGTATTTACATAGACAACGTCGTTACCTGAACCATATAGAATTCGTAGTAATAATATTTAAAAGATGATTACAATCTACATGTTTGGATACATTGATTATGTATGTATATACATATGTATGAGATGAAGTGTTATCATAGGATTCCATAAAATGATGATTTTACCCTATAGTAACAGTAAAATTTCATACTATATTCCATTATGTCATTGAAATATTTCATCCATTCCCCTAGATATCATTGGTTTGAATATTTATTCATTCCAAATCTCCCACCGAACCATCATGTTTATATGTATACATATGGATAGCAAGAGAAAGCAAATGAATGAACATCATATCATGGATAACACAAATGAATTTAAAACAAGTTATGAACAATTAGTGATAGCATGCATTCCACTTGATCCAATATAGAGTAATATACCCCATGGTTCTCCCTTTCCAAGATAGCAAATATATCAACCGTGAAAAGATGCACATGGAGGATACATATCCTGGTTTAGTTTAAAGGTATAATATGATCATCATCATCGATAGGTTCTAATCAACTCTTATAACCTAATGCATCAATGACAAGTACTTAAGTAATCATTTATAAAATATTAGGAGACTTATAAGCTTTCAAGTGTGAGAACTGAACATCGCTTAAGAGCAGCGCGACTTGAGGATTCTCCTGCTGGTACTATTTCGTCGAATTTCAAAGAACGTTATTTCTTCCTCCGATCCTAAATGCATGAATAGCATAAATGAGAATGCAAATATGTTAACAAAGCTTAACAGCATGTGGTTTAAGAAAGCATTGCTTTGTACCCAGAGGAGCATCTACTATTTCCAAAAGAAGCATTAAAAACAAGTGATGTTTAGAAAGTTTTATAAAAGTACCAACAAATTTATTCACAAAAGTATCACAACTTATCTTAGCCAAAACAGACAATCATATAAGCAAATTCTAGAGAACAAGCAAATTCGGAAAAGCTAACTTTAAACAGTTATAACTCCTAAACCGTTTGACCTATGGTCCTGAAATTTTAACACAAGACATATGATGAAGTTATCTACAACTTTGTTATTAACCATTTTACAGCAAACATCATTTTTATCATGCAACTTATTGAATCTGTCCAGAAAACTAAGTATTAGCAATACTTCTACTTCATATAATTATTCAAAGTTTGACAACAAAGTCTACCAAATTTATATACACTCAAGAAAACCTAATGGTGAAGTCTATTTCTTTAAATCAAGAGGATAAAAACCAACATAACTAGATGTACTTCATAAATTCTCAAAAATTGAAATGCTACTAATGCTGCAAAAGACTCTATACGGACTATTTTATCAAGTAAAACATTCTATACAAAATGACAAGGCATAAAGGCTTAAAAATAGCATAAATAGAAAACCCTAGTGAAGGCGAGTGTTAAGAAACAGATTTCCTATTTTTTTATCATCCTTATGGTACTAGGATAACCTCCAACAAATTTCATGAATATTGATTCCTAAATAATTTATAAAAATTTATACAAGGATTGTCTCTGATCCATGCACTGGTCGACCAGAGCTCATACATGTCAAGAATTGATTTCATAATTTTTGGAGCACGAACTCTAGATATAAAATAAACAAGTTTGCATGCATTCACATTTCAAATCTCATTTAAATCTTCCAAAATTTCTACTGTAAGTGTCAAGATCATATTTTCTTAAATACTTCACTTTCTAAGGAACACTCAAATTTATTTCATAATTTTTGAAGCTACCAAACTGGAGATCTAAAATCACAAAACACATGAAATCAAGATTGAAATGAACTATCTTTTGTATCTTCACATCGACTACACTCAGGACCCACTAGACAGTTCCCCACGATCAGAGCAATGGCTTCATGCGACATTGCATCGGCTCGACGGCGAATGACCGGCGATGACATCAACACTACATGACCCTCGTGACCAGCGCACCTATTGAGCTACTTGGTTTACAGCTGCGGCGCGCAAGTTAATGATATGACACCTTTACAAGCTCGGACGAGCATCTACGAGTTGACTAACAAAATAAGAGGTGGATTATCGACGACCTTTGATGGATGGGAGTTGTGAGTCACATGCGGTGACTCCTCCTTGGGCTACAATGGCATGGCGGAGGCTTCGGTCCGGATGTCTCGTGGGTGGTTGAAGAAAGAAGGCCGAGGAAATGGATGGCGGCTTGAGGCAAAAGGGCAATAGATGGGAGTGATGTAGCGCGCTGGGCCTCGCTCGTCGTCTTTGGCGCGGGCGACCGGCCGCGCAAAAGATCGGTCAAACGACCACTAAACCGATTGATTCATTTGTTCGATTCTCAAACCGATCGACGATCAAGCAATTCCAACTCCATAGTGCAAACAATCTAAATGAAACTTGTAGACCTATTCCAGCTCCAATTGTTGTTAAAGAATCATGCTCTAACAGCAACCTAAATCAAGTATGCATGTCAGACTGTCAAGTTCCGACCGAGTCGCCGAGTGAAAACTGAAATCTTGGTTCTTGTGCTAATTTCGACCATGTTAGGAGCTAAACCAGTCTATGACCAAAAATAAAAGTTGTTCCCTATATCAAATACTACAACTTTGCTTTAGTGACCACCTCCATGCGTCTCTAACACATAGTTCAAACTTGGTCAAACATGTCACATCACTTCAAACTATGGCTTAATGACCTATTTACCCCTAACCATGAATATCAAAGTTGTTCATAATGATACTCTAAACCAAGCAAATTGCGATCATACAATCATTTCATGTAACACCATAGTGAGGTTAACACATGAAATCTTCGTTTCGTCATGAAAGGTGACCTTCATCTCCATTGAGTTCTAAATTTTGTGATCAACATCTACATGTATTCACTCATGATCATATGCATATTACCCTCTCAAGCATGCATATGTTTCAATCAAATGTTTCAAGTGTAAATTATATATGAATGCTTGATGCTCATGCTCATGCTATGCAAGTCAATTTATGCAAGGATAACACCTAGGGGCAAGATGGCGTGCTCATGTCACGGTCGGCCGGGCGTTATGGCATCCCGGCGCCGAGGAGACCATGGAGAACTAGGGGATGCAAGGAGGACCGGACGACGGCGGTGCTGTCCACCTGGTGGTGTGGGCATGCAGGGCAAGGAGCGGATGCCCGGTACCAAGCGCAAGAGGTAGGCAAAGAAGGAGGACTTGCTATCGCTAGATGGCTCTACTGGCGCTCCCATTCTTGACACGACGCAAGCACAAGACGCAAAACACGACAAGAGAGCAGTTGGGTTGGCGATGTATGTGGTGAAGCGACCGGTTGACCGGTGGCGGTAGCGTGGGCACAACAGAGCCAGTCCCATTAAAATTTAGACACCTAACGACGACCATAGGGAAACATTCAGACGATGAGCAACGACATGGTAGTGGTACGCCCGGTTCAGGTGATCGATGCCCTCAACACGTTCTAACAAAGAGTCAATATTTGCGTGCATCGTAACTCTAATGATCGCTTAGTATACACTAAAGCAACCACCATGTGAAAATATAGATGTAGTGCTTAACCATTTTTGGTTGAGACCGAATGCTAAAATGCCATTGTCTACTAGCTTCCGAGAGAGAGAATAATAACTTAATAGAACCGTTTAGCATATGCCTAAATCTAATTAACTCCAACCACGCATTTCAACACTAGTCCATACGCCATACTAACTCATAGAAACAAAACATCTAGGAACTAATTAACCCGTTGTTCAATATAGTTCGCCAAAATGACACTTTTAAAATGATGTTAAATTTAAAATCCGAGAAAATCGCGATAAATCCTCTTAGGTGAGGTGTAAGGTAACACAGAGAGGTGTTACGCATGATGCCAAGGAAGATCCATCGTCGGTTACTCCGGCACCTTGGAGATCCAGCTTCTTCATGATCTCTATCCAGCTTCTTCATGATCTCGCCGCATGGGTTCGCCAAATTTGATCTTAATGAAAGACACACGGAAGAGCACTGATCATCATGCAAGCGGCATGATATGACATTTCGTAATCTTTGGAGTTGACAACAAATAAAGGACTAAATCCACTAGATGGATGGGAGTGTGTGATTGGTTGGCTTTGCATTCCTCCGGTCCATGGACTTCCCCGAGTTTGGCCAAGATGGTCCCCGGTCGACAAGCATCGAGTGGAAGAAAATACATATCAAGTTTCGATGCAGATTGGTTAAGTTTCAGAGTTGAGAGAAAACCATGGTGATTACTCACCACCCATGTCGAGGACAACGCATCCACGTAATCTCGCCCTTACCCTTGGGCGCTTCCTCCTCGCTGTTCCACCACGAGATCCTCGATCAAACCAAACACCGGTAGGTAGGACCCAGATCGTCTCGTCATCCCTCCATTGAGTTTGAATCCGTTGATCAACCTACCTACATTGCTTACCTCTCTTTCATCTTCGGCGTTGGCGAAGTAGATGGGCGTCTGCCTATGCGCTAAAGACGAGCACGCCGGGCACCGTGGCGTGGTGGCATACTAGTCCATCCTCCTCAGAGACCATGGAGTTGGGATGTTAGCTAAGCACCATTGTCCGGGGCAGCGTGATGAACAACAAGACGCGGAGGGCGGAGATGGAGACGGCGACGAATCTTGACGCCGCTTAAAGACGAAGGTGATGAGCGAAGTCCACCTTTTTTCCTCGGTGGAGCAACGACATGGATTCGGCCGCATCATCGCGGAGATGATGATCGCCGGCTGACACCACCGGTGGGTGTAGTGAACAACGGGTAAGGAGCAGCGTGAGCTATACAAACTTACAATCACCGGCGACATGACCACGTTCAACATATTGCCTTGCGCGTTGTAGTTCACGGCTGGCGTGAGAAGGTGAGAAGGCAGCGGAGAGGCGGAGGCGTGAAGAGTCGAGGATGTTCATCGTCCCGATGGTGATCTCTCCTCCCTACGGCAATGCCTTCGATTTGGCTTGGTGAGTGGCGATCCCCGAGGCTTAAGCGAGGATGTGGGTGGAAACGGAGTTTTCGCGCAGCGTGGTGGGGCAATTGTTTTGTAATTTTCAATTTCCTTTCTCTTCCCTCACGTATTCCCTTCCTTATTTTCCAATACTTTCCCATTTCATCTTCCCTGCCGTAATCTCTTTCCTTTTTTGAACGGATGTGGAAATTATTTTGCATTAGTTAGATGAGAATCGGTTGAATCTTTTGATCGGTGATTTCCTTTTGGCAACTGCGTTGATTGATTGCATGAGCTGAGGCCGGGGGGGGGAGCGTATTGTTGTGACGAGGGAGTGAAGCGAGATTGCATGTGGTGTCTTTGTTTTGTTTTGCATGTCCTAAAATTCTGGTGATTGAAGATCTATTTTTTTAAAGGGAAATCAGAGGAAGGGGAGGGAACGTGGGATCGCACGGCCGGGGGAGTGTGGGCGACGCGTTTTTTTTCGCACGGGGTGAAGCGTAGGTGAGGCGAAGGAAATTGTCGCACCATTCCGTTGTCTTGTCTTTTTAGTGGTGGGAGATTTGTTTTGCTTTCCAAGAGCAACTCAAAATAGTATCTTTATATCTTTCTTTACTAATATGAATAAATAGTTTGGTGAAAAAAATACACTCCAACAACTTATTTAACTAGATCTTTAAATATTACCGTTTTCTATTACGGATTTCTCGTCAGCCAAAGATAAAAAAAGCAAACTGACGCTCTAGAGCATACAAGATATAAAAAGACTACTGGATGATAAAAAGATTTAGAAAAAAAAATCTTATTCAAATAGCTCTCTAAATAACAATTTAGAGGTTGAATTTAGGAAAGTTTTTTTTAAAGATGCCCTAAGTATTTTTAGATGGTGATTTTATGTGATGTGGCACCACGATAACGATAACCTAGAGTGCGTTTTTTTTGGGTCCCCTTCCACGGGGGTTATTCGCTTGTCAGCCATGGTTTTGCCCAAGTCCGCAACCAATCAAATTTAGAGGAATTGTAGTTGTCAAATTGGCGCCACGTGAAATAAAAGGATAATTAGGCTCGCTTCGAGCCGAGAGCATCCCCGGGGGTGTAGCTCATATGGTAGAGCGCTCGCTTCGCATGCGAGAGGCACGGGGTTCGATTCCCCGCACCTCCATCACCTATTTATATTTTTATTTTTTTTGCTCGATTCACTTTCTAAGCATGGTCCCACCTGCGACTGAGGCGAGAGGTTACTCCTGGGCCCACCTGGCAGTAGACTCGATTGGTCCCGTCGGCGTCGCCCCTTCGCCTCGCGGCAGCGTCAGCGTGCGGCTGTGCCGTCGACCCGTCGTCTCTTTCCCTCCTCCACTCTCTCCTCTCCTCGTCGCAGGCGACAGACGACGCTGCCGCCCGGCCTGTCGAAGCGCGCGCACGGCCATGGCCATGGCCGCCCCGCCGCCCACGGCTCTCTGCGCCCGCCACTTCCGGCTCCCCTTCCCCTGCTCCTCCCCCTCTCCGCCCCGCCTGTCCACGGCCGCCGCCGCCGCCGCCGCCACCTCTGCCTCCTCTTCTTCACCGCTCCGGCGCCGCCGCCGGCTCGCCGTCTCCCCGCGCGCGGAAGCTGGGACGGGGGCCGGGGACGTGGAGGCGCTCAGGGCCGGGGTGTCCGTGTACAAGCCGCGGTCCTACGACGTGCTCGTCACCGACGCCGCACGCTCCCTCGCCTGCGCCATCGGCGACGGCAAGACCCGGCTCGAGATCGAGTTCCCGTGAGCTAACCTCGCTCCCTTCGCTGCTGCAGTTGCTGCCACCGTTCCTGCATTATCTCCTCACCGTTCGTTTCCTTGTTGCTTCATGCCTTCTTCCTGGCCTGGACGACTCCTGCTTCTGTATTGTGACGATATGTGTTATATACCAAGGCCTCTGCCAAGCAGCATCTCTTCGTACAAGGTTCATCTATCTAATCATCGCTTTATGTCCATGCATCACTCTATCTTTTTTTGTTTAGAGAAAAAGAAAAGGTTTCCCCCGCTTTATATTGATCATAAAGCGTTCAAGACAGTTAAGTTTCAGCGTATTGGCGCGCCAGCGACAAACAGAAAAGGCCTTAAAACCCAACAGCACCACTACCCGAATACATTTTGGTTACTTTGTGTCACCATCGAGTCTTCATTCGTGTGATGAGGAGAATCCAAACAGCCCCGTTGTCAAAAACGATTTTTTCCCCATTTCGTCCAACCTTCCATTCCAATGCCCGTTTGAGTAGCCTGTATAGCCCACATCACCCCTTTCCAAAAGGGGAAGTCATATTATCAGCACAGCACAGAACATTTGGTCCGTTAGTCCTATACTTATGGTCTCCAATCTTAGTCCAAATAGAATTGGATTGTAAATGATACCTAAAGATCCAGGAATTCAACAACGCCAGACTTTAAATCAGGGATCCCAAGACCCCCAAACTCAACAGTTGCCGAAAGAAAACCAATGGCCATCACTTAATTATTACTGTATTAGGGAGAGGGTTATAGGCCACTGTTCTATTCTCTGTCTATCTCAGCTGCTCTGTTTCTGATCATCCTGCTGGACTCCTGCAGGGCTCCTCAGATGAATTCATCGATGCCAACATCCAGCTTGCTCTTGTTGTTGCTAGGAAGCTCAAAGAGCTCAAGGGGACTAGGTCCTGTATAGTAAGTTCAAGCTTCACACGCTATCCTCCCTGATGCAGAACTGTGCTCATTTGCTTTCTTCTAGTTGATTTCAGGTGTTTCCTGATCAACCTGAAAAGCGTAGGGCGTCACAGTTGTTCAAGACAGCTATAGACACGGTAAATGATGTGTCAATTTTTTTTTCTTAATCAACCTCTCGTACAATTTTCTTCATTATTACAGTGGCACTTAATTTAATTGACACATCTTTAGATTGAGGGTGTAACTGTCAGTTCCCTGGATGATGTACCCACCGACCCTGTCAACAGCTTCTTCAAATCGATAAGAAATACTCTGGATTTTGACTTCTCAGATGACAATGAAGGTAAAATATATTGATCCAAATGCAGTAATGAAGGCAATAGACATGCGACTCCAAGTCTAAAATGACATTGTTCATTATATTATTTTATCAAAGAGTTCATGACACTCTTTTGCGTGGAATGATGGAAGCCATCTTCTTAGAGGAGCTAACTGTATGGCAAACACTTTATGCCAATTTGCCATGGCCGTGAGCTAACGATACATGTTAATACTTTACAATTTTTTAGTAAATAGCAAGCCTTTTCGTGTTGATGAATTATCACAATTTGAAAAATGGAAATTAAATGACCGATTAGTGTGTATAAATCAAGCATAAGTTCCCTTTCCACCATCGAATAACAAACATCAGTCAGTTTTGATGCTATTATTATGAGATAATTCTCATATAAATACCCATGAATAATTTCTTCATAACCAGTTGCCTGGTGTGGATACAGATAGATGGAAATCTGATGAACCACCATCATTATATATCTTCATCAACAGCAGCACACGTGACCTTGCTTCTATAGAGAAGTATGTGGTATGTCTAGAATATAATGCTTCATTTGCTGGTGATGTGCATGTAGGTGTTATTTGCACATCCAGTTGATTCTTTCTTCGTGCTTTTGCTAATTTCAGGAAAAGTTTGCCACATCTGTTCCAGCCCTTCTATTCAATCTTGAACTAGATACATTGCGGTATATCTCATATATCCCAAACCATAGCCTGTTGCTTTACGAGGCAGTGACTTACGCAATTCACCGTGCAGTTCTGACTTGGGGCTTCTGGGGTTTCCCCCAAAAGATCTGCACTACCGATTCCTTTCTCAATTCACCCCAGTATTTTATATCAGACAGCGTGACTACTCCAAGGTATTCATTTGTCTTACTTTTATCCATCTACACATATCCTTTTTGTTTATGGCTTCCTGTACCATCTGTGACTACTTTCCCTTCTTAACCGTGTAGACAATCGCAGTCACTCCATACATAGTGAATTACAGTGGAGCTGTATTCCGCCAATACCCAGGTAAATACTGGAGAGCTTATTTGGATTTCTTCACTAGAAAAGATTACAGTTTGGAAGATAGATCTGGTGTGCTGGGTATGCAATAGAAGATCAAACTAAATAATTAATTATGCAAAGTCAATCTTTTGGCGGGCAATGTCATCCCTATTTATCAGCATCGTCAGCTACTGACCTTCTGGTTTACTGTTTGTTCAGGCCCCTGGCAGGTCATGCTGAAGCAGACTGATGGCTCCTATGCATGTGTTGCAGAGAGCGAAGCTCGGTTCACTTTGGGACAGGTCATACCATTAGTTACTCGAATGCATTTGCTCTACTTCGTTTCTGCTCTCTTGTGTGTTTGGGGGAAAAAATTACTAACTTCGTTCAAGCTTGTTGGGCCTGCCATGCAATTTCTCTTCTTTCAGGCGAAAGAAGAACTATTGAGAGTTATTGGTTTACAAGAAGAAGAGGGAAGCTCACTTGAATTTCTCAGAAGAGGATACAAGGTTCATCTCATCCTAGTCAAACAGTTGGTTGCAGCTTCAAAGCGCCTGCTTGGATAAACTCCATTTCACTATAGCACATCATGAGGTTTAGTAACTGAGTTTCTGTGATGCAGAATGCTACTTGGTGGGAAGAGAACGTTGATCAGGAGACGTCGGCTGCGTGGCGAACTTGAGATGCTGCAGCTGCTGGTCGAATGTTTTTTCTGACCTTGGAGTGGAAAATAGGCCAAACGAGCGTCCATGTCTTCTTGTATGTAATTGAAAAATCTGAAATTACAGAGAGAGAAGTCCATGTACAGCGTAATAACATTGCTTGTGCTGATATCGTAGCATTATTATCATGTGAGCATGTGAGCACCAAGAATGTTTTTTTTTTTCTTAACGGTGACTGTACATTTGTTCTGTTTGTGCTTTGTGTCCTTGGGCTCTTCAGCTTAAAGGTGCTAAAATGCAGGGGACTCAACCAAAACATTTCAGTCTTGCATTTCATTTGCCAAGCTTATGGCTGTGAAATTTTTCTTGGACGCATGCCAAAGTGGAGTGGTAGTCGTAAGGAGAGAATTGACCCAATTCCAGAAACTTCTACATTAACTGAAACAGTACGGACGTATTTAAACATGTGCAAGATCTCGAGGTCATATCTGTAAAAAGACCACCACGCCCAGGCGGAAGCGGAGACTGGAAATCGGGAGGGAGACCAGAGACGAGACCTCGCGAGATCGCCGGAGATGGAGCCAAGAGCTGCAATCCACAGATCCGGCGCCCTCCTACTCCTCGCCGCCATCCTCGCAGCGGCCGTCACCTCCGCATCCGCCATCGGTGACAAGTGCGCCGCCTGCAAGGCCGTTGCTGTAAGTTCCTCTTCTCTTCGCCTTTCTCTACTCCCATTATCGGAGCACCCTATTAAGTGTGTCTTGGAAACGTTTTACGTCAGCGAAGTGAAGAAATTAGCTTCGATCTTTTCCGCTCGTCGTGAAGCTGTAGTCCAAGATAGATCGTGGCCTGGATCATGTAGCGTTCTCTGAATAATTTCGATGCTGGTGGAGTCAAAGTTTGAACTTTTGCAGATACAGGGCCCTGACTAGCACTGTTGTGTTGATAAATTGAAATTGCTGAATGGATTAACGAGATGTTGCACTGAGGTAGTGGGAATACACCATTTTGTTGGAAAGACTCAATTTTGAGTTCCAGTGACATATGCTAGTACCTCTTAGTGCCTCTCTACTGTCACCAAATGGGATTTGTGTTTCATATGCTGCATTTTGTTCCAGCAATTTGGGATGTACACTATACATTCTGATGTGTCTCTTTATCTTCTTTCCAGGCAGAGCTAGAGATTGGAATTTCGAGTGTAAGTGAATCAATAGCTTCTCCTTCAGTTGCCTTTAATTTAGTGATCCGAGTTTCCAATCATTCTTTACAATGCTGATTACGGTTTTATTTTTATTAAATACTATCTCTATTCCAAATTATAAGATGTTTTGGCTTTTATATATTTGTAGGTTTTGTTATGCATTTAGATATACACTATGTCTAGATACATAATAAAAGCAATGTATTTAGAAAAGCTAAAACGTCTTATAATTTGGAATGGAGGGAGTAGTATCTTTATCTTTCTCAAGTGTGAAAATGTATATATATTTTTTTACAATTAACAAAGCAATTAATCCATAATCTTAGTAGTGTATTATCATATTAGTTTTTTGGAACCATTTGGTCAATTTTTTGTTCCTGAATCCTGTAATACAGGAGAAGCCGAGAAATCACTTGGACTTGCGCAACCGCTTAAATTCTAAAGGTCAGAGGGAGGGGAAGGTCATTGATTACAGGTAAAAGAAGACAGCATGAGCACATACATTTTTTAATGACAAAATTGATGCATACTTGAAAAATATTTAGTGGAACAATCCTTGATTTAACATTCCACATGGAGACCATTCAATCTTGACAAGCATCGTTTGGCCTCACATACTTGTAGCAATTTATGGACATATTTTGTCACTTACTTTTGTAATGTTATGTACTTGGTTCTGTATACATGGTGCAGGGTCAGTGAGCTTCGGGTTGTAGAACTTCTGGATGGCCTATGTGATAAGATGCAAGATTATACCTTAAAGAAGGTAGGAAATAAAGATTTATAACTGTTTTAGAATTTGCACTTAACACTATATTATTGATGCTGCATCCCTTTTCTACATCCTCTGCCCCATATTATAGGTAGTTTTGCCTTTTCTAGTTACATAGCTTTTGCTATGCTCCTAGATATACGATATGTCTAGATACATAATAAAAGTTATGTATCTAGAAAAGCCAAAACGACCTATAAATTGGAATGGAGGGAGTATGTATCAAGTGTTATAAACATGACATAAATATGAACTAGGTTTTCACTTTTTAGTATACTTTGAATATGCTAAGCATTTATCCACCTAACATATTTTTTGTATGCAGTTGGAATCAGGTGAAAAGGGATGGGTTAAAGTAACAGACTGGAATAGCTTTCAAACTGGTAATTTTTACCAACTTTGTGGCTCCTGTTTACTCTTCTGATGGCCTGTTGCTATATTGAAACTGAGAGCCCGAAGTGCAATGTCAATCCATAGTTTCTCAATTATGCTAATGCATTCTTTCTGCTTAATCGTTCTCTTACATGCATCATCCCAGAAAAATGCAGGCACCAGGTTTAGAACTGTGTTTTTGATAGTTACTGTATGTGCTTACGTGATAGTCTTATTACAAGCAATTCTGATTCAGTGATGTAAATATATAATCTTGGAGGATAGTACAAAAAGAAATGGCCCTAGTAATTGATCCAAGACAAGGAAATGAACTTGCATTTTCTTATGGTAAATTAAAATGCTGAATGCTTGCCAAGCAAAGAACAAGCACTGCCTTTGGGTTTGTTTTGCTTCATTGTAATAAAAATTTATCTGTGTATAAGGACTGTTTCTAAATATCTGACCTTTATTGCTTATTGTCGTTCTTTTTGCAGAAAATAAGGCAGCAGCACGAGCGCATTCGAAAAATTTGTCCACCTTCTGTGGAAGGTACAATATTTTCCCAGTTATTTAAAAAAAATTGACGGATAGAATAGTTAGCATATATTGTTTGAAATTTTCATTAATTTTTTTTTTAATATTTAGCTGGCAGAACATAGAATGTACGCATAATCTTGTTCTCATTTGTGTGGATACAAAATTTGTATGTGTCTTGGTCAATTACATCCCCCACCCTCCCAAACATGTTATGCATGCCTTTTCCTAATTGCTTATTATTTTTTTTATTACCTGTTAAGTTTCACTCTTGATTACTTGACTTAAAGGCAAGGCTAAACAAACTCTTCAGTCACCATGTGCTTTAAAGCATAACTTTATTGGTTGTGTAAAGATAATATTGGCTTTCTGTGATTTCTGTAAGAATCATACCAACTATTTGAGTGGATGAGCTAACCAGCTTCACTTACTACACAGGCTACTGGAGGAAACGGAGGATGAGGTAGGCTTGTGTTGGGTGGAATTGACTACAGTTTTGTTTTAGCAAATACGGAGTTACACCTAATCTTTAGCATGCTTAATAGCTGCATTCAATGTTTTGAATCATATGGTTTTCATGCATTTAGTCGGAACATGATCTTATATGGATTTTGATTCTTTTTTCTGGTTCATCTGCAGCTTGCTGAGTGGATAAAAACAAGCTCCACAGAATCAGAAAATGTAAGCAAGGCCCTTTGTGAAGATATTAGCAAACACTGTCAATCCACAAGGTATTTACAGCTGATAATGGTATTTGTGCCTGCATATAAATAATCGCAATGAGCATGCATGTCAATGTGGTGATTCCAAAAAATGATCCTTTCCTTTCAGCCAAATTTCAAAACAACATTTTGTCACAATGCCATGGCAGCTGCTAGATTCTTTTAACACACTTGTAAAATAACAATGCAGGCATGTTTTACATTCACAGTTCGCACACACTTTTCCTCCTAATTTAGTTGCTCTAAAATATGCCTTTCGGTTTCTTTTTCCTTCCAGTGCTACCATCCAGATCGATGATGAACTATGACATGTTGGCAGATCGTTGTTTGGCAAAGCAAAACAAGCGACAGGCTGGGAAATGTCAAGGAACAAAGCTCTAGTAGTCCCTGACGCCATTTAGAGAGACATGAAGCTGCCAATTCTGATTGTTTGTGTTTCACTCGTATTTCTTGTAAACGGGACATGTAATTCGTGCCATATGATATTCTTGGTCAAAAGCTTAGACTGATCTGTAGAGAAAGCAACTGGACATCAAATTTTGTTTACTGATGACCTACAGTTAAAAACGGCCGGTTGAACTATCCTGTCAGGGGCTATCGGAAATCTGAATGTTCTATTCTAAGGTTTTGTTGCCGAGTACGGTTTGATGATGACTGCATGTAGGTCAATGGCATCATCACCGAGGATTATATGCATTATTTTTATGAAAAGATTATATGCATTTTAGATAGAAGATCACCGAAGATCATATGCATTTTAGATCGAAGATCACAGATCATATGCATTTAGATAGAAGATCATCACCAAAGATCATATGCATTTTTGATAGAAGATCACCGAAGATTATATGCATTTTAGTTTGAAGACGCAATTTGTTAATACAGTTGGATTGCCATAAATAACAAGTTAGAAATTTGTGGACGTAATTTGCTAAATAAAGCTGAACTGCCATATCCTTTTTTTTTCAAGTGCACTTGAAGATCTCAATATCTTCTTTCCAATAAATGAACTTAATACCCTGTGCTCGTCTTCTTTTCTGTACGGTACGTCATCAAATGCACCAATCATACCCCAAGATACCCCTTATTCGCAAAGTGTTGTGCGCTCGTTGACATCGCCAATTTGTCATCACAAACCATTCCTTTTAAACTGTTGATTTTCTTTTCTTTCATATACCGCGCACGTTGCTGCGGGGCTTCTTTAAAAATTAAATTACTGCATATATAAGTTGAATATATATGTTCTTATACCCATTCTTATTAAAATTGGACAAGGCAATTGAAAACATCTAATAAAAAACTGATATAATTAGATCAAATTAATGGAATGGCAAAACAAATATCAATATATGGATGTATTCTATATTTCTTTATATGTTGAAAGTAGTAATTATTCTTACCGATGATACTGATAGGAGTTTGGAAGTTAGTGTGACGATATGACTATTATGGGACATGACATGGATAGCTTGCATGGTGAGATAAAACTACAATGGAAATTAACTTTATAAGAGATATAGATATAGACATAGATATAGATAGATAGATAGATATAGATTCCTATATCCATATCCACCATAGTCCATAAAACTCTTATTTTCAAAATTGTTACCCCGAAGATAAAAAAAATACACGTAAGTTGTTGCATTTTATTTTGCACGATTTTGAAGCATACATTTAACCACTATTTTATTCTACTAGATGTCTAGATAGAACGTATTTTTCAGAATCATTCAAAAATTTGTTATTTAACCAGTATTTTCAATAAAAAATCACACATATAACTGTATTTTGAAACCAAACAATCTAAAAGTTAAAATTTATTTACTACTCCATCTGTTCTAAATTATAAAAAGTTTTGGATTTTATACGTACACTATTTTTGTCATACATCTAGACATAGCGTATATTTAAGTATATATAGCAATATAAAATGTCTTATATAATTTAGAATGAGAAAGTAATGTTTTAGCGTGATGTTTTGACAAAACTTTATTCTGAGCTTAGTATACATTTTTTTAATTATAGGAGGTAATTTAATTTTGATCAACTTTACCTGTTCGTCACAAGTACCTCGTGTTGGTGGGCCACACCACACTGAGCCGCAAGAAAAAAAACGCAGACAGACACACCCCCATAACTCCCGCCATTCCCCTCCTCCCTTCCGCTCATCCCCAAATTCTTCCTCCTCCCATCCCGTGCAGCCGGCCTCACCGCCGGCGACGGAACGCAGAGACGGTGCTCCTCCCTTCCTTCGTCGCCCCCGCCAAAACCTTCCTCTGCCGGAGCTGCACGGGGTCAACAGCAGCTCGAGATCCGGTGACTGATCTCTTCGTTCCTCGGTGAGTAAACCCCAGTCGCTCTACGTTTCGTGCGGCGAGATCTCCCCATCATTTCTCTGCCGCGGCTGCGGGTTTCATTCATATTACTGTCTGCGTCTGTACAGTTAGTTTCGTGCTGTGTTTGTTTTGCTGCGGCCTGCCGATTGCTGTGATCACTGTTCGATTATCCTCCTCTACGGCTCGCTGTGTCGATCCCAGTTGCCTCCCTGATGCCTTGAAAATCTCAGTTGACCCCGTAGGACTTGGTAATCCCAGTCGACGGGTCTTATATTCATATATGTTAATAAATAAATAAAAAGAAACTATGCCTCTGGGTTTTGCAAACCAGACCTTTGGGAGTCACTTCTCTTAAGTTGATTTTCAGGAGAAATTGATTCGGTTAATCTTGTGGAAAATTTGGTAATTGAGTTGTGAGATGAAAGACATCAGAACCACGACAACTTGCTATTGTATTACTGCATGATTTTACTTAGGAACTTTGTATCCTTTATGCTGTCGGAGGCTCGTAGCTCCCAAGTTTTGCTTGCTGGACTTGTGGGTTTCAGTGTGAATAGCTGAAGCATTCTTTGACATTACATTACTGCTGAACAAAACTCTGAGCTTTTGGATTGTGGAATGCAAATGGAAAACAAATTGGATAAAATTACATCTGTTCTACCGTTAGATATTTCTTCCACCGTTAGCCTTACTGATTATTCGATCAAAAACTTCAACACTGGCTGCTTCAGATCAGAACTTGCTCTGCTAACTCATTATTTGTATGTCGCCGGGGATAACACCTCTTGTGCAGTTTAGAGTTCGGTTAAGTCGTGTTGAGAGTCGAGTTAAACTCTGTGCTCCAATTGTAAGCTGGTATCACCAACCTCGGATCTTGGGCTTTCGTTAAGCTTTAAATAACGCTGGGTGAATGCCTTCGATCTAAAAAACACCTCTTGTGCATCGTCATCTTCGCAGGTTCAATTTGATATTCCAACAAAGGACACATTGCTAGTCTCCCAGATTGTTTCCTAACAATGAGGACGCATGAACGTGCTGCCAATTTGGCTCTTGCCGGTATGTTAATTGTGCAGTTGAGCCATGACTGCCTTTACATAGCTCCTTTCCTTCTTCCTTTCCCTTTGATATAATAAGCCCGTGCTGACCTCAGCAGCATATGTATTTTACAATATGCAGGTCTGAGCTTGGCGCCACTTGTTGTTAACGTAAACCCAAATGTGAATGTGGTATTGACAGCATGCCTTACTGTCTATGTGGGTTGCTACCGTTCTGTCAAGCCAACTCCACCCTCTGTAAGTAACACGTCGATGTATCTGCTGGCTATTATTGTGACTTGTAACTCATGTGACCAACTGAATTATTTTTGCATTTGTTATTATGCAGGAGACCATGTCCAAGGAGCATGCTATGCGGTTCCCCTTAGTTGGAAGTGCTATGCTTTTATCACTGTTCCTTCTATTCAAGTTTCTCTCAAAAGACTTGGTCAACGCTGTGCTCACTGCCTACTTTTTCATTCTAGGCATTGTTGCTCTCTCGTAAGTCCATTTTTTCTTCTAATAGCTTTTGCAGACATGTTAAGCTGTTTATGTGCTGTACTTACGAGGCCCTTCTTATGCAGTGCAACACTCCTTCCTTCTATAAAACATTTTCTTCCAAAAGAGTGGAATGATAATCTCATCGTCTGGCGGGCTCCATTTTTCCACTGTATGATCCCGACTCCATTTCTTTTGTGCTTAGTCGTGTTGATCCTTTGTGCTTAGTCTTGTTGATCCAGTTATGCAGATCTTGAAATATTACTACACCTATGTTTTCAGTGCTATTTTAGAGCACTATTTGATTGTATTTTAAGTACTGCTGCGCATTTTTCATACTGAATGATATATTATCTTTTGTACTGAATGAACTCGAGCTTTTTCACCATTGAATCTTTTAACCTTGCTACGGACAGAATGATATTTCTCCATGTGGATATGGAAGCTTCCATTTTTTGACATTAGAAATCTAAATACTGGCATGGATGTATATTCTTTGTTTACAGCATTTTTGTGGATATGGAAGCTTCCATTTCTCCCTCTGAAACAGACATATTATAAGATTTCAGTTACAATGGCTGTCATCGTGTTAACTTTTAATACAACCTTTGCATTTGATTGACTTCTTATGAGGCTTAGACTCTTAATTCAGAACAAGGACATGGAGTACTGGATTTAACTATGCCAGTAGCCTCCCTTTGCAATCTTTATTCTCGAAGATGATTTAAGTCCATGAATTTCTTATTTTAGCACTCTCAGTGGAGTTCACAAAGTCCCAGATTGTTGCTTCAATACCTGGATTTTTCTTTTGCTTGTGGTATGCGTCAAAGAAGCATTGGCTTGCAAACAATGTTCTGGGATTGGCTTTCTGTATTCAGGTTTGTTTGTACGGTTAACATTCATATACATTACTAAAGATTATGGAATAAAACCTAAAATCGTTTGATTTGTTTTACGCACCAGTTTTTAGTTGGCCAGAACCTTAACACTTCAATTTTGCAGGGGATTGAGATGCTGTCATTGGGATCATTTAAAACTGGAGCCATTCTCTTGGTAAGGGTTTTCCCAATGTTTGCTTGATTTGGCCTGAACATTATATATTTCTATTTTATGTCATAACTTCTAAGAGAACATCCTCATTGTTTCAGTCACAAACCTGTCCTTATTTTATTATCTCTGCACTATCATAATCACCACTGAAACATTTTATATATCTATGGTTCATTACGGATCATCTGGTCTCAATATATCTTGACTTTATTTGTCTATGAAAGGAATTATCTCCTATGCACCATAGGAAGCTAAAAGTATTGCTTGTTGTCTGTTTGTGGATTCAAATGTGTACAATTTCTTATTCTTGTCAAATTGTATTGTGCTCCAATCTTCATAACAGTTCAATATATTTTCTAACACTTCACTAAGTGTATTTAAGAATCAAAATTCAGATCATGCTTTCTGTTGTCCCCCCCCCTGTATTGACCAAAACATTTGTTTGACTGCAATATTTGTCCCACCATGTTGGTAAATTTAATTTAATTCGATGCCTTGGGGTGTTTTTAGCTTGCACTTTGTCATATACTTATTAAACTTTGAAAAAAGTAGTTTTTCTTGGCAAGCTTTGAAGTGTGATCATATTAATCATGAATATTAAAATATCGAACCTTTGTCTGATGTATAATAGATTAATAGTTCTGATTTATGGAGTAATTTGGGCTGGGCCCTTGCATTTTTGACTGCACTATTTCTGAAAATAATTTTTACAACCATTTCATCACTTTTGACTGAATTGATTTCTTCTGTTTGTTTCAACATAGTGCCACTGAATCATTCTCTGTTCTTTTATTACATTCATATCTAAATGCATTTTTCCTTTTCCATTTCCAGGGTGGACTCTTTGTGTATGACATTTTTTGGGTGTTCTTCACTCCAGTTATGGTCAGTGTGGCTAAATCTTTTGATGCTCCGATAAAGGTCAGAGCTCTTTCCTACTGAACTTGGTCTTTGTTAATACCATTGTCAGTTAGTTCCATTTTCTCATCTTGATGCTTCAGCTGATCTGGCTTTGCTTGGTTATGTACAGCTTCTGTTTCCAACTGCAGATGCTGCACGGCCATTCTCCATGCTTGGCCTTGGTGACATTGTAATACCTGGTCAGTAATAAAAATTTCTCTCCTTGTGCTATGTTATATTCTACTTTGCTGTGACGCAGACTTTAACCCTTATTGAATGGTAATATCAGCCTCTGTAGGAGTGTCAAGTGCCAACTTTGTTCTACATGATTAGGTTATCTGTACAAAACTGCTATATATTGGAACATTGTTAGAATGCCATTTACTGATATGCTGTATCAATGGAGCTCTTGCTTTTGTTGATTCATGGGGATTGATCAGAATTTTAGATTTATGATATGGTTACTTTTGGTATCTATGTATTCTTTGTAGCACTTGACAGAGAATCAATGTTGTAACTAGAATTGGTCCTGCTGGATTTAGATCATGCTCTGCACCATATTGCTACAACCATGCTCAGACACACTTTTAGGCCATCTCGTTGCATGCAGCCTTAAGTTATTGCCAATACAACCAATATCTGTGTCCATTCCTGGCCCCTGGAGGACCACACAATATGTATCAACAGAAACAAATTATAATTTCAATTGATTCAAGTTGCATACCAAAATGTGGTATTTGAATCTGAATTTAGGCAGTTTCAAAGACATTCAGAACATAATATGTATTTGTACTTATGCTTCCAGGTATATTTGTTGCACTTGCCTTGCGCTTTGATGTCTCAAGAGGTATCAAGAACCATTACTTCAACAGTGCATTTTTGGGATACGCTTTGGGTATGACGGTGACCATCATTGTAATGAACTGGTTTCAAGCTGCACAGGTGAGTTCTGTTACTCAGGTTTATATTGTCTTGTTTCCCCTTGTTTCTGTCATCCCTGTAATATTAATACTATAATTATTTTTGGGGCTTATTGCAGCCTGCTCTACTATACCTTGTTCCTGGTGTGGTCGGTTTCGTCGCTGTTCCCTGTCTGTGGTATGGAGAGGTGAAACAGGTCAGATTCTGAATACTTACTGCAGCTACCATTCGAAAGAATTTTTTTTTGTCTAGCCTCTTAACGCATCCTTTGCCTTGAACTTTGAGTAGCATAAAAGTTAAATAAAAGATGAACTGTTAGACACAGTAAATATGCTTCTTTGGATGGACCTAATTCTGTTCCTGAATTTTCTGCTTGGTTGATGCTTGTCTCTTTACTGTTACTACAAAAACCATGTCACATCTTAAAAACTAGTGTTGCGCAAGCAAGAAAAGGATTTCATGTCAAAAGTAACTTTCTTAGTACAGTTACTACAGTTTAGTATTGGGTGTAAACTAGTGTCTTTTAAAGAATACAAATAACTCTTGTTTTGCATTCTGATTGCTTCACTTGGAGTATCCGACTGACTCAGGCACCTTATGGCCCTTTCATCTGTACATTTGGGTAACTGTACTTATCACTCTATCAGTACTACTGTTAGTCATGAAGAACCTGTCCTTATGCTGAGTTGGTATTAACTACTACTATTACACTTGTTGATGATTGAACTCAAAGAATGTTGATGGCGATGCATAGTTCCATCTCCTGGTCATCTGTTTCATTTTCATATCATCTTTATTTTTTGGGGGGTGGGGGGAGGTGTGCTTTTCTTTTTGTTTCCCACAAAAGTAGGCATGTTATAAAATATGTATCAGAACACAAGACCTGAGTTCTGACCACATCTCTTACAAATGCAGCTTCTGGAGTTTGATGAGTCAAAAGTTGAGGCGGAGGAAGGCGGTGCAGAAGAGCAAGATGACGATAGTTCCAAAGTCAACAAAAAGGTGGACTAGCATTCTAGCAGGATTTAGATCTGGAGGAAAACATGACAGGAAGACAGTTTTCGTGTAAGGTCATCTGGCAGCTAAACAGGCTTGATGACCTCTAATACCGGGTCGGCTTAAGAACTTAGAAATGGTTCAGCATGATATTTTTTTTTTTTGCTTTGAGGATTATTTGGCCTGGACTGGAGAGTGGAAGATTAGGGAAAAATAGATGCTGTTACTTGTGATGTCCTGACGTGCACCTGATTCGTTAAGGAATTCACCAGAACTCTGATTGGGCCGACACATTCATGCATCATATTAGCTTTGTTTTTTTGCAGGCAAGAATTTAATTAGTGATTTTACAGGTCGAATCAGCTCAGGGAAAACAACTCAGGTCTTAGAGCATGGGCTTGAAGAGCGAGTGATTTTTACCGACCGTGCTTAATCATATAGTCATGACTCATAATTGTACTTGGGTAAATTGTTTCCTTGTTATATCAGGGTTGGTGGCAAACCCAAAATGGGTTGATGGCCTACGTTACTTTAGGCTTATTAGGGGTGACGAACTCATGAGGCAGAATGGGCTTACCCAGAACTCATGAAGCAACAATCATGCCTCCTGTATATCATTAATGTGGCCCGTAGTGATGGCATAGGCAATATACTATTCAACAAAGAGATGGATGTTAGCACTCAGTAAAGAGATGCTTTACTAATTCCCGTGTTGATATGGCTATATTCTTCCATGCATCACAATTTTTTTTGTTTCAAGTTGCTAGGGCAATTTATGTTCTAGCAGATTACCGCATTATGTAGAACAATTAATGGTCAGGATAGTAGATGTTAGTGACATGTCCTCATAGATGATTATTGCTTGTAGCATTAAAATATTTAGTGCTGATGCTTTATTAGCTTTATTTATTGCCCTTACCGTAAATTTTAGATTGTACCTTTTCAGAAGTAGATGTCTAATTTATTCCAAAACCAGAGCTTGGCCAATATAACCAAGTTCTTAAATATTGATGATGGAACTTTTACAGGCTTTTGCTACCGATGGGTTGGCGTCTTGGTTTCCTCGCAGCCCCTAAACATTTTGTTGCAGCATGTGGAATTATCCAAAGCCAGGTGATGATGGTTTTGCTGCCTCTCTCGCTTCTTCTTTCTGTCCACTAGCTTGTGATGATGAGGATTTCAATGAAATAAGCAAACAAACAAGATGTGATGATGAGAATTTCAATGAAATAAGCAAACAAACAAGATCTGCAGCTTTGTATTATTAATTGATTAATTTGTTAGTTACATGCCTTTTGTAAGTTGTTCAGTATGATCAATTAGCTTTGCACTTAATGTGGCCCCGTAGCGGTTTTTTTAGGAAAGTGGCCCCCATAGCGTTAGCACGGGCAATGTCTTACTAGTTATGTGTATGTTCTTGGCAACGACGCACATTAGTTATTATAATTGGTTGTGTGCGAAGCATCAAATCCGCAGATATGGCACCATCACACAGCTAGGTACCAAAGCAAGAATAACTATACTGTGTGTATATGTATATATATATATATATATATATATATATATATATATATATATATATATATATATATATATATATATATATATATATATTCTGCCATGTATGTCAAAATGTTCGGCTACGCAAACTGGAAGATGCATGCTGCGTTTCTATTTCATTTGCAGCTTAACTGGGCGATGTCACAACTCCTCACCTAAGCCAACCCAAGGAAGCCCAACAATCGAGAAGAAGCAAGCGGGCCCATCGCAAGAGCTCCAAGGTACACGGCCCACAATGGGCTTGTGTCCAGTGTGCCCCAGCGGAGTAGTTAAGAGAGGCAGAGAGCTAGAGAGGGGAATCATCCAATTACTTGTAACAGAATTCTTAGCTACTCTGTAACCCGGGACCTCGTCGGCCTGAGGCACTGTTCTTCTTCCCCGCATCTGATCTCGTTTCGATCGGGTCGCTAACATACCTGGTATCAGAGCTATCGAGCCGGGCACGTCGGTGGAGCTCTGGAGTCGTCGTCGATCTCCCACGAGCACTTCACCAGGCTGCAATGTGCAAGGGGAGCGATGGATCCCGTCGTCTCCAAGACGTTCGACGAAATGCTCAAGAAGATGGAGGAGTTTGACGTGCGCTCCGCCGAGCGCTCCGAGCGCTTGGAGAAGCGCTTCGAGGACGCGTCTTCCGCCGTCCAGGAGCATGAGGAAGCTGTCGACGCTCGCTTCACCTCCCTAGAGATCTTCGCTTTTTCCAGTACACCGCTGCCATCATCCCGACAACTGGGGGTCCCATTTTGACTCACGCGTCTTGAATCCGGAGCAGCGCATGGCGGATCTTGAACTCATCAGGCTGGCTGAGATCCGTGACGAGCGAGATGACCATGTGGAGGTGTTGGAGGGCGCCATCAGGGAGCTGTAGTTGTGGCGTCAGGAGGTCAACGACCACATCGACGACATCCGCTACGAGCTTCGCCGCTTCCCCAAGCCTACTACGACGTCAACCTGGCAACCCTTGCTGATGGCGCGTCAGGAGTCGGCCGCTGCTGAGCAACATCCTGGCGGGAGCACGGTCGACTGGCCCAACGGGCACCGCGTCACCATGACTACACGGGGTGCTGGCCTATGGCTCGGTCACGACCATAGTGTCGTCCTCGGCCAATGGTATGTCCTTCCCTCTCAATCCCGACACTCCTGTTACCAATTCCCGATTCCACCCATCTCAGTTCATCCCCCGTCCTCCACCCCCAAATCCACCACCACAGATCGCACCCAATCCCCCACCACCTAACCCACCACCTCATTTCATTCCCAATTCTCAAATTACCCACCCACCACCACCTCATCCTCCTTCTCCGGTCCACTCGACCGCCCTTGGCCATCTTCCCAAAATGCACTTCCCTAAGTTCGACGGCGATGACCCTCGATACTGGATGACGTGTGCTCGTAATTATTTTGATATGTATGCCATCAATCCCTCCATGTGGGTCAAGTGTTCAACCATGCAGTTCACTGGTGCCGCTCGCCATCGGTTGAGCGCCAAGTAGCCGGTCTTGATTGGCCATCCTTCCGTCGTATGATTCGTGAACGCTTCTGCTGCGTCCAGCATGAACTACTAATTCGACAATTATTCCACATTAAGCAAACCACCTCTATTCAGGATTATGTCGATCGGTTTGTTGATTTTATCGAGCAACTCTTAGCCTATACACCTAACCCCGATCATCTATCCTACACTACCTGATTCATTGATGGCCTTCGAGATGATATTCACGCTATTATTCTTGTACAACATCCCAAGGATTTGGATACTGCGTGCACTCTGGCTCTCTTGCAGGAGGAAGCATTGGAGCCTAGACGTCGTTGAGATGTTCGAAAGAGTGAGGGGTTTCCCTTCCCCAAGCAGCAGGCCATGAGGGCGCTCTACCTCTTCCGTCGCCTCCTGTACGTGCTGGCGCGCCATCGCAGGCCGATGACAAGAAGCAGCAAGAGGACCGCCGCTACCACCGCCGCTACCACCGCCGCTACCCACCTAGGAACACACCTGTGGATGACAAGCTACAAACCTTGCAATCTTACCACAAAGCTCGAGGACTATGTGTTTGTTGTGGTGAACGCTGGTAGCCGGGTCACAAATGTGCACCAATTATTTAGTTGCATGCTCTCCAAGAAGTTTGGAATCTTTGCCAAAGCGCGTTTGAAATCAAAGAAGAAGAAACGGGTACTGATGATACAGCTGAGGTTGCAGTTAGCCAACAACAACTCTTCCTTCTCCTATCCACAGCAGCAGTCTCTGGTCACCTTTCCAATAGAACTATGCAGTTCAAAGGAACTATACAAGGGCAAGACATTCTCATTCTGATTGATTCAGGTAGCAGTCGTTCTTTCATCAGCAGTATTGTTGATGAAAAGCTCCTGGATATTCGTCCGTTGTCATCTCCTATTTCTATCCAAGTGGCCGATGGTGGTTCTATACTCTGTTCTCAGGAGATACCTCTAGTAGAATGGATAGTCCAGGGGTATACTTTTCACTCCAGGCTCAAGGTCATTCTTGTTGGGGTCTTATGATCTGATTATTGGATGGACTGGCTTGAAGCCTTCTCGCCTATGAAGGTCCATTGGGCTCACAAATGGATGATGATACCCTATGGTTCAATTCAGATCTTACTCCAACGCCAGCTACCAGAGATTGAAACTTGTTCTCTGGTTCAGTTATTTCACATTGCCAGCGACTCTCCATCAGTAGCGTCTCCTCCACTTGATCCTATAGTTCAGGCTATCCTCAATGAGTTTGCGGCTGTTTTTGCTGAGCCTGTCGGCCTACCTCCTAGGCATTCATGTGACCATACCATTCCCCTGGTACAGGGCGCTCAACCACTATCGGTTCGGCCCTACCGTTATGCACCTGCTCCGAAATCAAAAATTGAGGCTCAAGTCACGGATATGTTGTTAGTCTAGATTGATTCAGCCAAGCACAAGCGCCTTCTCTTCCCCAGTGTTGCTGGTCCGCAAAAAAGATGGAGGCTGGAGATTCTACGTGTATTACCACATGCTTAATGCTCTCACAATCATGTCCAAATTCCCAATTCCAGTTATTGACGAACTTCTTGGTGAACTTTTGGGTGCTTCCTGGTTTTCAGTTTTGGACTTATGGGCAGGCTTTAACCAAATTTGTTTGGCTCCAGGGGAAGAACAGAAGACGGCTTTCCAAACCCATTGGGGTCACTTTGAATTCACCGTCACGTCATTTGGATTGACTGGTGCTCCAAACACATTCCAGGGCACCATGAATACAACACCGCACTCTCTTCTTCGCCGTTGTGTTATTGTCTTCTTTGATGACATCCTAGTTTATAGTAAGACACTAGAAGAACATCTGCACCATCTGCAGCAAGTGCTATCTCTTCTGGCTAGAGATCAGTGGCTGGTCAAGCTCTCCAAGTGCTAATTTGCACAGCAAAGCATCTCATATCTGGGCCATGTTGTCAGCTCTGCCGGTGTTGCAACAGATCCTAGCAAAGTCTAGTCCATCAAAGATTGGCTGGCTCCTCAACATGTGAAACAATTACGGAGTTTCCTCGGTTTCACGGGTTACTACCGCAAGTTTGTGTGCCATTTTGCAATCATAGCTCGACCTCTTACAGACCTGCTCAAGAAAGGGGCCCTATTTATTTGGACACCATCTCATCAGTCGGCCTTCGAGGCATTACAACAAGCTCTTATGTCGGCTTCGGTCTCAACTTTACCAGATTTCACCAAGCCATTCTAGATCCAGACGGATGCCAGCGATTATGGTGTGGGCGTAATATTACTTCAAGACGGCCACCCTCTAGCCTTCGTTAGTAAGGCCCTCGGACCAAGAACACATGGACTTTCAACCTATGAGAAGGAGTACCTGGCCGTGCTGGTAGCTGTCGAACAATGGCGTGAGTATCTTCAACACGGAGAGTTCATCATCTTCACTGACCAACGGAGCTTGGTACACATCACAGACCAAAGGCTCCATACTCCGTGGCAACTTAAGATTTACACTAAGCTGGTGGGATTGCAGTACAAGATTGTGTACAAACCAGGAGCATCTAACCAGGCCACTGATGCGCTATCCCGTCATACGCCTCTGTCTGCTCAGGTCCATGCTTTATCATTTATTACACCAACATGGCTTAATGATGTGGTGGCTGGGTATGACAAGGATCCTGCAACTTTGAAGCTTATCCAAGAGTTGAGTTTGGCCTCTGACTTGCACCCACCCTATACTCTGAATGACGGCATACTCTGGCTACGTGATCGTATCTGGATTGGGAACAACACTCCTCTCCAACAACGCCTCATGTTTGTTATGCATACTAGCGCCGTGGGAGGCCACTCTAGGTTTCCGGTTACATTGAGCAAGATTAAGAAACTGTTTGTCTGGCGCAGTATGAAGACGAATGTCAAGAATTTTGTGGCTACTTGCTCAGTTTGTGTGCAGGCCAAACCTGATCGTGCACGCTACCCTGGCCAGTTGGCACCACTGCCGGTCCCAACTAAATCCTGGCAAGTCCTATCTATGGATTTCATCGAAAGCCTCCCAAGATCTGGTGCCGCAAATTGCTTGATGGTCATCATGGATAGGTTTAGCAAGTTTGCACATTTCATTCTACTCTTACATCCGTTCAATGCACAGCAGGTGGCTCAAGCATTCTTGGACAATACCTACCGACTTCATGGGCTCCCAACACACATCATCAGTGACCATGATCGCATATTCACCAGTGTGTTCTGGCACGAGCTCTTTCGCCTTGCCCAGACCACACTGTCCATGAGCTCGGCATACCACCCACAAACGAACGGCCAAACAGAGCGCGTCAACCAATGTTTGGCGATGTACCTCCGCTATTTCGTCCATTCATGTCCATGACAATGGCTGAAGTGGATTCCGCTAGCAGAGTTCTGGTACAACACTAGTTTGCATTCCTCCATCAACATATCACCATTCGAGGAACTTTATGGTCATCCTCCCCTCCACTTCGGTATCTCAGCATCTTCAGTTTCCTCTGTACCCGAGGTGGATGACTTACTCTCTGAACGTGCTACCATGATGGTGTCTGTGTGTCAACACCTTCACCGAGCTCAACAACGCATGAAGGCACAAGCGGACATGAGCCGGTCCGAGCAAACCTTCGTCGTCGGCGACTTTGTCTACCTGAAGCTACAGCCGTACGTGCAGTCCTCATTGGTGCCGCAAGCCCATCAGAAGCTCTCCTTCCGCTACTTTGGCCCCTACAAGGTGATCGACTGCATCGGCTCCGTCGCCTACAAGCTTGAACTTCCTCCTTCTTCGTCGATTCATCCAGTCTTCCATGTGTCGCTCCTCAAGCCGGCACCCTCGACGAAGTACATCGTCTCGCCGTCGCTTCCTAACATTGACGACAACCTACAAGTGCCTAAAGCAGTACTCCAGCGTCGTCTTCAGAACCAGCATGAAGCCTCAGTACCCTAGCTCCTCATCAAGTGGTCAGGTCTCGACCCTTCACTCGCAAGTGGCAACATGGGAAGACACAAAAGCCATCCATCAACAGTTCCCACAAGCTCCGGCCTAGGGACATGCCGGCGCCCAAGGGGAGGGGATGTCACGGCTCCTCACCTAAGCCAGCCCAAGGAAGCCCAACAATCGAGAAGAAGCAAGCGGGCCCATCGCAAGAGCTCCAAGGTACACGTCCCACAATGGGCTTGCGTCCAGTGCGCCCTAGTGGAGTAGTAGTTAAGAGAGGCAGAGAGCTAGAGAGGGGAATCATCCAATTACTTGTAACATAATTCTTAGCTACTCTGGAATCCGGGACATCGTCGGCCTGAGGCACTGTTCTTCTTCCCCGCGTCCGATCTCGTCCCGATCGGGTCGCTAACAGGCGAGTGGCAAACATGTTTAGGCTTCATATTCTTCTCACACACATGCATGCACATTCACCGGCGGACCCAGATATTAGGTGAACGAGGAGAATTAGAAAAGAGAAGGTGGAACATGGATAAAAATAGCAACTTCATGATAACTTGGTTCCTCACTTGCTAAACAAAAGTTATTGTATTTTTAAACAAAAATTATACTGAGATCGATGGGGATGGATGGTCCAGTAGCTTCTTCAGCTAGTACTGAAAATGATTAGTCGGAGGAAGCTGTCCCCTTCGTCATTATTCTCATCTCCTTGTATTTGTCGAGACGTATTTGTCTTTGTTACCCTTGTGCCTGTCTGTCTCTGAAACATACATATCACATCTTGCACGTATATTACTTGTTATTAGATAGTCTTTCTGTACAGTCTAAACTGTGGTTATATAATACGTACGCAGTATATCCACACACACACACACACTAGGAAAAGTACACTTTCTTCAAATCTCGAGGCAGCCAGCTAACAGTGATCATGACAATTACTGCTCAATCATGCCTTTAGTTTATGTTTGATGAGTAGCATCAGGAGAACATATATAATCTGTCTTTAATGTAATTTGTATTCCTTTCTTTGCCCAAGATTTATTTGAGCCGTAAATTTATGGGCATATCTTTATTTGTGGTAATAGGAAACAAAATTAACAGAGAAAATAAAAATAAAATCTACTACTAGTATATGGCATTGCATGCATGTATTCCTTTCTTTGCCCAAACATGCACTCCAAGGCTCAAGGCTGCATGCCAGGCACCAGGAGATAGAGGAGTGTGCTACTATGCTTCAAATTGCATTGTTTGCGATGATGGACAGATGAAGAGCATCGGTGGGGCCGGATCGGAGGACTCGATCGTCGGCTCGTCGCCATGCATGCAACCACCAATGCTGTCGATCGTATTTCCTTGTGCATGTGTTGAAACAAAATAGAGTCCTTTTCGTACTCACAACCGGCCAATCATGTGAGCACGTTCCTAGCACAGGCCAATTAAACAACTGCGGTGTTCTTCTCGGACTCCTCGTGGTTCTTTCCTAATCATCGTATCCATGCAAACACCTGTCCACCGGCCAGCTTCATCTCTCTTGATTAGACGATATGGAAAAAGAATTAACTATTCCAACCTGATCGAGCCGGACTCACCAGCTTTGCAACCCGGCCGAGATCAGAACCTGAAAGCAATGGCCGCTCCACGGACTCATTAGCGAACGTGCGAACCTACGTACTCCGTATATAGTAACAACGAATGATGGGCTCACGGCTGAGATCGTTTGCTCCCCCGAGTGGGGCCCACCTGCTGCCATGCAGTACCATCGCCATCTCCGTCTTCTCCTCTGGCTGCTGGCTCCACAGCACAGCTGCACAGGCCCAGCCAGCCCCAAAATAAAATGACCTGAAGAGCAAATGGGGAGGTCCAGGGAAGGCCGCCGCCTGGTCCTGGGGTGTTGAGTAAGTTGAGGACACGAAGACGACGAGGAGTCAAGCTTCCCCCCGGAGACCATCAAGATTAATTTCCTCTTTCTTTCGGGGGAGCACGAGCGCTGACGCCAGCTCCGACGTAAGTCCCTTTCTCCTCCTCCTCACGCTTGCTATTTCTGAACTACTGTAGCACAAGTCATCCCGTCACGGCCTTGGTCGGGGTGGCCGGTTAGAGCGCGGGGGCTGGGGGGTGCTAAGGGACGCAGGTGGCAGCGGGCCCCTATATTTATAGTCCTTTTTTGAGGAAACAGTATTTATAGTCCTCGGAGGCTTGGTCCTTAAGCAATCTAGATTTTTCTTTCAAAAAACTAAGAGAAGAGTCCTTATAGATTTGGACTGTTTCATTTACGAGCAAACTTATTTATTCCTTGACTAAATCCTAATTTATTTTATGTAAGCAACTTTCTATTTATTTCACTACCTTTTTCTGATTTCTCCATTTTTTTCTGGATCACCTTGAATGTTGGGAGACTCGAGAAGCGGAGGTGGCCCACCCCCATGGCCGAGCGCCCTTGCTGTCGCGCGCCGGGGGTTCCCGGGGTCGGTCAGGGCTTGGGTCGTGGGCTTCTCCTGGCCCATTGATCCCGACATTGGGCCTCTGATTTAGGCACATGACACATCCTCTCCACCATTTTGTTCTTGGAGCCGACTGAGCAAATCCCTATGGGCGTGTTTGTTTGTTTGGACTAGGGTGGCCGGCACATACCAGCGGGATCTGGTCAGCACCAGGCCGCCCTAGCCGGTGCAACCGGTGGTGTTTGTTTGCCCTAGGCCAGTTGGGGCTGGCTCACACTATCCCCATGTTTTCATGTTTGTTTGCCTGGACCGTGTGTTAGTTTTCCCTAACTACCTTCAACTACCACAAAAGGATGGTGTTTGTGCCTAGCTTTGAGTTGGTTCTTGAGTTGAATGCAACAATTCCATTATCATAGGAGCTGAACTTTTTGTAAGAAGCATCGGGAAAACCCATAAACTTGGTCATGGTAGTCAGGCCAGTTGGAGTAAACTCCAGGCCGATAGCCATTGAACACAACATAGCATCCAGTCATCACTTTTCTGCAAAACCCAAACATGTTGCATCAGTTTTGACAAGTAGTATAACAATGAGCAAATGAAAGTAAACATCATTGGCAGCATTGATCTCCAGGCCTCAATTATGTGGTTACTGGTCACAAACCAATAGTCTGCTTTAGATGCCTTCACCGTGTTGTAAGCCAAACTGACATTTGGTTTGGGCACAAGGAGGAGACACAGAAAGCAAACTAGACGGCCTGCTCCTATAATCCATCAAACATCATAGACATCACTGACAAATATAAGTAGTGGCCTCAGTTTTTTTTTCCAACATCTCATATGCATAAAGAATGATTGGTGGCACTTAACAAGACTAAAGATGAAGGCATAATTCAAGCAAGCACTGGACCATAAAGATGCAAAAAAGTTTCATTCAAGCATGCAATGGACAATAGCAAGCAAGCACAGGGCAATACAGTTCCAAAGGGCGTGTTTGTTTGCCTGGATAGAAGAACAAACAGGCAACAGACAGGCCTAGCTGCACCATAGATAGAAAACCAAGAGATCAATAGAAAACCAACCAAGAGATCAACAGGAAAACTAACAAGTGCCACCTCATCATAGTTCTTGTCATCATCGTAGGCCTAATCAAATGTCATCCCCACCTTCACAGATAAGTAGTCCAAACCAACATCATTTTTGCTGGATGATATTCTACCATGGGACAACATCCCATGCACTACTACTAGCACCAAAATGATACATGTGTACCTCATGCTCTAGCATGACATGCACATGTACCATTGGAGTGTTGGTAACCAATATAATGGATGTGGCCCATGGTACATAACATTCAACAAGAACAATAGAACAGTAAGACAGATGTATCACAAGTTCAAGTACTAGCAAAATAAAGACAGGAAGATAGTAAGACATATGCATACAGGAGTAAGACAGATATATGAAGCAATAAGACAGTTGTCACTACAGTTATGTTCACTAAATCAACAACATCATCACATTGCCTCACCAGATCAAGTACCAGCAGTTAGGGCTGCTACAACTAGCAAGAAGTTGGACAAATATTACATATAGTTAGCCGCCCCCAAATGAGCAATGAAAAAATCCCTAGTCAGTCTAGCTACCTTGTTGCACAAAAGACCCTATGCCACTGCACAAAAGATTAAGGAAGAAGAGTGGTTAAGGAGGGTGGAGAACATATACTTCTCAACTTCTTCCCTCATCTAGCTTGCTCCAGAAGTAGAGTGCAAGTAGCCTAGAGGTAGTAGTTCTTGGCCAGGAAAGTGCTAAGCCAGAGAACTCTATGGTTGTCCACCATGTCCACAAAAGCCCTACCTTGGGACATGTTGTCCCACAGGTGGCTAAAATCAACAATCATAGACTCCTTTGAGAAACCAGGCATGTACATGACAGCCTGGTAGAGGTCAACATCAACATGAGAAGGCCCAGTCTGCCACATTGTTCATAGCATCAGTCATGTTGGTCATGAGCAATATCTCATCCTCAGTGAAGTAAGACCTCTTCCTCTTCCACCCACAGTTGGGGTAAGCACCTCAGTTAGTCAGTTGCCTTGCTGCTCTCCCCATGCTCTGTCTTGTCATCCACCTACTGGCTCCCAAATGTGCCCTCCAAGCATCTTCCATGCTGATGTGTCAATTGTGTTGTTGTTCACCCCAAGGGCCTCATTTGAGCCTAGAGAAAATCTACCAGTGGCATGGAGCTACCAAAGATGGTCTCCATCTGCTCATAGAACCTAATTGGGGTTTTGAGGAAGTCAACATCCTTGGGGTGGTCCTGCAACAAGAGCAACAAGCATAAGTTAGTGCAATGCATATCAAAATAGTAAGCTACAATAATTGAAAATAGTAAGTATTACAAGAAAATAAAGGCGGTACCTTAACATGACCAACATAGTGATCTTGCTCCAGCATGGTGGTCTTGGTGTCATCATCCCAAAGTGCCCCACTTAGATCCTTCAACTTGCACACCCTTCCCCACCTTTGTCTCCACTTCCTAAGGTGGTTGTACACCCGTGCGGAAGTCACCTCCTCACCAGAAAACTCCCTAAGGGCCTCAGCCACCTGGTTTACATCCTTCTCCTTGAACCCTTGTCTGCCCTAGCACTAGTTTGGATGAGCTGACTAATCCTACGCAGCACAAACCCACTAGTGTTGTTTGTCCACCTCATAGGTGGCCTAGCACCAGTAGCAGCCCCATTGCCAGCAGCAGTAGCAGCAACAACCCCATTAACAGCAGCAAGTGGTTGCCCATTAGCACTAGCAGGTGGAGGAGCCCCAATAGTAGGGGTAGGAGCAGCAGCAGGCACCCCAACCCCCCTTGAGTGAGGCAGCAGTGACAAAGCCCTCAGCAGCACCATCACCAAACACATTGACAGTAGGCATCCTATGTAGGGCAGTAAGGTAGCATTTAACTAACACAACAACTTAATAGCACAAGAGCATCATTCATAGATTAAGTTGCAAACCAACATGAAAAAGAAAAATGAAAAGTAGTCTCAACATTGTCCATTACATATTAAGTTCACAGACACCGCTCACTTATTCCATACAAAGGTAGCCTAAATTGTTTGAAATTATTACATAAATGTGCCCAACATTATCAAGTCCTAGAAGTACCTCTATTAGCTCATATGCTAGAAGAAATAAAATCTCTCCTAGCTATCATCCCACTGCTCTTCTAGGATTGCTACTCATTCACAGGTTGGCTATCTACAACAACTTGGAGATTGGCAGGCCACACTCTTCTTCTGTTGGCACCACTTCATCAATGCCAAAACTAAGTATCCAATGATGCAGTATGCAACAAGCAAGGACAAGCTTCACTTGTGTCTTTTATGGGTGGAAGGGCTTATTGTCTAAAATACAAAAGTGGTTCTTCAAAGCCCAAAAGCCTGCTCAATCGTCACTCTAAGTGAAGAGTGCCTTAAGTTGCACAGCTCCCTGGTATCACTACGATAGTTTCGGCTAGAATACTCTAAAATGGTACCGCACACCTCTGTAGAGTGGCATGAACCCCGGCCGCCAAGCATAGCCTACATCAACTAGGTAGAACTTGTCTACAAGTGCAATTAACATATTTTGGTAAGAATGTGTGTGTTATGTACACAATAGTATGACTTGTATGGACAATGAGTTACCTTCTAGTACACTCAGCCCATCATCTCTCTCAATAGCATCAGCCAGTATCAAAGCGTCATGTGTTGAATCCTCCCACCCAGCTAGTACGCAGGTGAACTTGAGATCAAAGTCCACAATAGCCACTACATTTTGTGTGGGTTTACTCTTCCTACCCCTAAAGGCACCTTGCATGTGTCTAGGCACCGTTTGACAACACATGGGTGCCATCAATTGCCCTAATGTAATCCTAGAGACAAGGTCAGACACAATCAAATTAATTTTGGACAGTTGTGTTAAGTAATTCAAGTACCTACAATGGACTCGACAGAAATGGGCAGGTACCTTTAAGAAAGGATTCCATCTTTGGCTGCCCAAAATCTTTGGGTGGGTCTCAAGGCTAGGTGGCTTGATCATCTCATTTCTAAGCTCTCTAACTGCATATAGGACTTGGCGAAAATGGCGGCATATGGTTTCTACAAACCTTCTAAAAATCTGGTGGACAACCCTAAACCTCTAGTTGTGGCCAACAACATGCATGAACATAGAAATTTGTTCCTTAACACTTGAATTGATATTGTCTAGCACAAGGCCCCTCTACCTAAATAGATTACAGAGAGCAAAGAAAGGGGCCCTACTCATCCTTAGCATGGCAATGCACTCTGCATCGTTAGAGTTGTAAATGAGCTATAAGTTCTTGTGCCTATGCTCATCTGCTATAGCCCTAGGACCATACACTATGGGTTCATCCTCACCCCTTAGCCTCTTTATTCTGGAAAACACAAAAGCTACCATGACCACAACCATGGCAGCAGCTTGAGTGGCCATAACGGACCACTGGTTCGTTGGATCCATCCACATGCAGGCATTAAACACAATTTTTAGAACTCAGGCATGCCTTTGCTGGCCTCAGAGTTCACTGCATTCGCATATAGTAATCAAGAAGAGGAAGCAGATCTAGAATAGAGGAAGAAGAAGAGGCCCGCGGAACACCGACCACCACCAGCTAGCACCCGGCGAAGGCGATGAAGTGGTTGGCGGAGCAGAGATAGAGATGTAGCAGGCAAAACACCAATGCCACTCCACCACACTGACGCCAGCGAGTGAACTCGCCAACCCCAAGGGCCGGGAGCATCTGCTACCGCGTCATCAACACCGGGCCAAGTGAGAGCGGAGAGAACGAGGGAGTGAGAAGCGGCGGAGAAGACAACGAAGGGATAAATCAGAGGCCAAAAACCCTAGTGGCGCCGCGTGCAGACATTTTTGCCTCCCGCACAAGCCCTCCATGGCCACCCGTCTGGGGCCGAAATGAGCCAGGCAAGCATCTGCTCTAGCAGAGCCCGGTTCATTTCCCCATGGCCAGGCCTGGGGGTGCTTTAAGGGTCGTGCCAGCCTAGCTCATGGGCTGGTCCAGGCAAACAAACAGGTCAGGTTGCAGCCCTGGGCTCGACTCCCCATTCGGGCCAAGCAAACAAACACGTCCTATGTCTCCACCTGACAATGGCTGTCGTTTCCGTTGCTCTTAGGCCCTGTTCGCTTATCTTATAATCTATACTTTTTAGCTTATTTTTTCAGCAGGAACAATGTTTTTCTCTCACAACAAATTAGCCAGAACAGTGTTTCGGCTTGTTTTTTCAGTGAAGCGAACGGGGCCTTAGGGTGATTTGGAGCAAAAGTTCTTCTTGGACTAGTTCCTGCGCATCCCTGTTGATCCTTTGTACTTCTCCTAATTCTAGTAGTAACACTTGTTAGTACCTGACGTTGTTGGGTTTTGATTGGAGCAAGGAATTCGCTAGAAGATCTGTGATTTAGGTCCGTCCCGTCGATCGTCACTTGCTAAAACCAGCATGAACCTCATGGATGGGCTGATTGCTTGACAAATTAGGCATTGTTGCACTTTTTCCAGGAAGCCCCCTCCCTAAGAGTTTGTTGGAACGTACAACTAGTGTGTATGGAAGCGTACCTCCTCATGGCAAGCGTGCTTGGCAATACCTGACCTCATCATTTCACTACTAAAAGAAAATAAGATTATACTACAGCGTGGAATGCGTGTTTTTTCTTCTGGTCTGATCGACACAAGGAATAGAATTGATACCTTGATTGGTTCTTATGCCTTTGCACAGTGCCAAGGTATGAATATCTAGCTTTTCTTCTTTTCGTTCACAGCAAAAGGGTGCGCCAAATGAATATGTGGATCGAGTAAGACAACCGCATGTTTTATCTATAGCTGTTCACTCATGGAGACCACACGTTGCATCTAGGTTATGGGATAGGGCCATATGAGCAAAGTTTAGTTCTGCATGATGATTGCCAGAAGAATCCATGATCCATTTAAGCTTCATTTGGTGAGGGTTGATCAATGCTGGGATTTTGTTCGCTGGTTTCTCTTTATCTTCCTTCTGGAAATACAGAAAGTGGATATCATGATTGGCACCTATCAAAACATTTTGTACCATATTAGAAATGAGTTCTTTTTTCATTCATCATATATCTAGTGTAGTCACCAAGTTGCTTTTCTTTCAAACGTTTAGTCCATTATGTTCATGTTATTCCTATATTTTCTTCTTGTTGTCTATATTTGTTGATCTCCTTTTTTCTTATCGTTTTCCTTTCAATTTACAAGTAAACGCCCTGTATATTTATTCTCTTGTACATGTTCATCCTAACAATAAGGTGGCTCTATGTTTTTCTCTTTCGATAGGGTTCACACACCCATTGATAATTTGCCAACTTCTTCATAAGTTCAAAGTAGCCTCTGAAACATTTGGGCCAATATGAACATAGCTTTTCTCATGTTGTTGGCTCTCTCCCTGTTTATCCTCCCTAATGGGATTCACAAAAGCTTAGCTGCAAGGCCGCCAGTTGTGAGTATTGGGTCTATTCTTCAGTTGAACTCCACCACTGGAGGTGTTTCAGATGTTGCCATCCATGCAGCAGTGGATGATATCAACTCAGATCCAACAGTTCTAAATGGAACATTGTTACGAGTTGACACGAGGGATACAAATTGTGATGACGGTTTCCTTGGCATGGTTGAAGGTAGACCAACTTTAATACCGATTCCCTTTTTTATTTCACTGTTCAATACTGCGTGCTTCCATTCTAGATTGTGATGATGATACAATATTCCTTTTTTTCAGCTTTGCAGTACATGGCGACTGATGTTATTGCAATCATCGGGCCACAGTGCTCTCCTATTGCTCATATCATTGATTATGTCGCAAATGAGCTTAAAGTTCCTTTGATGTCCTTTGCGTCGGATGCAACTCTATCATCAATCCAGTTCCCATTCTTCATGCGGACTATGCCCAGCGATCTCTACCAAATGGCAGCTGTGGCGGCAGTTGTTGATTACTACCATTGGAAGATAGTGACTGCCATATACGTTGATGATGATTATGGTCAAAACGGCATTGCTGCTTTGGATGATGAACTTACTGCAAGGCGCTGCAAAATTTCATACAAGGTTGGGTTCCGTTCCAATGCTGAAACAAGTGAGCTTCTAAATCTATTGGTTACTGTTAGTAATATGGCGTCTCGTGTTATTATCCTCCATACTGGTTCGGGAACCGGACTCAAGCTTTTGTCAATTGCTAATTCACTAAACATGATGGGCAACGGCTTTGTATGGATTGCAACTGATTGGCTTTCTGCTTATCTTGATGCGAATTCATCGGTCCCTGCTGAAACTATAAATGGCATGCAAGGTGTTCTGACTGTACGTCCACACACTCTAAAGTCAAAGATGAAGAGTAATCTGGTGTCCAGGTGGAGCAGCTTAAGCAAGAAATACAACCACAGTGATCTTCACATCAGCGCTTATGGTTTTTATGTTTATGATAGTGTGTGGACCGTAGCTCGGGCCTTGGATGCCTTCTTTGATGATGGTGGGAAGATTTCCTTTACAAATGACTCAAGGTTGAGTGACGTAACTGGGGGAAAACTTCACCTTGAAGCCATGAGTATTTTTGACATGGGAAACAAATTACTGGATAAGATCAGAAATGTGAACTTCACTGGGGTTTCTGGCCAAGTGCAATTTAATGCTCAGTATGAACTCATTCATCCTGCCTATGATATCATAAACATAATTGGGAATGGCATGCGGACCATTGGTTTTTGGTCAAACTATACAAGATTGCTATCGACTGTACTTCCAGAGGACCTATATTCGAAGCCTCCTAATACTTCTCTTGCCAATGAACAACTCTATGATGTCATTTGGCCTGGACAGACTGCACAGAAGCCTCGAGGCTGGGCCTTTCCTTCCAATGCCAAGGAGTTGAAAATTGGCGTCCCTAACAGATATAGCTTTAAAGAGGTTGTTGGCCAAGATAATGCTACTGGGTCAATGAAGGGCTATTGCATCGATGTCTTCACTCAAGCATTGGCATTGCTTCCTTATCCAGTTACATACAGGTTTATACCTTTCGGCAATGGTACTAAAAATCCTCATTATGACCAACTTGCACAGATGGTTGCGGACAATGTAAGTGTGGACATGCATTTTTTTTCCTCCTCCACATTTCATCATGTATAGTAGTGATCAGAGTTACTTTATCCTGCAGGATCTTGATGCAGCAATAGGGGATATCGAAATTACAATGAGCCGATCTAAAATTGTTGATTTCACCGAGCCCTTCATTGAGTCAGGCCTGGTTATCTTGGCTCCGATCGAAAAGCATAACACAAATTCTTTGGCATTCTTGCAGCCATTTACATTGGGTATGTGGGGTGTTACAGGGTTGTCTATTCTTGTTGTGGGTGTGGTTATTTGGATTCTTGAGCATCGAATAAATGATGAATTTCAAGGCTCGCCACGGGAACAAATAAAAACTATTGTTTGGTAAGGATCTGAATCGCATCTTTTGCACTTAATATACACACATCTTGTTTTCACTTACAAATGTTATTTTTTTCCTTTGTTTCCGTGCAACATGTTACGCTTTATTGGCAGCCTTAAACTGTGTTTTTTTTTCATTGACATTTGGTCCAAATGGAACACCTAGCAATGAACAAGGAACTTAAATCTTGTAATTTAGATTGGTTGAAGAAAAGATGTCTGCAGTCTCATAATCTATGTCACGTGATATTATGGTATATTATCCTCTATTTTTTAGTTTTGCCTATCAAAGTACTTCTCCACACATATTGTTAAATGCTTGCCTGATGGCTTGATTCTTTCCTCTGAAAGTAGTTCTTATGATATGATTTATTCTCTGCAGGTTCAGTTTTTCGACTCTATTTTTTGTACAGAGTGAGTAAACTAACCTTTCCTGTTCTCTCCTTCAGTATAACTGACCCTCTGTTCTGATGTGGCACCTCTGCTCTTATTTTTTATTATCAGGAGAAAACACTATGAGTACCTTAGGACGTGGTGTTTTGATCATATGGCTATTTGTTGTATTGATCATTCAATCAAGCTATACTGCAAGTCTTACTTCCTTCCTAACCGTGCAACAACTTGATAGTTGGATAAGAGGACTTGATGACCTGAAACATAGTGATTATCCTATTGGTTACCACTCCGGTTCTTTTGCCAAAGAATACATGATCAAGCAACTGAACATCTCACCGTCGAGGCTAAAAGCTCTTGGTTCTCCTGAAGAATACGCTGAAAACCTCAAACTAGGCCCGAATAAAGGAGGTGTTATGGCCATTGTTGAAGAGCGCCCCTATGTTGAGCTATTTTTGTCAACTTACTGCAAGATTGCTGTTGCTGGCCCAGAATTCACCAGTGCTGGATGGGGCTTTGTAAGTGCATCTAACTTTAAGTTGTCTTGAAATATATTCCATTCTAGTAGAAATATAAACAGAAACACATCTTATATTTCCTTCAAGATTATCAAAGTAGTGTTACATCATTAACTACAAGCGTTCCATCCACTGTTCACATAGCTGATAGTACACTCTAAGAGAAAGGTCACGTTCTCTAAGATTATGGAGCCTTCCTTGCACTTATTTGCAGCAGAGGTCTAATGTCCAGAGTGTAGCAACTTCGTTTCATTAATTCGAACATAGCTCTTACAGAACTCACTCTATCAGGTATTTCCAATGGATTCCCCTCTGCAAGTAGACATGTCCACCGCAATCCTAACACTGTCGGAGAGTGGGGAACTGCAGCGGATCCATGACAAGTGGCTCAAGACAGGCGATTGCTCAACTGAGTGTGTGGACTCGAACCAGCTCCGCCTTGAGAGCTTCATGGGCTGTTCCTCATTTGTGGCGCATGACATGTGTCCTCATACTGCTCATTTACTTGACATCATGCTACGCCATACACGAGACATAAAAGCAGTGGGATCGGCCAATCTCCGTGGATGCGGGATCATCGACATCGTAAGCTTGACCTCGGAAAATTCATTTCATTTGTCGATGACAGCAGCCACCACCAAAGAAAAAGCGGACCATGAGCCTCTCAAGAAGTTCAATGCCAACAACCCCAACCACCCAATGATAAGTGGATAACAAGTAGTCCGAGTTTGGCAAAATCTGTAAAATTGTAGAGTCAACCCTTGTTCACGAATGATGATGGTGTTATGAATGGAATAAATGTTTGTTTTAGTTGATTTGTTCTTTCATTTACGTCGTTATGCTTGCGATGCATCTTCCGCCACCATGAATTGATTTCACAAGTTTTTTTTTCTTGGAACACATTGATTTCACAAGGTACTACCTTTGTACACAAGAGAATACAATTCTAGATGCATTGTTTGATTAAAGTGGTTCAAGTTTAACCAAGTATACTGAGATAAAAATATTAATGTCTATGACACCACATAAGTGTATATAAAAGTATATCTTTCGACAAATGTAACGGTACTTGTTTGATATCGTAGAATATTGATGTTTTTTTTATATATAGTTAGTCAAACTTCAGATATTTTAACTTAGCGGTTCGGCAAATGAGATCTCTCATTTCTCCATTGCGGTTGCGGGTTTCGATTCATAAATAATCTCTTCTTTATGCGCTTCAGTCCAGTTAGTTTTCGTGCTGTGTTTGTTTTTTGCTGCGGCCTGCGGATTGCTGTGATCACTGTTCGATTATCCTCTTCTACGGCTCGTCAGATCGATCCCGATTGCCTCCCGATGTCTTGAAAATCTCAGATTGACCCTCAGAGGACTTGGTAATCCCAGGTGACGGCCTTATTATTCATATATGTTAAAAATAAAATGAATTTACGCCTCTGGGTTTTGCGGACCAGATCTTTGGGAGTTGCTCTGCTAAGTTGGTTTTCAGGAGAAATTGATTCTGTTAATCATGTGGAAGATTTGCGAATTGAGTTTTATTGTTTTTTTCTCGAATACGCATGAGAGCTGCATATCATTGGTATTAAGAAGAAAGGAGTTTATGTTACAAGAGTATCCGGCATGGCCGGTGGCACAGAAATGCTACATTGATAAACCAAACAATCAGCAAGGGGATGCAGCTAGCCTAGTGCTGTTCAGCTAAAGCTCTCAATCCCATCGCACCGGCTTCGATCCAGCGATCCGCTTCCATTTTGATGATTTGCAGCAGCTCAGCGATCGTCACCGTGGCTTCCCGGAAACATCTTGCGTTCTGTTCCTTCCAAACCTGCCAAGACACCAAAGCAAAAAGAGAATCGATCCCCTTACGCCGGTTGCCATTAGCAAGCTTACGCAGCCTCCTCCACCACGTAATGGTTGTCTGAGCTCCTTAGGGCGGATGTAAGCCGATGGCCTGCGAGCGAAGTGCCAAACCTCCCCGGTGAATGGGCAGCACGCGATTATGTGGTCAATTGTTTCCGGAGCTTGGTCGCAAAGGTAGCTGCGATCACGTGCATCCGAGCCGTGCCTAGTCCGTCGATCGGCGATCCGAAGGTCTGCGTTTCATCGCCAACCACAAGAAGATTCACGCGAAGAGGGGCCCAGGCCTTCCAGATGAGTTTTATCTTTTTGTTTCTCACAAAAGTAGGCATGTTATAAAATATGTATCGAATGCGGGACCTTCGAGTTCTGATCGCATTTCTTACAAATGCATTGCTTGGAGTTTGACGAGTCAAAAGCTGAGGCGGAGGAAGGCGGTGCTGGAAGAAGAGCAAGACGATGATAGTTCCAAAGGCAACAAAAAGGTGGACTAGCATTCTAGCAGGATTTGGATCTGGAGGAAAAAGGGCAGGAAGACAGCTTTCGTGTAAGGTCGTCTGGCAGGTGGCAGCTAAACGGGCTTGATGACCTCTAATATGTAATACCGGCTCAGCTTACTTAAGAACTTAGAAATGGTTTACATGATACAAGTTTTTGTTTTTCACTTTGCGGATTATTTGGCCTGGGCTGGAGAGTGGAAGATGAGGGAAAATAGATGCTGTTTTTTTTCTTTGAAAGATCCGTTGTCGGCTTTGATTAATAAGTGAAGGATGAAATTACAAAGTGTCTCTCGCGAGAGGCGCTCATTTTGCCTGGCATACACCTTTTACGAGTGTTTGTCCTGCCACCCTAAAACCTTCTAAGAAACACTTACATATGGATATGATTATTAATGGCTAGCTTAGCCGCTTATGGCAAAGACCAACTCTAGACCTCTATTTCCAAAGCATGCAGCCAGTTCTTTGCTTCATCTGTATCACTCGAAAAGTTGCTCGGCGTTCTTGACAATCTGTTGAAAGCTCGGTTATTCCTCTCCTTCCATAGTTTCTAGGTAGTCAAGCATAATCATTGAACGCACACCATTTCTTGTAGCTTTTGGGCCCTTGTCTCCCATATCAGCATACCATTGGCTCATGTCTTGATTTGGGTCCAGTTCACGGCCTCGAGATGTGCTACATCGATCCAGACACCCACCTTGTCTCGAGATCATCATAGAGTAGCAGCATTCACGGAAGAGATGTGATACCGTTTCTAGATTCCTTACACAAAGTCGATGAAATAGTCATTAGGCCATTGCACGATTAACGATCGCGCCGCCGTCCGAGATCCTATTCTCGTAGCATCAACCATGTGAAGAATCGACATTTTGGTGGTGCCTTTGTCTTCCATGTAATGTCACCGTGTCTGGATGGATTCGTTCCCATGAATTATAGTCTATATCGCCGAGCTTGTTAAATCATGGCCATCATTTGGTATGTAGCCAAAGTTATCGATCATCTTTGTGTCGCTTTGTAGAATAACCTCCTCTGAGACGTTCCCATAGCGACACAAATTCTTGAATCACCTGATGAGACATGTTGTGGTCCACATCTCGATCCACTTGTCTTGATCGGTAGCATCCTGAATCTATTCTATTCTTCCTTTTCTTTGTGTTTGAACAGGACCGGGTATAAGGTTGCAGGTGCTTCTCCTTGCTGACCAATGAGAGGTCCGAAGGTAGCCTTGTTTCCATTGCCTAAAGTCACAATTGTTGCCGCGTTGAAGAGTGCTATATCGGTCTTTGTCTATCGGTAGATCTAGACCTTTCCACGGCCCTGGCTGTGTCATCCCATGAATACCATATAACGAAGTCGCAGAGCGCCTTGTTGAACTTATCAAGCTCGATGATGCCAAGGCCCCCATTTACCGTTGGTGTGCAGACCTTGGTCCATGCCACCTTACAATTTCCTCCTGTAAGCTCCTTGTCTCCTGCCCATAGAAATCGTCTACGCAGTTTTTCTAGTTCTTTTAGGAATTTTTTGGGTGCTTTTACTGCCGTCAGCAAATAGACCGGGATTGAGCTGAGCACAGAGCGCACCAGTTCTCTTCGGCCAGCCACACTCACTAGTCGGCCCTGCCAGCCTGCTACTCTTCCCTTTGCTCTGTCTTGGATGTACTGCAGATGCACCATTTTGATTCTTCCAAGTGTGAGAGGTAGGCCTAAGTATTGTATTGGGAAATTTACTCTTGGACCCGGGAAGTCATGCAATATATCTTCCATGTTTAGTCCAGAGCACCTAATCGGCGCTATGGTACTCTTCTGCATGTTGATCTTCAGTCCAGTGGCTGCACCAAACGCGTTCATGATCTCCATGATGCAGGTAATGTCCTGCCGTGTGGGGTTGGTGAAGATTACCGCATCGTCGGCATACATTGAAATTCGGGGGCTTGCATACCTCCCCTTGAGCTTTGATATGAATCCTTGTTGTGTTGCAATGTTGAAAATATTGTTAAGGACATCGATTGCTAGTATGAATAGGTAGGGTGAGAGAGGGTCGCCTTGTCTGAGTCCTCTCCGATGCCTGATAGCTTCTCCTGGACATCCATTCAGCAAAATAGCTGAGGAGGACGTTCTAAGTATTGCTGCCAGCCAGTCAAGCCATCTTGTAGGGAATCCTCTTCTGCCCAGTAGCTCAATCAGGTATTCCCAAGATACCAAGTCGAAAGCTTTAGTTATGTCAAGCTTGATAAGACAAGCTAGTGTTTTTGTCCTATGGTAGTGGCGTGCTAACCCCCTGACATACAGAAAATTTTCCTGGATGCATCTTTTTTTAATGAATGCGCTCTGGGAGTGTGAGATGAGTCTGTCAATATACACTGATAATCTTATGGCCAGCACCTTGGTCAGCAGCTTTGCAAAAGGGTGTATCAGGCTAATCGGTCTAAAGTCCTTTGGCTCTATTGCAGTTTCAGTCTTGGGAATCAGCACCACCTGAGCCGTATTTAAATGTTCCAGCGCACCATTGTGCTGTATGAAGAATGCATGGAAAGCGTTAAGGATATCTGGCTTGATGATATCCTAGCAGTTCTTGTAAAAATCATTAGTGAAACCATCTGGCCCTGGTGCCTTTTCACTGGGTAAGCATCTGACAGCTTGATCTAATTCATCTTCAGTAAAAGGTCTGTCTAGTTCCAGCCCTGTAGACTGTTGTATGGTGTTTATCTGGAGATGTTGCCATTGTAAGGTGTGTTGCCTCCTGACCTTTTTTCGAATCAAATTCTCAAAGTACTCCTGCAGGACTTGTTGTTTATCATTGTTTGACCAAACCAAGGAGCCGCCTTGGTTTTTCAGTGATGCAACATATTTTCTTCTTTTCCTAGCTGCCATCTTAAGGTGAAAAAATCTCGTGCAAGCATCCCCAGCTTTGATGAAATTGATTCTGGATGCCTGTCGCCTTCTGCTTCTCTCTAATGCTGCTAGGCCCAAGATTCTAACCTTGAGGTCACTTCTTAAGCTGGTTTCCCCTACTGTGAGTTGCCTGACTTCTTGAGCGATATCCAGTCTAAATATGACCTCATTTGCAATGTGCAGCTGTAGCCTCGCATTGCTGAACAGCTTCTTGTTCCAGTTGCGTAGCACCGTAGCCGTTTCTGCCATCTTCTTGTTTAGTACATTGTGCGCTGAGCCAAATTGTGGTTTATTCCATGCTGCTGTCACAACCTCCTTAAATCCATCAATCTTTAGCCAGTGGTTTTCAAATTTGAAAGCCGCCTTTCTGACTGTGCGTTCTTGACGGGTCAGGAACAGCGGGCAGTGATCTGAAGCACCCGTTGCCAGAGCGTTGAGCGCGAAGTTTGGGAAGGCAGCCTCCCAGCCATGATTACAGAACATCCTGTCCAATCTTACCAAGGTTGGGCTCTCTTTCATTGGACCACGTGTATTTCCTGTTTTGCAGTGCAATCTCCATGAGCTCACATTCGTCTAATGCTCGTCTGAACTTTCCCATCATTCTTCTATTGAGGTTCAGGTTGTTTTTGTCACTGGCCTGATAGATGAGGTCGAAATCTCCTACAATGATCCATGGAATAGTAGCTGGCGGCTTGATAGCCATCAATTCAGCAAGGAACTCATCTTTTCTACCATCATCCGCAGGTCCATAACATGTAGTCATTAGGAAAGGTGTCTCTGAAGATATAACCTTGATAGTTGCTGAAATGGTGAAGTTTCTATTTACTGCATTAGTGACAGAGATCATGTCCTTGTTCCAGGCTAAAATAATTCCACCTCTAGTCCCCTGAGCCCCCAACTCAAGATAGGAGTCAAGACATTGGCCGAGGGTCTCGTGGGCCAGAGTAGTAGTGAGACAGCTCAGTTTGGTTTCCTGCAGGCACACAATGCTTGGCCGCGAGCAGGTCACCGTTTCTCTGACAAGTTCTCTATGAGCAGCGTCATTGAGGCCCCTTACATTCCATGTTTGCGATGTCCTGACGTGCTCTTGATTCGTTAAGGAATTCACCAGAACTCTGATTGGGCTGACGCATTCTTGCATCATATTAGCTTTGCTTTTTTTTGCAGGCAAGAAATTCATTATGGAGTTTACAGGTTGAATCAGCTTGGGGAAAACACCTCAGATCTTACAGCACGGGCATAAAGAGCGAGTGATTTTACCGACCGTGCTTAATCATATATACTCATGACTCATTAGTGTTGCTTGGGGCAAATTGTTTCTAAGTTATATGAAGGTTGGTGGCAAACACAGAATGGGCTGATGGCCCACGGTAATTTAGGCTTAGGGGTGTCAACCTCATGAGTCAGAATGAGCTACCCAGAAAGAAATTGAGATACTGGGACGAACTTAAATCATATATTGTCCTGACTCATGAAGTCAAATCACTCTGGAATCTCACAAATTGATCCAAGTTCTCTTATAGGCAAGCGAATTAGATGTAGTTCAGGCAACCTAATCGGTCGCCGCTGTAGGTTTCCTAGAAAAAATGATCCATCTTTTTCACCGTTTCCAGGTTCCAGCTACTGTAGGTGAGCCAAGGGCTGAATAAGACGAGGAATTGAAGAGATGGTAGTGCAGACGAAGAGCAAGATGATGCATTGATGCTAGTTCTAAAGACAAGAAACTAGTTGGACTCATGTTGTTCCAAAGACAACAAAGAGCAAGATGATGTGCAGAAGAAGAGCAAGAATATTTCTCTAAAAAAAGAGAAACAAATCAAGAGCATGAATAAGCCTTTGCCTTGCTGATTTTCTTTTAATTTTTGTCTGAAAAGTGGTGTCCTGACCTATCATCTTTGGTTGTGTCAAGATTTCACCAGAACTTTGACTTATTTATCCACCGCGTCCCATGCATTCCACATGCATGAGGAATTTGCTTTGCTCTCGTCATGGTTAACCAACAACCAGTTCCTCCATCAGTCCATCTGTTTGGGAGGTAAATAAATTTCATAGGGATTTCATTTTACAGCAGATCGTCTCCAAAGTTGCTATTACCTTTTGGTTTTTTATGGTGGACAGGGGAAAGGTGAAATGACCCCCAGGATCGGAGAATATCTTGCTGCAGCCTCCAAGTCCAAATCCAAAGGGTGCCAAACTTTGGCCAACTTTTGCCTGGCCCTATTAGAAGTAGCAATAGCGATCAAACCCAAATGGTAAGGTTCCATGCAAATAAAGTAGACTGTAGGCTACAGTCTGAAAGTATCTGATTCTCCTCTGCATCAAAGCCACGGCCGAAAGCCATATATATGCCTTGCGTGGTTTGACCCTGGCTTCCCAAATAAATCCCATTCCCGTGTAGCACCAATGTAACAAGCTTGGTCATGAGCCAAATGCTTGACTGCACTCGGGATGCTTCATGCTTGTGCTTCCTTCTCCTGCACACAAACACAATCTACTGAATTCCACACCCTTAATAAATCTGTTGTTGTTTAATAATGACGTGCATGGGGCTCGTGGTTTAATCTAATTTATTATTTTCACCGATATAACACATCCATTTTGCATTATTGCTAAATGCATGTTGTAAGTATTGATACTTTCCTCTATAATCTTAGTCGAACAGTTGAACATTAGAAACTTTGACTAAATACATGTCAAAGTTAAATTTGTCCTTGGGAGCATGTGCTCCATAACCCATCCCTTGTATCATTAGATGTGTATGGGGTTCCATGTATGAGGATAGGTGCGGTGCGGGATGGGAGCACATGCTCCTAAGGGTAAAACAAAACTGTGTTTATAAATACACATAGCAGAATTGTATTTTTTTTCCTCGGAGAGTACTTTTATATATATGATTTTGGCAACGACGCACGTTAGCTATTATAGTTGGTCGTGCGAAGCGCATCAAATCCGCACATTTCGCGCCATCACACAGCTAGGCACCAAATTAAAGTAAGAATAATTATACAGAATATGTTATTTTATAGCTAGCTACGTGGTACTAGTTCTATATATATATATATATATATATATATTCTGCCGTGTATTCCAAAATGTTCGGCTGCTGCAGGCGTTAACTAACTGGAAGAGAAGCATGCTGCGTTTTCATTTCATTTCCAGCTTAATTAACTGGGCGAGTGGCAAACAGGTTTAGGCTTCATATTCTTCTCACACACATGCATATATATAGGCTGGTTAGATGATTGTAAAGCCGGTCACACCGCGTAGAGCGAGATGGAGAATTCTGAGACAAGCAGGCAGCATCAGATGCATGCAGCTAGCGCTAATCCATCACATTCACATGCACCACAGCGTCTTTATTTGGTCTTTTCCTGTTACTTAAGCAAAAAATAAGGACATATTCGTCCCTGATTTCGACAGCTCACAGATTGCAACTAAGGATCAGTTTTATTTCTTCAGTGACCTTTATTTGTTCTTTATTTTGTGTGTGTATATATAAGAGTGCCTTGCCAAATACTCTCCCTGCGTTCCATAAGAACCTAATTATAGGGCAGGTTCAAATCAAACTATCTTAACCTTGTCTAATATTTTTTTTTTTAAATACCAACATTGTTTATGACTTCAAATAGATATACCATGAAAATACATTCTATGATATGTACTAATGGTGCATACTAGCTAGAGTATGTTAAATATTGGTATCTTTTTTATGCAAATTAATTTGATCAACTTAAGAAGGAGGATTGAGTGAAAACTGTTATAGGCACCGTTCGCTTCGCTGAAAAAACAAACTGAAACACTGTTCCGGCTGATTTGTTGTGAGAGAAAAACATGGTTCCGGCTGAAAAAACAAGCTGAAAAAGACGGATTATAAATAAGCGAACATGACCTATAAAATTGTGTTTTTTTCTGGGATGGAGGAGGTAGTACTAGTCATGGAATATATGGCCCCGTTCGCTTCACTGAAAAAACAAGCCGAAACACTGTTCTGGCTGATTTGTTGTCAGAGAAAAACACTGTTCCGACTAAAAAAACAAGCAAAAAAAGACAGAACAGGCCATAATGCAGTTTATTGCTGAGGCAACGCAAGGTAAATATAAAGATTAGTAATTAATAATACCGAGATCCAATCGCCTGTCTTGTCGTTGTTCCAATAAGGTGAGGCAAGGAGGATATATATTCAGATAACCAAAAGGTGCCTGCTTGCCCTTTTCTACATACACGACCGACCAAATTAATGTTAGTAGTATATTGACAGCACATTTATAAAAAGATTATATTAGAAACAAGATGCTAAGATAAAATTGCTACTCTCTCCGTTTCTAAATAAATTAATTTCTAAAATCCGTGCAAGTCAAACTATTTTAAGTTTGATTAACTTTTTATAGGAAAGAATAACAACATCTATGACATAAAATGAGTATATTATGAAAATATATTCTATGGTATATCTAATGATACTAATTTGATGTCATAAATCTTGACAAAATTTTCTAGAAACTTGTCAAAGTTTAATAAGTAAACTTAACACAACTCTAGGAATCTTTTTCTAGAAACTTGTCAAAGTTTAATAAGTAAACTTAGCACAACTCTAGGAATCTATTTATTCAGGACAGAGGGCCTTGCCGGTGAAGCCTATTAAAAAATGATGCGCATTTACATTAATTGTTGTCTTTCCAAGAAAAAGATGTGCGTTTACATTAATTGCGAATAAAGCGACCTTCTACGTCAGTATATGTTTCATTGATTATCAAAATTGCTGTCATCTTCAGAGCTAAAAAAAGAAAGATGGAATGGAAATTGTAGAGTACTCCCTCTGTTTTTTTTATGTGGCACATTAGATTTGTCCTAAGTAAACATTTGTATCTTTGACCATTAATTCTGAAAAGTTTATGTAAGTTAATGATATAAGATTTATATGTTTAGATTCACTATGAGAAATATTTCCATAATCTATAATTCATATGTTGATAAATTATAAGGATTTTTTGAAATTAATAGTCAAAGATAGTAATGTTTGACTTAGACAAGACTAATGTGACGTATAAATAAAAACGGAGGGAGTACTCCCTCCGTCCCTAAATAACTGTCGTTTTGGGTTCGTGCCGTAAGTTTGATTAGATTCGTAGAAAATACGTGCAACATCTATATCTCCAAATAATTTAATTACGAAAATAGATTCGACGATCTATCTAATGATATTAATTTTATACCATAAATATTATTATTTTTATATATTTAGTCAAAGTTTTTCTCTGAAAACGAAAATGATAGTTATTTAAGGACGGAGCGAGGCGAAGGAATAGGACGTGGTGGTCAATTGCCGTGTGGACAGATGAGATAATCAAGAGAGAGACGTACGCACACTACAGGTAGCGGGCAGTCTTGAACGAGATAGAGACCAGCGATGTATCATATTCATATGAGCTCGTGGTGCACGTTTATTATATACTCCGAACAGTCAAACAATATTGTGATACATAATAAGTATCACTAGATTAATAAAAATATATTTTTACAGTAGATCTATTAAAAGAGATAAATATTGATATTTTGTTCTATAAACCTAGTTAAGTTTGAGATTATTTTTGACTTTTGAAAAAGCAAGATTCATATTTTGTTTAAGAACAGAGAGACTATAGACTAGCTAGTTCTTGGTTCCTTCCTAATTGCTCTCAGCATAAAATTTGTCTGCCACAAATATATAGCTTTACTCATTGTCACCATGAAATCGATGCATGTATACTTGTCCCTTTCATACATGACATTCAAGGCAACAAGTAAAGTTAACCAATCTAATAATAATAAAATGGGTGATCGATCACTTGGGTATGTACACATGCATGACTTCACAATGACTTGGGTCACTTCCTAAATATAACTATTTAAAAAAAATTGCTGAGATCGATGGATGGATAGATCATAGATGACCCAGTAGCTTCTTCAACAAGTACTGAAAATGATTATTCGGAGGAAGCTGTCCCCTACACGCATGCTGTCACCTTCGTCATTACTCTCATCTCCTAGTATTTGTCTTGTTAACCTTGTGCCTGTCTCTCTCTGAAACATACATATATCACATCTTGTACACGTACTTGTTAGATAGTCTTTCTCTACCGTAGAAAAGTTTCTAATGGAGCATTTGGATACGATACAACATAGGCGAACACATGAATTACAATAGAAAGATAGACACATGAATGTTTCCTTCAAATTTCCCTATAGATTGAGCTATTCCATAAGAATTTTATATAGGATTTCAAGATGACCAATCCTTTGTCCCAAAGGGTCACATAGAAAAAATTTCTATAGGTTCACAAACCTATAAAATTCCTTGATATATAAATCATATATGTTCCAAAGGGGGCCTACCTATGAAAGGAAAAAAAAACAACAGAGAAAAATAAAATCTATATATATGGCATGTACTGTAACTCCTATTCCTTTCTTTGCCCAATCACACACTCCAACTCCAAGGCTCAAGGTTGCAGGCACCGGCAGCAATGGATGATGTACGGACCATGGTGAAATGTCTGTGACTGTGACCACTAGGCTTATTAGTAGTGCTTATTAGTAGGCAATGGATGATGTACGTACGCCGGCTTGCACGGCGCTAGTAACACGTGTGTCACGTCATCTTGTCTATGCCGATCGACCACCAATCACCGTGGATAGATAGATGCTTCACTAATCATCTTGCTGTCGAAGAGCAGGGAGCAATCGGGTTGAGGGATTATTATATATAATAATACGAGTACTAAGTTAAAATTTCATAACATGACCGACAATACCTATGAAAGTAGAACACATGAATTTTACACGAACTGTATAGTAATTTCACGAGAATCAGTTCATTTTACGCATGAACAAAAAAAAATCTCATCTCACGTTTTAAAAGGGGCCTAGAAGTTTAACTCAAGAGTCGAGACAAACCCAACTACCTACAATATATAATTTAGCCCTTGTTTAGTTCCATGAAATTGGAATTTGGTGCTACTGTAGCACCTTCGTTTTTATTTGGCAATTATTGTTCAAACATGGACTAAGTAGACTCAAAACGTTCGTCTCGCAATTTTCCACCAAACTGTGCAATTAGTTTTTTTTTTCATCTACATTTAATGCTCCATGCATGAGCCGCAAACATTCGATGTGACAGGTACTATAACACTTTTTGGGATTTTGGACTCCAACTAAATAAGGGCTTAGTCAATATAAGTCCTCACTTAACCCAAGTCACCATAGAGCTTGTTGTGGTCGATGAGTAAAGGTTCAAATCACACCTACTAATCTGCAAGTGCAGAGTGGTAGACTCTCGTTTAATGATATAGGCTCACGGCTGACGTGGTACACCGCGCACTGGTATCATTGCCCTTGTCCACCGTGTGGGGCCCACCTGCTGCCACTCTCCAATCTCCATCTCCCTCCTACTCCCGGCTCCTCCTCGCCTCCAAAATAAAATCACCTGAGAAAATGAGCTTCAGGGAAGGCCGCCGCCGCCTCCTGGGGTCTTGACGAGGAGTCAAGCCGCGGCACGCTCCCCCGGAGACGACCAAGATTTCCTCTTTCTGGGGAGCACGAGCACCAACGCCATCCCGTAAGTCTCCCTCCTCATGCTGTTCCCGCCCCAGAACTAGCACAGAGACATCTTCAACATTTTTGTTCCTGGAGCCGAGCAAATCCCCGTGTCTCCACCTGCCAATGGCTGCCGTTTCCGGCCGTTTCCTGGGCTCTTAGTAGTGATTCGGAGCAAAAGTTGTCTTCTTGGGACTAGTTCCTGCACATCCCTCTCCCGGCCGCTAGTACTTCTCCTAGTAGTAACATCTGTTAGTACCTGACGCTGTCGGGGTTTGATTGGAGCGAGGAATTCGCCAGAACATCTGCGATTTAGGTCCGTCCTGTTGATCGTCACTTGCTAAAACGAGGACGAACCGCATGGAGGCGCTGATTGCTTGACAATCTAGGCATTGCTGCACTTTTCCAGGAAGCCCCCCCTCCCTGAGAGTTTGTTGGAACGTACTGTACTAGTTGTATGGAAGCGTACCTCCTCGTGGCAAGCGTGCTTGGCAATACCCAACCTCATCATTATAGTAGTGTGGAATGCGTATGTTTTTTCTTCTTCTTGTCTGATCCACACAAGGAATAGAATCGATACCTTGATTGGTTCTTATGCCTTGCACATAGCACAGTGCCAAGGTATCAAATATCCAGCTTTTGTTCTTTTCGTTCATAGCGAAAGGGTGTGCCAAATGGAATATGTGGGTTGAGTAAGACAGCCACCTCTTTTATCTGTCGCTGTTCACTCATGGACCACGCATTGCATTTGGGTTATGGGTGGGATAGGGCGATATGAGCAAAGTTAGGTCCTGGATGATGATTGCCAGGAGAATCCATGATCCATTTAAGCTTCATGTGGTGAGGATTGATCAATGCTGGGATTATGTTTCGTGGTTTCTCTCTCTCGTTCTCTTCCTTCTGGAAATATGGAAAGTGGATATCGTGATTGGCGCCTACCAAAACATTTTGTACCATATTTGAAATGAGTGTTTTTTTCTTCCATTCGTGATATATTAGTGTAATGACTGAGTTTCTTTTCTTTGCACTGCCCAGTCAATTATGTTCATGTTATTCCTATATTTGCTTCTTGCTGTCTATATTTGTTCATCTCCTTCTTTCTTATTGTTTTCCTTTCAATTTACAAGAAAACGTCTTATATATTTATTCTCTTGCACATGTTCATCCTAATAAGGTGGCTCCATGTTTTTCTCTTTTGATAGGGTTCACACACTCATTGATAATTTGCCAACTTCTGCATAAGTTCAAAGCAGCCTCTGAAACATTTGGGCCAAAATGAAGATATCTTTTCTCATGTTGATGGTTCTCTCCCTGTTTCTCTTCCCTAATGGGATCCACAAAAGCTTAGCTTCAAGGCCTTCAGTTGTGAGTATTGGGTCTATTCTTCGGTTGAACTCCACCACTGGAGGTGTTTCAGATGTTGCCATCCATGCAGCAGTGGATGATATCAACTCAGATCCAACAGTTCTAAATGGAACAACGTTACGAGTTGACACGAGAGATACAAATTGTGATGACGGTTTCCTTGGCATGGTTCAAGGTAGACCATCTTTAATACCGATTCCCTTTTTTATTTCACTGTTCAATACTCCGTGCTTCCATTCTAGACTTGTGATGATGATACAATATTCCTTTTTTTCAGCTTTGCAGTACATGGCGACTGATGTTATTGCAATCATTGGGCCACAATGCTCTCCTATTGCACATATCATTTCGTATGTCGCAAATGAGCTTCAAGTTCCTTTGATGTCCTTTGCATCAGATGCAACCCTATCATCAATCCAGTTCCCGTACTTCATGCGGACTATGCCCAGCGATCTCTATCAAATGGCAGCTGTGGCGGCAGTTATTGATTACTACCAATGGAAGATAGTGACTGCCATATACGTTGATGATGATTATGGTCGAAACGGCATTGCTGCTTTGGATGATGAACTTACTGCAAGGCGCTGCAAAATTTCATACAAGGCCGGGTTCCGTTCCAATGCTAAAAAAAGTGAGCTTCTAAATCTATTGGTTACTGTTAGTAATATGGAGTCTCGTGTTATTATCCTCCATACTGGTTCGGAACCCGGACTCAAGCTTTTGTCAATTGCTAATTCACTAAACATGATGGGCAACGGCTTTGTATGGATTGCAACTGATTGGCTTTCTGCTTATCTTGATGCTAATTCATCGGTCCCTGCTGAAACTATAAATGGCATGCAAGGTGTTCTGACTGTACGTCCACACACCCCAAAGTCAAAGATGAAGAGTAATCTGGTGTCCAGGTGGAGCAGCTTAAGCAAGAAATACAACCACAGTGATCTTCGCATCAGTGCTTATGGTTTTTATGTTTATGATAGTGTGTGGACTGTAGCTCGGGCCTTGGATGCCTTCTTTGATGATGGTGGGAGGATTTCCTTTACAAATGACTCAAGGTTGCGTGACGAAACTGGGGGAACTCTTCACCTTGAAGCCATGAGTATTTTTGACATGGGAATCAAACTACTGGATAAGATTAGAAATGTGAACTTCACTGGGGTGTCTGGCCAAGTGCAGTTTAATGCTCACTTTGAACTCATTCATCCTGCCTATGATATCATAAGCATTATTGGGAATGGCATGCGGACCATTGGTTTTTGGTCAAACTATACAAGATTGCTATCGACTGTACTTCCAGAGGACCTATATTCGAAGCCTCCTAATACTTCTCTTGCCAATCAACAACTCTATGATGTCATTTGGCCTGGAGAGACTGCACAGAAGCCTCGAGGCTGGGCCTTTCCTTCCAATGCCAAGGAGTTGAAAATTGGCGTCCCTAACAGATTTAGCTTTAAAGAGTTTGTTAGCGAAGATAATGCTACAGGGTCAATGAAGGGCTATTGCATCGATGTCTTCACTCAAGCATTGTCATTGCTTCCTTATCCAGTTACATACAGGTTTATACCTTTCGGCAATGGTACTAAAAATCCTCATTATGACGAACTTGTACAGATGGTAGTGGACAATGTAAGTATGGACATGCAATTTTTTTCCCTCCTCCACATTTCAGCATGTATAATAGTGATCAGAGTTACTTTATCCTGCAGGATTTTGATGCAGCAGTAGGGGATATTGCAATTACAATGAGCCGAACTAAAACTATTGATTTCACCCAGCCCTTTATTGAGTCAGGCCTGGTTATCTTGGCTCCAATCAAAAAGCATATAACAAGTTCTTGGGCATTCTTGCAGCCATTTACATTGGGGATGTGGTTTGTTACAGGGTTGTCTTTTCTTGTTGTGGGTGTGGTTATTTGGATTCTTGAGCATCGAATAAATGATGAATTTCGTGGCTCGCCGCGGCAACAAATAATAACTATTGTTTGGTAAGGATCTGAATGGCATCTTTTGCACTCACTATACATACATCTTGTTTTCAATTACAGATGTTAATTTTTCCATTTGTTCCCATGCAACATGTTCCACATTATTGGCAGCCTTAAACTGTGTTTTTCAACATTGACATTTTGTCCAAATGGAACATCTAGGAATGAACAAGGAATTTAAATCTTGTAATTTTAGATTGGTTGAAGAAAAGATGTCTGCACTCATAATCTATTTCACGTGATAATATGGTATATTATCCTCTATTTTCTAGTTTTGCCTGTCAAAGTACTTCTGCACACGTATTATTAAATGCCTGTCTGATGGCTTGATTCTTTCCTCTGAAATTAATGCTTATGATGTGTCTTATTCTCTGCAGGTTCAGCTTTTCGACTCTATTTTTTGCACATAGTGAGTAAACTAGCCTTTCCTGTTATGTCCTTTAGTGTAACTGGCCCTCTGTACTGATGTGACACCTCTACCCTTAATTTTTTTATTACCAGGAGAAAACACTATGAGTACTTTAGGACGTGGTGTTCTGATCATATGGCTATTTGTTGTATTGATCATTCAATCAAGCTATACTGCAAGTCTTACTTCCATCCTAACCGTGCAACAACTTGATACTTCTATAAGAGGAATTGATGACCTGAAAGATAGTGATTATCCTATTGGTTTCCAAGTTGGTTCTTTTGCCGAAGAATACATGGTCAAGGAACTGAACATCTCACGGTCGAGGTTAAAAGCTCTTGGTTCTTCTGAAGAATACGCTAAAAACCTCAAGTTAGGCCCTAAGAAAGGAGGTGTTATGGCCATTGTTGATGAGCGCCCCTATGTTGAGCTGTTTTTGTCAACTTACTGCAAGATTGCTGTTGCTGGCTCAGATTTCACCAGTAGAGGATGGGGCTTTGTAAGTGCATTGAACTTTAAGTTGTCTTGAAATATATTCTAGTCTAGTCTAGAAATATAAACAAAAACACAACTCATAATTCCTTCAAGATTATCAAACTAGAGTTACAGCATTAACTACAAGCGTTCCATCTACTGTTTACATAGCTGATGGTACACTCTAAGATCAGTTTTTCTTAAGAAAAAGGGCACATTCTCTAAGATTAGTGTTTCAGAAGTCTAATATCCAGAGTGTAGCAACCTTGTTTCATTATTTCAAACATAGCTCTTACAGAACTCACTCTATCAGGCATTTCCAAGGGATTCCCCTCTGCAAGTAGACCTGTCCACCGCAATCCTAACACTGTCGGAGAATGGGGAACTGCAGCGGATCCATGACAAGTGGCTCAAGACAGGCGATTGCTCAACTGACAACACTGAGTTTGTGGACTCGAACCAGCTCCGACTTGAGAGCTTCATGGGCCTCTTCCTCATTTGTGGCGCAGCATGTGTCCTCGCCCTGCTCATTTACTTTGGCATCATGCTACGCCAGTACCTGAGACATGAACAGCCGGGATCAGCAATCTCCGTGGATGCAGGGTCATCGACATCGAAGCGCAGCCTCAGAAAATTCATTTCATTCGTCGATGACAGGCAGCCGCCACCAAAGAAAAGGCGGACCATGAGCCTCTCTAGAAGTTCAATGCCAACAACGCCAATGAGTAACCGTCCTGGTACTGATATTGATATAGAAAGCTAGTGCTTGTGTATACGTTTTTGACCTGGGATACATCATCTTTGGGCCAATCTATGTGTCCTTATGTATAGGAAATTAGAGCCAAAGGCTGTGTAGCGGATTGCATTTGTCGGTTTTTAGCACCCCAACCGCCCAAGGATAAGTGGATAACAAGTCGTCCGAGTTTGGTAAAACTGTAAAATTGTAGAGTCAACTCTTGTTCACGAATGATGATGGTGTTATGAATGGAATATATGTTTGTTTCATTTTATTTGTTCTTTCAGATTTCTCTCATCATGCTTTCAATGTATCTTCTGGCCACCATGAATTGATTTTACAAGTTTTTTTTTTGTCGAACACATTGGTTTCACAAGGTAATACCCCTGTCTAGAAAAGAAAGCAATTCTAGATGCATTATTGGTTAAAGTTGCTAAAGTTGAACCAAATATATAGATAAAAATATTTACCGCGTTCGGCTGGTCTAGTTACGGCTTGTTCCCGCTTGTTTCAGCTTATTCTCTCTCACAGAATACTATTGAATCATCTAGAACCATCCAAAATCCACTGTGCATGGCACCAGCCGAACGCACTGATTAATGTCTATGATATCACATAAGTGCGTATAAAAGAATATCTCACGACAAATGTAACGATACTTGTTTGGTATCATAAAGTATTAATGCTTTTATATATAGTATATAAGTTGGTCAAACTTAAGATACTTAGTAGTGGTTAGTGCTGTGCTAGAGTTGCATTCTTTCGTGGATAGATAGTACAATCCAAGTTGTTCATTTGTTCGTATTTCAAACCCAAGAGATTGATTGCAAAGGTTTCAATTTTTTTAAACACGCACACAAACACACTCTCCAAGTCACTAAACAACCACCAGACATTGGAATTTTGGGGCTACTCCAGCTGTCCAGCACACCCTGGAAAATGAAGAAATGCATCTCATTCGGCTGGTCATGTTGTTTCAGCTTATTCTCTCACAGAATTTTATTTATTCATCCAAAGCCATCCGTTTTTCACTGAAAATTGATGGCATAATGAAAATAATATAGAAAAAATGACGACAATAGTTGGTTTCAGAAAAAAAGTGGGGAAATGGGATATTCCTGGTACCCTTGCCACCTGTGCTTTCTTTATGGATATGATGATGAAGCGGACGTTGTGGGCGCGCCATTTCGGACCCTCCACTCAACTCTCCCATGGCTTCCTCTGCCCTGCCTTCTAGAACCTTCCACCGCCGCGCGCTCCCCTCGTCTGCCCCGTCTCATCCTTCGATGGAGACCTTCGCCCCCTGCTGCCTCCCCGGCGCCGTCTCGCGGCGGCGAGTGGCCGTGCAGCTCCTCTCCGCCGGATTCTTGACGTCCGTCGCGCCGCCACCGCCGTCGCTCGCCGCGAGGAGGGGACGCATTGTAGTGCCGCCGGAGGACTACGCCACTGCACGTACGTCGGTGTGCCTGCCTGCTTCCTGGAGCTGCTGGTTTCTGTATCTTTGCTCAGTTTCTTGCTAAAGTTGGCACTTTTATTTGCGACTGACTGAATTAAGCTAATTACGGCCTTTGCTGTTAAGATTAAGATCTTTTTAATGCAAATGCTGTTGGTCCTAACTTTTTTTATGTCTGCAACACCATATATTCCTTCTTGAATATGCACTGTGTTGATTGATTGAAATTCCATTTTGAGTTTCTCCAAGTAATCTGACCTGATAACATTTGGGAGCAGCTGATGGTCTGAAGTACTATGATCTTGTTGAAGGGAAGGGGCCAATTGCTGAAAAGGGCTCAACTGTGCAGGTAACTTAACACTTGTTCATGCTTCCAGTGCGCATCGCGCTTCCTTCTTAACTGAAATTAATGGCTATCTTCTCAACTCTTAAAGGTTCATTTCGACTGCATATACCGTGGCATCACTGCAGTGTCAAGCCGTGAATCAAAGCTCCTGGCAGGGAACCGGAGTATCGCCCAGGTGATGTGGCAAACTGCACCTGATTCTTGTGTGTTAGTTCTGATATCCCTGCTCTAGACCAATGAGAATTAAGATGTTTGGGTGTCTTCTAGTAGCCTTATGAGTTCACTGTTGGGTCGCTGCCTGGGAAAGAACGAAAGCGGGATTTTGCAGACAATGCCAATGGGCTATACTCAGCGCAAGCGGCACCAAAGCCTCCAGCCGCCATGTACACGATAACTGAGGGGATGAAAGTAGGGGGAAAGGTATGGACAAGAACAACTAGCACAAGTGAAGGCAAATAATTCAGCCTTTCTACCTCTAGTATATTACTAGCTTCATCTCTGATATGTATATATATGCTATTGGTCATGCAGAGGAGAGTAATTGTTCCTCCAGAGCTGGGATATGGGAAAAGGGGAATGAGCGAGATACCGGTACATGTTTTGATTCATTAAAATTTCATTGGTCAAGCAGATTGATTAGCAGATTCATGTACTGAAGTTGTTTTGTTTGATTCCATGCTTCTTTGCAGCCTGATGCTCCTTTTGAACTGGATATAGAGCTACTGGAACTCATTTCTCCTGCCGAAAAATGACCTTTTCTATTTGCACCGGACAGGGAGCATTGAGGTACTTATGGAGTGTGCCAAATTTAAGAGGAATGGATTACATGATTTACTGACATTTGAGGCCCATGCTGATTAGATATGCAATTGTAATAACCTATGATTAGATGCATGCTGAGATGGTAGTTGCCGGGACAAGAATTTTTTGTTCAAGACACATAATTTTTTTTTGGACAATAAGCAGAACTAAAGTGTGTAAAATATTTCCCTCAAAGTAAAATACATGTAAAGTTTCTTGATTATCTTGAAACAAAACTAGGCAATGAATATTCTCCGTAGTGTCATGTCATGGAGCCTGTTTGAATATATAGGAAAAACAAAAAAAAAATGATCCGCCACTTGGTGAAGTGAGCTTGCTTGCTGATTCTCATCTATAGGTCCTCAGGGCCATTGATATCCTGGATAAAAGAATGAATACCCTGTTGTTAGAAACATCAATTGTGCTATCAGCTTGCTTTCTCATCAAGTTATGATAACCTTACATTGTCTAGGAGTTCTAACTAGTGTGAGCATGTAACAGTTCTAGATTGTTCTCTTTCCTTTTCAAAATTGTCCTTACATTCCTTTTCCTATCCAGAAGAGGAATGCTAAAATTTAATGACTTGTCTAGGAGTTCTAACTAGCGTGAGCACGTAACAGTTATAGTATTGTCCTCTTTCCTTTTCAAAATTATCCTGAAGATAACATAAATGTGACAAACATCGGAACAAAACTGAGGTAAGTGTTTGCTTTAAAACTACAAAATTCCTGAGACATCAACAATAGTGCCTCTTGAGAAAAAATACCTTGTTCTCGATCACTGCTCCGTCTGGGATTTCTAGCTTGACGCCAGGTTTTGCTGTGATGGTCACTTTCCCCTAAAAGTTACAGAGAAGAAGTGTCATTACTCCATGGCTTTAGCACTGTAAGATACTATGTGTCTTCATAAAGGCATCATAACAAACAACATGGGAAAAGGAGCTGCAAATTGTCCCATAAAGTTTCTCTGCAACTTTTTAGCATGATACATGTGATCTTTGAATAAATACATGAAACTTATCTGAACTAGGAAGGTGTTCTGCAACTTAGGAATATTATAGCTGTTCTCTAACTTAGGAAGATGTACCTTCAGTACAATGCCAGAACCAAACCAAACATCACCAAAAACCTTCAAGCTGTCAAGCTCAACAATGCTAGGGATAGACTTGAAGCGACCAAGGAAGCTCCCAACCTGCCAATTTGTTAAAAAAAACGATCATCCTATCTGCGTTTGGACCTCACGAGTTAATGTTTGAACCTCTTTTTTTCATGAATTAAATGCTAGAGTCTGACCTTCTTGAACTCAGGACCAAGTTCAATTGAGGGATTTGATGGATTTGTTCTTGCTGAATTACGTGTAACGAAGCCATCAACCAAGGTATATAGATCAGACTACAAGGCAAAAAATAAAGGTTTTCATTTAGACAGCTAGAGAGCGCATTACATACTCAATTTTATTCAGCATAGCATACAAACCTGTACTAGCTGCAAATCTGATGTTGCCTTAACTGGTAGGAACCGGGACCTTGGAACGTTGATACCAATGGCGTGGTCAAAGAACTGGTCCAATAAAATATTGTTTGTTATATTTATATATAGTCATATAAAAGCATGGTAATGTACATAGTATTTTGGCAGTACCCTAATCGCTGCACCAGCTGCTGTTTCCAGCTGAAGAACTTTCACACCATCGACTTCCTGAAATTATATGTTATCCATTATAACTATATTTTTCTCTTGAAATTCATACCGGTTATTAAGTTCATGAAGTGGCCCAGATGGAAACAGGGTTTCCTAATGTTCACTCTTACCTTAGGATTCGGAATGATCTCCATCTTGAGTGCATCAGCTTCAACAAGGCGTTTGATGGCCTTCAAGTTCACCCACCTGCCAAACCAGCAGTAGCATTAGATAACATGAGCAATTTTCTTTAGAAGAAATGAAATTTAAATATGATCCTTACAGATTGTTGGTGTTGAATATCTTGAATTTCTCAATTGATTTGAACTCATTCACCTATGTTCAGAAAGTTTTGGCAATGATCTCAGAAAAAACCGTACAATTACTTTCTGTGATACTTATTATCAATGCATATGCAGTGCTATCTTAGAACTTACATGTGCATCAGGCACTTGTGCAATCTCCAGAAGCTGCATACAGAGAGAAGGTTATTGTCATTTAAACAGTAATCAGGCATCAATGAAAAAAAGGTTAAGGCATGAAAACGGCTGTATAAACACTTCCAATAATAATACATGAAACTACATTGCAGACTGGAAAGCATAGAAAGAAAAATTCATTGCTCCAGTAGCACAAGGAAGTAGAAAAGATAACCTGAACCCTTCCTTCGCATGAGATCAGTGTGCCACCTTTTACATCAGCCAAAGTTTTCGGGGTGACCTGAAAAGAGTTTGTAGAGATTCCTTATCAACCAACTGTCAAACTCCAAGTAATCTTGCTTCATCAGATAACTACATACCTCCATGCAATATTCATTCTGCTTGTGGATCAAATGGTTCAGTATCTCTATTCAACGGTTAAGTACATTGCAAAGTAGCATGCTCTTTATTAATCAGAAAACTTGCAAAAGTAAATGGTAATGCTAGTTTACATAAGGATACTCATGTCAACAATAGCGCCCAAGTTATCCGAGTTTGCAATGAACACATACTCTTTTCCCTGCAACAGGGTCAACAAAGAAAATAATATTATTATGTTAATAATGCATGAAAAACTCTGGATCAACAACAATGGGAGCTAAGGGTATATCCAGATCAATGCAGACCTGTGAGAGTAGTAAATCGAGCTTTCCACTGTTCATCAGTGATGGGAAGATATCACCATGGCCAGGAGGGTACCTGAAATTTTATATAAGGCAAAGATGTTCAGAGTTGGTACTAGATTCATGCCATGTATGTTCTGGTTGAGCTACATATAGCGTTGGCTTACCAGCCATCCTTGTCAGTCTTTCCCTTGGACGGCCATGGCAAGAACTCGTCAGCTACCACACGAGGATACTGGCTCTGTAATGATACAGATTGTTTTATTGTCAGCTTAGCATATTTTCGGAGTCAAATTGGTAAACTAAGATTAGAAAAAAATTGCCTAGCGTACCTGGTTGAATGTGTGGATGTCAATGCTTGAATTTGCGTATTTCTCAACAATCTGTAGGACAAGCATAACCATTAGCTTTCGATCTCCAATATGAAGAAGAGGAAGAACTTGTGATGAAGAGAGAATTTACTTTCAAGGTGTCCTCATGGGTGTTGAAGGAGTTCATCAGAAGCAGCGGCACATTGCTGCCGTACTTCTTGTTGAGTGACTGTAAGAGAAATGATGCCATGCCACCAAGTGTCACCATACATACAAGATAGAAAGAAGATCAAGTGCTGAAGTTTGCAGGAACAGCGCTGCATTAGTCAGTCGTGATGATGTTTTAAGTTAACCCACCTCGATCTGGATGACAATCAGGTCGAGGAAAGTGAATCCGTTGCGCACTTCGATGACCGATCTGCATGCAATTAACGTTAGTTTTAGACAGCATTGTTGAGAGAGCTCTGTGAACATGATGCTCATATTCAGATACGATACCAGCAGCCACATATATATGGAAGCAAAATGCTAGAGCTTGATTCAGGCATTGAATTGAAACTAAACCGAAAGCAGACTTTACAGCCTACTGCATTCCTGAACTCGATCCGATAGATCTGGGCACGGCTTACTTGGGTCCGGTGCATCCCATGGTCGTCCCCAGGCCGCCGTTGAGCTTGAGCACGGCGAGCTTGTCGAGCAGTTTCTTGGTTGCCTCAATGTCTGCATTTATTTATTACAGTATATTACTTAGGCAAATCAGCCTTGGCATTCACATTCCCGTGCATCAGATTCAGGATTACGCAGCAGAAGAGTAGGCGTACCTTCAGGCGGGGATTCCAGGGTGTCGTACGGCACCACCACCTCGTCGGTGGGCGTGTGGATCTTGGCCCACTCGATGATCTCCTCGTCGCCGCTTCAAGTTCGCCGGCACGATGAGACACTGTCAGATCGATCGACATTTCTGGTCCGAGCAATTCTTCATCATGAGCTGATGGCACTTACCTGAGGTAGCGGCCGACGAGGCTGAGGAAACCAGACTTCTCATTATCGCTGCAGACACCAAGAACCCAACCAACCAATCAGTGTCACCAAGAAGAAAAAGCATCGGGAATAGATGGGCATGGTAGAGAGTATAGAGAAGAAAGAATTGCGATCTCTCTCATGGGGCAACGAGTACGTGATCTGAGAGCGGAAGGGTGCAGCAGACCTGATCTGCGTGAGGCCGGCGGTGGCTTCGCGCAGCTTGGCAAGCTTCTCGTCCGCCATTACTGCAACTGCAAGATGCGCGCCTGACGCCGGGAGATGGATCTGAGAGAGGAGGGAGACGGGGAGATCGGAGGAAGGAGGTGTCGGTTATTATAAGGCAGAGCGATGGCGGGATGATGAACGACCCAAAAAAAGGGGCCGTCGCAAGAGACAGCCCGTTACCGGCGGAGGAAGCGCTATTTTTATTGTATTATTTTTTTCTCCTTTTATTTAATCCATTCATTGTTTTTTTCTTTTTTATTTCAAAAGAATTATTTTTTTTATCTTACGAAGAGATAGCCTTTAGATAGCGAGCTGGAATTTATCTTGGTTTAGTTTTCACCCACGAGGCCACGAATTTGCAGCCTGTTCGGGAGGCCGTATCGTATCGTGGATTATTTACTGCTGGCTGGTTTGGTGTGAGAATCGTATCGTGGATTATTTACTGCTGGCTGGTTTGGTGTGAGAAAAAAACACTGTTTCTGACTGAAAATTTACGATCGTTTACGGGCAAGCGAACAGGCTGTTGATCTGGGATGCTAGCTTGTTCAATATATTTGTCAGTGTTAGATCTAGAAGAGATGGCATTCACCCAGACATGTGAGCGACAGCGACCATCAGAATAATCAGGTTCAGAACTCATGTGTTTGTTCAATATATATGCTTCCTAGCAACAAGATCATACCACAGAATTCTGCTCCAAGCAGGTATACCATTTGCAATATGTCGGTCGGAAACCAAAAAAAAAAAAAGAAGGTTCACCATCCAATTCCATCCTTCCACCACCGTGCATCCTAATGGTTTACAATTTCAGCATCTGTATCTGTATATACAAAGGATGACACATCTAATAACCAAAGAACAAAGCCAATGATCTGGAGCACACTCTACTACACGTAGTATCTAACAATTTTTTTCATCTACTCTTAGCTTTATTGTTTCCGAGTACCGACATATACACAAATGTGGAGGTAGTATTCAGGGTTCTTCAGGTTATTGGCAACCCAAAGGAACGGGATGTCCATGTCCAGCTCGATGCCTTGCACCCTTACCAGCTTCACTTTCGCTTTCTTGGCAGCACCCGCCGCCTCTCGTGGACTTGCCAGGGCTTGTCCTGCCTCCTGAGAACTTCTTGAAGAGTTGGTGGCATCTGAACTGTCAGCAGCCGAGTCCAGTGCCCCTGCACGTTGGGAGTCGTCGGCTCTGCCTGCGGGCTTTGACCTGAAGAACTCTGGAAGTAATGTTTGCAATGCGTGTTCCAGGGTGATGTAACTTCTACCTGCGACGTAGAGTGAAGTACATGTTAAGGAAAACAACTAGCTCATATAGCATACAAAAGCATAAAAGTTATGTGGTACCACATACCTTCAACCTTGCGAATCTCAAATGGCCGATTTATGTAGGACACACTTTCCCAGTCACTAACAGGTATTGCATCTTCTATATACTCAAGCTCTTCTTGAACATTGCGTACATATAGTCGAACAGGGACCCTGCCTAACCATAGATTAATTGATCAGAGCCAGCAAGGTATGTGGGCATACCATAACATGGCATCACTTAATGTTATATAACTTGGAAAGTGCATTGAATGAAACTATGAAAAAAAATCCGGATTATCGTATTAAATTCTTGTAAGCACATGAATGTTTAACATGAATGACAATATAAAAGTCCCAGAGCAAAAGAGCATACACGGTTTGCTAGATCCAGGAGATTCAGGTTCATCAGAATTTTGTTGACGTTGACGCTCCATGGATGCTGTTCGTACTAATCCATCATCTTCGAATGGTCCAAGCTTAAGCCTGGTGGAGATATTTTTATACCCATCTAAGTTACCTAATAACAAATAACACAATGATGGTTAAAATGTGGCGGAAATGCATTTCAGAACATTTCACCAGCCAGAGATATGTTTGTCAAAGTGAGATGATGTTTCTAGAGGGTACCTTTCATTACAGATTCCCACAGAGCAACTTGATCAGCATGTGACATATTCATCACACTCTTATTGTTCCCAGTAATGATGAAGGTGGCCTGAAGAGAGGGGAAAAAAACCAAAATTACTATCGGTTCCTTTGTGATGGGACTTGGTGGTAATTTTGGTTCTCAAAACAAACCTCTTTCAGGGAATTCATGTAGCTCCACTTCACGCTATCTTCACCCTCGCATGGTGACAAGATTTCTGAGGGATATCCCCTAAAATGGACCTATAGTTGATACATAAGTTGAGTTAATATACAACTATATAAGAACTGAACAAGAGAAACGGACATGTGGTACCAGAAACATCAAGCTAATGCAGAAATTTTATTCTCATAATTCCAGACTCCAACTGAAAACTGCCATGTAATAAAAAAATCTTTAAGTTTGTTTTTTATATAGGCAAGGAGGACTCTGGGCTGGTTTATAGAATCATGACCACCGTGGGATCTCCTTGCCTAATATTACATCAATCAATCTATAATTAGCCATAATGGGCCAACAGCCCATGCGCCTATGCAGCTGTCTAACACATATTGACCCAGACCCCCACTCATGTGGGAGCCTCCGGCACTGGGTCTGCCCTTTTTTTTGCCCCAGTTAAGTAAAGTGTCATAAACACCCAACGCTGTTCTTTTTAACCTAGCGACCTAGCCATATTACACTACGTGAGCAACCTTTGAAATGTTGATGTCTGTATGACTTCTATAAAGCAAGGGATACAAAGTGAAAATCTTGCAGTAAAAAATGTTTCCATTATTTCAGATTGACCTAACTGGCCTTTCACTGAGCTGAATTGCTAACCTAGTAACTAGAGTTGTAGGAGTATGGTCCAAAATTAAGTCAAAAGTCAAAACAGAGAAAACTTCAGAAGGGGTAGAGTTGGTATAAAATACATAGTTAATAATAATTCAAGCTAGCAAAAATATGAAACATAATGTAAATAGTTTATGAAAGGAGATATATCGGTCCCTCTTTGCATATGTATATTACATCAACAGACCACAAATGACAGAGAACATACTACAAAACAATCAGGTACATAAAAGTACATCCGAAGATAAAAGTAGAAGTGAAAAATGCAGCCTTACTATTAGATTCCATGGTCTTTCTGGATCTGCGCATAGAAGGTCGAAAAGAACACCAATTGGCACATACCTAAGAGTGCAAAAAAAAAAAAAAAAAAGGCTGTCAGCAATTTTAAAGAGTATTGAACAATAGCATGCGTTTCCATTATTTAACTCAGGAGTAAATGACCATCAAAGCTATATGGAGAAAGGAACACATGTTACCATTTTAAAGGCAGCCCTTTATATTCAAACCAAACAGTGTCAACACCAGGTGGGAGCGCATTGCTGAAATGAGCCTTTATAACAGGTATCAAGAGGGGCAAGTACCCAATTCTTGGCCCCAAAGTCTGTTCAAGACAAAAAGAAGATCCATAATTGAAACAGATAAGATTATGGAGGACTAACAGCGTATGCCAAAACTCCAAATATTTCTCAACACAAAGAACAGTCCTGTAAAGGGAAGTATAGGACTTTCCATAGAAACAAAAGGTGAATAGCAGGTTTGCACTTTTGTTGTACTCGAGGGTAGGAAGGGGTACATAGATGAATTTTCAGTGAATTCCATAGAAACACTAGTATACACCATCTGAGTGCACATAAGATGCCAACTAAACAAGCCAAGGAAATAAAAAATAGAGTGCACACATGATTATCAGACTGGAATCATGCTCAGACAGGTATTAACGACAGACACAATGAATTCTCCTGTGTTGTAATTGTAACAGCGACGGAGCACACAAACCTTATATACTAAACCTTATCACTGACCACTGCATAAAACTCTGCAGGGATCGGTAGCGCTAAATTCAACTCCTCACACAAATGGAAGGAGTAGGTTCCAGATATAGAGTAGAGAAGACTTTGTGAGCCCCGAGAAATTGACGCGGGAGTCATGACGACCCACTGATATTCAACTTCAAAATATTAATTAACCTAGACTAGCTTGTAAGGCTGGCATGAAGTTTTGCTTTGTTTGCATTACAGATTCGTGGGTGAAGACGAGGATTTTACAACCCGTAGTTGGGTATCTTGTACATGGGTTAAACCAAAAGACTGGCAAATCCTACAACAGCAGCTCAATTTCTGATGTGATCAGCACATATGGCCTGTACTGTGCACTACTGTAGTGGCCTAGAAACTGAGCAGCAGTGATCTTAATTAACGTAACAGTTAAGCGAGCCGAGCAATCGGCAATGGAGTAGCACGACGGAGAATTCCTATCCTGGGAACAAAGCGAGTTCGCAGCCGAAATAGCAAGCGAAGGGCAGGAGGCGGTAGGTAGATGCTGAGGAGGGAGCGGGTCTCCGTAGGGGAAGGGGGGCATACGCACGCATACCAGGAAGGGCGGCGGCGGGGGCAGCGCGGTGACGTCGGCGTCGTGGAGGTGGACCTGGAGCGGCACGGCGCCGGCCCAGACCCGGCGCGCCGCCTCCTCGGACCACGCCGCGGCCTCGTCGTGCGGGGCAGCCATTGCCACCGCCGGCGGGCAGATCTCGCCGGCTACGACGCTGGGCGGCCGGTCCCCTTGCCTAGTCCGAGAGGGTTGGGGGCTTGGGGCGGGGCGGGGCGGGGCGGCGAGAGAGACGGCGGGCGGAGGAGAGGAAGGCGAGCACGGACGGGTTGGGAATTTGGGTCGGGTTCGGTCGCTGGGCCTGGCCCACCAGGAGAAGGAGGGAGAGCCAGAGAGTCCTTTTCGGCTTTTCGTTCCCGGCCGAGGTCCGGAGCGCAACACGGCAACAGGCACGCCTCTTCACGGCCTTGCTAGCCACGTCCAATGCCCGCGCCTGTAATATTTTTCTCGTGCCATTTCGCGCATTCGCGTGAGGTTCACGCCGCCTGAATATCACCAGCATCATCGAGAGGAGGAGAGACGGCAGCGGATACCCAGCCGGTGTCGGGAGAAGACACCGAGCCCTCCTAAACATCACCAGCATCGAGAAGAGGGGAGGCAACGGCGGATACCTAGCCGGCGTCGGGAGGAGAGGGAGGAAACATCAAGGCGATGCAGCAGAAGGCGAGGAGGAAGATGTAACACTCGATCTACTTTTGAAACGTTCATATGCAACACTTGCAACATACGTCTAAAGGCAGATGAAACACTTGAAACATACATCTGAAACACTTGCAAAACACCTGTAAAACACTTAAAACCATTGCAAAAACATACGCAACATCTGGATTAAACACTTGCAATATATGTGTGAAACATATGCAACATCCAAATAAACACGCATGCAACATACGTCTAGGAAATAGATGAAACCGTGAGAACAGAAGCTTGCAACATATATGTATAACCATTGCAATATATGCAACAGCCCGATCTACTTTTGTAACATGCCTATGAAACATCTGAAACACTTAAAACATAGGCTTACAACATGCATTTTTCACATTTCTTCCGTACAACGTAGCTCAGAGTGAGGGAACGGCCTAACGGCGGTCGAGGATGGGGGTGACTGCCGATGGGAGGTCACATCGGCCAAGCCGACGGACGACCAGGCGCCAGAGCTGCCGAGGATGGAGGACGACGACCATGTGGCTATGGGAGGAGATGGGAGGTCGCGCTGGCTAGGGCAGAGGAAGGCCGGTAGCGACGGCGGACATCGTGATCCGATCGATGGGAGGTCGTGTCGGCCAAGCCGACGGCGGACTGGGCGCCAGAGCTGCCGAGGATGGAGAACGACGGCCACGAAGCGCGGGCGAAGGCGAGGAAGACGAGCGAGGTGGAGTCGGGCACGAAAGACGAGCATGGTGGATAGGGCCGTGATGGGCAAACGGGCGTCCAGTTTTTTTTAATGGAGAAGCTGTCCGAACGGACGGATGCCCTGACTGGAGCATTACCGCAAAACAAATCGAATCACATGATCTTCAGAACAATGTTATCCAAATCAGAACCCCTACTTATCTGTTTGGTAGCCACATATATTATCTGTTTGGGTAGCCAGATATTTCAAAAGTACTTTTTGTTGTTGTTTTCTCTAGCAATACTATCTAAAACCCAAAAACTATCCTCCTAGAGAATTCTCTCTCATGTTTTTCTCACTGTAGACATCAGGGAGGCAGCGTGGACGCAAGGCGTCCGCGGCGGAGGGCGAGGCAACGCTGCTAGGGCTGGCCTCGTCGGGCAGGGCTGTCACAGAACCGTCTAATTTATATAAGATCAAATATGACTGCCCCTCTAAAAACGTTGGCACGCGCCTACCATCACTTATATAAACCCGATAGTCCGTCGAGCGTTACGAATGACCTCGATAAACCACATCAACAACCAAGATCGTACTCGATTAAGCAAATACACATCATATCACATACATGGAGTTTGCAGCGAGACAATGTTACAAAATTGAGTTCACAAATAAATAATACTCTATTAAGTTGGAATCTATTAAGTTAAAACAACATAACTTTGAAATGATTACAGTAGCATAAGCATACAATTATTAAAGTTCAAATACGATACGCTTGCATATAGAAGTTGCAAGCAAGATTCATTAGGCTATTGCCTCACAGCACAACAGAAATGCTACCTCACAGCACAACAGAAATGCTAAACCAGGTGGAATCATTTTCTAGAGGTATTTGTAACTAGCTTTGTCACCCCACAGCCATTGGAGAGCGCGACACCAAGGCCGGCATCTCTTTATCGTTTTCTCCATGCATCCCGGCATCTCTTTATCGTTTTCTCCATGCATCCCCTAGTGCCATGACCTGGTTAAATGAAAAGGGAAGAAAATGTAACTAGCACTTACTAACATGTACTCCTATATAGCGAATTAATCACTGTACTGGTAAAAGAAGGAAATTTGGGTTCCGATATGTGTAAAGAGGATAAAGAGAGGTACTAGATGTGTTTCGGATAATTGGGTGTCGGGATCTTCAATCGGCTATGATCCTCTCGTATATATAGTGGTGTGGGTCTTATCCCAGCAGTAAACAACTGCAAAACGTGTTTTCTAAGTTTCTCATATCAAAAACCGATTTAGAAACGAATTGTTTTAGAGTCACGAAAAAGTTAGCCTGACGGGTTCAAACCCGTGTTCTCATATACCTAAGGTATTGCATTTCAGCCTGCTAGTGGATAGCCTGGCTCCTGGTCCCGCAGCTCTCCCGCGGACTGCATGCATGCGTTGATGTGCGCAGGACGGAGTGCCGCCGCCGCCATCATAAACCCCTGGCCTGCCGGTGGTGGACGGCCTAGTTCCTGCGGCGAAGGGGCACATACGATAGTCGATAGGGCAGGCAGCAGCGCGGATCGGCTAGTAGTAGGGCCGACTACTGGCGGAGGGTCAGCAGGGCGGAGAAAGCATGCGCCGCCGCTCAGGGGACCTCGCACGACCCCTCGCCGGCCGCGCCATGGAGGAATGCCCGGTCGTGGCCTTGGGCAGGTGGGAGTGGCGCATGATGAAACAATTTTGAAGTGTCCATATACAGTATGTAGGTGCCGCTACGCGATCACATTGCTGGATATTGCCGGAGCAAAACAATCCGACAAATTTGTTATCACAGACGCGCTTTCGTCCGGCGTCTGTAGGTGTCGTGGGTGGATATGACCTTTTTTACATAGTGCGTAGCTCTCCCCGCGGACTGCATGCATGCGTTGATGTGCGCAGGACGGAGCCCCTTGCTCGCCGCCGCCGTCATAAACCCCAGGCGTGCCGGTGGTAGACGGCCTGGTTCCTACGGTGAAGGGGCACATACGATAGTTGATAGTCGATAGGGCAGGCAGCTGTGCAGATTGGCTAGTAGTAGGGCGGACTACTGGTGGAGGGTCAGCAGGAGAAAGCATGCGCCGCCACTCGGGGGGGCCTCGCACGACCCCTCGCCGGCCGCCGCTCGTGGCCTTCGGCAGGTGGCCGGGAGGGGCGCATGATGAAACAATTTTGAAGTGCCCATATATAGTATGTATGTATATACCATAAACATTGACATATAGGTCATAGTTAGTATCAATCACAAGCGAAGAGCAACATAATATATCATTAATATAGGGGCGAAGGTAGGTAATGTGTAGGGGTGCTAATGCACCACCCAAAAAATGTAAAACACAGTGAGATTGATTAAAAATTTACCATATATGTACCCCCAGCAGACATGTTTATGCACCCACAAGATAATTTGCTCTAGCTTCGCCACTGTATTAATAAATATATCAATCAGGAGGAGAAATTACAATTATCTTTTGGGGCTTGAAGGTGACCGTGACGCCTAAGAGGGGGGTGAATTAGGCAACTTAAAAATCTAGCTCTAAACTATGGTCTCTTTTTCTACCCTTAGCAAAACCTATGCAAAAGATAAACTATCTAAATGTGCAACTACGGTTTTGCTAATGTGTTGCTATCTCTACCGCAAAAGGAGTAATGTAATTAATGTAAATGCGGAAGCTAAAGAGCAAGGTAGAGATATGCAAACTCCCGTCGACGACTCTGGTATTTTTACCAAGGTATCGAGAAGCGCGCAAGCTCCCCCCTAGTCCTCGTTGGAGCCCCTCGCAAGGAATCCCTCGCAAGGGCCAAGCTCCCGGTCGGATAACTCCGTGGATAGCCTCAGGCCTTCCCCACGCGCAAGTGGGTCTCCGACGTGCCTTCCGGCAAGCCTCTCCCGGATGCTCCCCGCCGTCTTCACTATCAAGCTTCTGGGCGAAACGTCGCGGGCCTTGTTCCCTCCGGTACACGGTGGCGGCCACACCACAAACACGGTTGGTGTGATCTCGCAAGACTACAAACCCCTCCGATGTACAACAATGGTGCGCGCAAGCACCGAGTAGTAAGAGGTATGCAAACCTCACTAAACACTAGGCCTAAACCTAGAGCAAGCGCATGAGCGGTGGTCTAATCAACCTAAGCACTTCGCAAAGCACCTACGCTAATCACCTGATGAATCACTAAGCACTATGTAAGTAGAGATCACTAAAATGGTGTGTCAACATTCTTGATATGTTTCCTCAGCTCCACACTTCTCAAATGGCCGGTTGGGGGTTGTATTTATAAGCCCCACTGAGAAAGTAGCCGTTGGGGTCGAATTCCCGTGAAACTGCTACTGACCGGACGCTGAATCGTCCTGACCGGACGCGTCCGGTCGTCCCGACCGTTGAGCTGGCAATATACTGATCGGACGCTGGCCAGCGTCCGGTCGCCTGCCACCGGACGCGTCCGGTCGTAGATTTGCCGCTCTGGAACCTTACTGTACTCGATCGGACGCTGCTGTCCTGCGTCCGGTCGGTTGCCGCCAGCGTCCGGTCCAGTGTCCGGTCGCCTGTCTGCCGAGTCCTCTGCCCAGCGTCCGGTTGCTTGTCCAGCGTCCGGTCACCTCAGTGAGCTCGTTTCTTCGTGATCTTGCGTACGGCTTGGTTCCAATCTTCGTGCTTGGACTTTGCTTGATATCTTGGGTCTTCTCTTGTGCTTCTAAGGTCTTTCTTAAGATGTTGATCATCGATCACCACGTCGCCTTCGTCTAAGTCACGTCTTGCACCCTATTGAACTACAAAATAAACACTTGCAAATTTATTAGTCCAATTTAGTTGTGTTGGTCATCAAACACCAAAATTCAAAGTAAATGAGCCAAGGGTCCATTTTCCTTACAGGGCTCTTGTGTTCTTGCCCCTACTTTGATGTGCAATTGTGATTTTGCCTCGTTTTTCTAACTTTGTGATTTTGCCCTTAACTGTTCACAAGTCAACGCGATTTTGCCCCTGGTCAACGGTAAAAACAGGGGCAAATTCAACGTTGACCAGGAGCAAAATCGCGTTGACTTGTGAACAGTTAAGGGCAAAATCACAAAGTTAGAAAAACGAGGACAAAATCACAATTGCACGTCTGTACAAGGGGCAAGAACACCATTTTCCCTTATCTTTTGGGCTGTAGTTAATTTGCACACTTGCATCACGTTATTGCAATCACAAAGATAATTAAATTAACAATTCTCAAAAAAAGATAATTAAATTAACAAAGATAAATATATCAACGACGTCCTTCGCCGATCACGATATATATCAGGTTAGCACGCCCCAGCCTTGAACCCCACAGCACCACCGCGGACGTCGTACAGCACCTCGAACGTCCGCTGCTGCACGTTGCCGATGATGCCGGGAGAGCTGTCGTCACTGTTGGCCGCGAAGGCGAGGCAGAGGATGCTGCTGCTGGTCTGCAGCATGATCCCGTTGGCGTCGAGGTTGACAACGGCTCCCCCGGAGAACACTAGCGCGACGGTCGGTATGCTGACGCTGGACTGGCCGCTGAAGTCAAAGCAAGTGTCGAGGATGCCGCTGGGCGGTGCCGGCGGGTACCGCTTCATCCCGGCCTTGAACGCCGACGACAGCGCCGAGTACGCCGTCGGCGGCAGCCGCGTGAGGACCGTGCCGGAGTCCATGACCGTCCCGGCGGAGAAGACCGAGGTGGGGATGCTGAGCTGCCTCCCGCCCACCCTGATGGCCTGAATGCGCACGCCGTAGAACGTGGGGACCTGGCTGCTCCTGAGCATCGGCGTCTTGACGAAGCCCGAAGTTCCGGCGCCGAGCGTGAGGAACCCGGAGGAGCTCGGCGTCGGCGGGAGGCAGTACGAGAAGGCCGAGCCGAACGTCCCCGCCGTCTGTGACGCCAGCGACTGCGCGCCGCCGCCGAGCCCCATGAGCCCGTCGGTCTGGTCGTTGAAGCCCGACTCCACGTTGCTGCACCCGAACTGGAACTTCCTGACGGTGTTGGAGCCCAGCGCGAGCGTGTCGGAGCTGTAGGTCCCGGTCGTGCTCGAGCCGTCGCCGTACGTGATAATGTACTGGCACTGGGAGCTGGAGCAGCCGTTGCCTTCCTGGCCGAGCTGCGCGCAGGCGGCGGAACTGCAGGAGAACGGGGAGTACGTGCTCGACGAGCTGGGGTCGAAGAGTGGGTCCACCTGGGAGGCTGGGAGTGGCACTGCCAGCACGGCTTGCACTGCACCCATGACACGTCGCTGCCGGTGTCGATGAGCATGGTCTGGGACTTGCCCGGCGAGCCGAGGCGTACGGTGATCAAGTACTCCAGCGTGTTCAGGGAGGTGCCCAGGGTCGTCGGCACGGTGGCAGCGTGCGATTGCTGGACGTCACCACCAGCGCCGCCGCGGCCGCCCTTCTTGACGCCGCCGGACAACTTCCGCTGGATGTAGGGAGCTCGGAGCTGGTCGCGGTGCAGCCTCTCCTCCAAAGTTGGCATCTTGTTAGTCGGCAACGGCGAGCATGGGCCGTGACGGTGATGCAACGGCACCGTGGCGGCACCGGACGACGACCGAACCGCTGCTGGGAACAACCATCAAAGCAAGGGAAACGATTGTACGTCATATATATGAGTAAAACTGTGCACAAAATAATCAACCGAGTCGAAGGAAAGGAAACTGCTGGTGCGTGCACGGACAGTACTGCACCTTTGGACTCGGAACAGACGGACTTGTTGGTCCTCAGAGACTGAGAGCCAATGGACAGAACCTTGTAGCTGCCATCATCACCTGCGTGAGCAATGTGAGAGCGATAGCAGCTGAGAAAAAAGAGGAGGCTCAGGAGAAGAAGCTTCGGAACAGACGCCATGGCTTGCGGTTAAGTTCCTTGCTTGCCACTTCGCCAGAGAGGCAATGCTGCAGGAGCTAGCTGAGATATCAGAGATGCAGTGAGTTGCCGCTTCAGAATATATGCACCTGCTTATATAGAGGGTGCCCCGGCATTATTTATGACCGGGGTATCATCGACAGATAACTATATTAGGTGCTACTTCATCAATCTATCTCTTCATCATTAATCGCTACACCTGACATCCCAACATTCTAAGGTCTCGTTTGGCTTACCTTAAAGGCCGACTTATTTTTTCAGCCGGAATAGTGTTTTTCACTAACAACATTTCAGCTTTGGCTTATTTTTTCAGCCAAGGGAACGGAGCCTAAGTACCTAAGAACCAATCCAGTCTAACTTGGCTAAGCAATCTATGAACATGGGCCCAACGTTTGTTGCTACAGTCTCGATAGTACCAACAACCGGCCGTTTTTCAGTTGTTGTTGGCTGGAAATTCTCGAGAGACGACGGCCTACAAAAGATACTCGAGTGCTCGTGTGTGCGTGCGTGTGTATAGTATAATTTTAGACATAAAACACATGGGGGTCTGCTTGCTGCTCGAGCTTGGAACTTGACCACCCAAAAAGTCTTTTCTTCTTCGTTTCGCATGTGAGGCATGAAGTCAAACTAATCAAACTGGCATGCAGCCTAACAGCCTGTTCGGCAGGCCGTAAACGATCGTGGATTATTTACTGCTGGTTGGTTTAGTGTGAGAGAAAAATACTGTTCTAACTTATAATCCACGATCGTATATGAGCAAGCGAACATGCTGTAAATTCGTTAGTTGTAAGCAGCCAAATATTATTTATCTGCCTTCATTAAGCCGCAGATCAATTTTCGACTTTCCTTTTGCTGCTTGCATTTGGCAACATTGGCCCCGTTCGGCTTGCTAAAACTTGGCTGAATTGGCTGAAAAACACTATTCTTGCTGAATTGTTGTGAGAGAAAAACACTGTTCCGGCTGAAAAAATAAGCTGAATAGTGTGGATTATAAGGTAAGCCGAACGAGACCATTATCATTTGGTACTGTAACATGCATTTGGCGGCTAACCATTCATCATGAAACGATGATGCATGAAACCTAGTCACATGCATCATTGACTTCTAGTAATCTTGTGTTAATTTTATAATAATAATAAGTAATAGATTAGTCTGTTTCGTGAAATTTATAAGCTTCAAATGGGGCTTTCAAGTGAGAACAGGTATACTAGGGCAGCGGACTCGGGCTCATCTGCTAGCCAGTATATAAAATGATAAATAGTGTGACCACCAGTAAACTACATTTCCAATTTTCCACCATTGTACGTTGTCCCATTGTGTCATGGGTCATGGCATTGTTCACTCGAGGGCGCCACCATTTCGTAGGAAGTTTCGCCTGGTTCGGCAACACGTCACATCGCTGGAATGAGATTACATGCTCTAATGGATCAGTCTCCGTCCCGTCCTTCAGAAGAAGAATATGAGAACTTATTAGCAAACCTCCTTACGTTAAGTCCAAGACCCAGTCATTTTCTTGCAAATTATACTTGCATGTACTTCTTAGCTACCTACTTAACCTCAGAAAAAAGGTTAGAACCAAGAATTGCTTCTTTTGGTGGTTGTGCCACATCCTACCAGTCAAGGGATCGAACCTTAAGTGACTTGTATTGACATGTACGTCCTCATTCCAAATTATAAAACATCTTGTAATTTGGAATTGATGGAGTACTTCAACAACAAGGTGCTTTTACTGTGGCTCAAACAGTCATTGCGCCCCTTTCGGCCCTAGAACCGGGCGATGAAATATTATCACTGTCGATTCTTCTAAACTGGTGGTAAAAAGGGTGTAACAGAAATGGTTTACGTAGTAGTTAATAAGAATTAGAGTTTGAATTTAACACATGGATCAAAATTTGTAACAACCATATAAGACCAAAAGTTGAAAGCCAAAATATCGATTTATTAGCAACAAGAGTTCGTATAAACTAAGCGAAGGTTTTAACTAATATCCATAGAGATGTAATTCAAATAATGAAAACGCGTATAGAGTAATTGGCAAATTTAAACACATCCGGATTGAGATACTAGATTTTTTTAGATGATGGATAGAGATTCTAGATGGGTATTTTTGTTACAAAATAAATAGAGAGAGTAAAGATAATCAATTTTTTAGATGCATGCATTAAATTTATTCATGGAACTTTTAATACCTATGATAGAGCACAAATGATAATCTAGGTGCATTGCTTTCTCTAAGAGCAACTTCAGCATGGTCACTGCTTGAGCCATCGAAACCAAATTTAAGGGCCAAAGTCAAAATAAAAAAGAGCTTTTTAGCAGAGGCCCTGGAGCCCTCAAATTTTAGCCCCCCCCCCCTCAAATCCCTCCCCCCCTCATTCATAGGGGCCCTGGTGCAAGTCCTCAAGTGACGGTTGTGATAGTTTTCCTCCCGCAAGCACTCGTGGAACCACGCCCGTCCATCCGCCTTCGACGATGATTCGCCTCCTTCTTCTTCCCCGGCAAGACCCTCCCTCGGCGTGGCTCCCTCGATGAGTCATGCCCAAGCTCCCTTCCCTAGTGAGAGGGAGCACCTTAAGCTCTCTTCCCCTGCGGCGGTGTCTTCCATGACGGATCTCCCTCAACCGGCTCCCTGCTTTGTGGCTCTGTGACAACCTCTCTCACCGGCGAGAACCTTCCCCGGGGCGGGGCGCACGCACAATCAGGATTGGGTGAGTCGGAGGAAAATAGAGGACAAATGACACAGGAAAACGGACGCACGCGGTCCAGTTCACTTGCCACGCCGCATCGGGCTCTCCTTGGGCCTTGGGCCGCCACCAAGGAAAAGAGAAGAGAAACGCGTCTGCCCCTCCAACCCCAGCGCAAAAACCCCAGCGCACCGCCAATGGATATGGAGGACCCGCCGCCGCCGCCGCAGAGGCTTTGCTGCGCGGTGCAGCACTACGAGTGGGGCCGGCGCGGGTCTGCCTCCCTCGTCGCGCGTCTCGCCGACCAGCAGGACCCCGACCCCGACCCCGACCCCGACGCTGAGCTCTGGATGGAACGCACCCGTTGGGCCCCTCCACGCTCCTCGACGACGACGGCGAGGGCGAGCTCCTGCTCCTCAGCGACTGGCTCACGCGGAAACCCGACGCGCTCGGTCCCGCCGTCGCCGCGCGCTGGGGAGGCGACCTCCCATTCCTCTTCAAGGTACGTACCGTACGCTAGCTGTTTTGTTTGTTTTGGCTTGCTTGATTCGATCACGTACGTCGCACGTTATATGCTTCAGCCGTCGGCCGGCGACGCTGGTTACGTACGTTAGGTGCTGTCGGTGGCGAAGGCGCTCTCGATCCAGGCGCACCCGGACAAAAAACTCGCCGAGGCGCTGCACGCGCTGCGGCCGTCCGTCTACAAGGATGGCAACCACAAGCCCGAGATGGCCATCGCCATCACCGAGTTTCGGGCGCTCTATGGCTTTGCTGGCATCCAGGTACGACGTGCGTGTCGCCGTGCCCAGAAGCATACATACGCCTTGATCACATAGCTTTGATCCGTCGCAATGGTGCTTTGCTTCTCCCTGGTTTATACAATGAAGGAGCTCAGGGATGTCCATGAGGACTGTACCTGAAGTTGAAGGGCTAATTGGGCATGAGCATGCTGCCAAGCTGATGAGCTTCAACGAGTATGATGGGGGTAATGAAGTAAAATCCAGTTTGCAATCAGCTTTTGCTAAGCTAATGGTAGCAAGTAAAGACATGGTTTCTGAAGCACCTGCCAAACTGATCAGTCGCCTGAATACTGAGAGCAAGTGAAATAATTTTTCTGCACCCATACTACCTCCGTTTTTAAATACTTGTCACCATTGACGTTTGAAACAATGTTTGACCATTCGTATTATTCAAAAAAATTTATAAAATTATTATTTTATTTGTTTTGTTATGATGTGTTTAATCATCAAAGGTACTTTAACTGCCAAACATGGTGGTATAGGCTAAATGCAAAAATGAGATAATGTTAAGGTTGAACATATATAGCTTACAAGATCATCTGCATGCGGCTTGCAAAGCTAAATATCATATTGGTTCAGACACATTTAGAGTATTTGTAACAGATGTTAACATTATGTTTCCTTGAAAATAAAAAAGATTACATGCTTAGCATAACTGACAAGGTTGATCACAAAGCCTCGATCAAATGTTGGATATATATTGCTATTGGGACATGAACCATTGGAAACTGCAAACATGCATGTACTACTGCATGTAGTTGTAGATCAGTCAAAAGCTTGAAATTTTGCCATGCTAAAAGGCACCCAGGTTGCCATGCATTTTTATCTACATCGTGTCATTATCCCTTTTGTTTGGATTAACATGATTTGAATGATTTTTTTACACCTTGTTTCTCTGTTACAGCAAGACAAATTTGCACCAATGTTCCCTATTTTTTCATATGATACATATACTTTTGAAGTTCATATGACCACCCATTTTTTTTGCACACCACCAAGTATATATAGTAGCTACCAATATTTTGGAAGCAGGTGTTAAATCTAACAAGCATGCACTAAATTGAATGTATAGGCAGTAAACTGCTGTATTCCATAATTTGGTATCTGTGTTCTGTGACAATTCAAACATTTAAATTTGCCCAGTACAATTTGTAATGGTTGAAAAGGTCCTTCAATGGTGATAACTGATAAGCAACTAGACAAACAGGCTCCTTTTTCCCAAAATAAAAATGTTTGGCATCAGTGTTCACTCATGTTCCACGTCTTGCTTTTTAAAAGTTTTCATGGGCAACAATGGTGAAGCCTTTGGTTCCTTCTTGGCTCATGATTTCTTTATCTATCCATATTATTAGGACCTTAACAGATAAAGAACAGCTGGTTTTGTCACTGGAGAGACAATATCAAGAGGATGTTGGTGTTCTAGCAACGCTCTTCTTTAACTACGTCAAACTTAGCCCTGGTGAAGCACTTTATATTGGTGCAAATGAACCGCATGCGTATCTCTCTGGGGAATGCATTGAATGCATGGCCACTTCGGACAATGTTGTCCGTGCTGGTTTGACTCCTAAATACAAAGATATACAAACTCTCTGCTCAAATGCTAACATACAAACAGGTGAGTGTGTCGATATTAATTACTATGTCACGTCTATATTATTCCTTCCTTTATATTTTACTTGTTCCACCTGTATGTTCGTATTTGCAAGTATATCTCTGTGTTTACAATGTTGCCAGTGATCTTCGTTGATCTATGATGATGTCGAACCTCACAAGTTAGTACCTAAGTTCACTTTGGTGTTAAAAAATTTATGTTTTTGAGAATCCTAGTTTTTTCTGGCCTATATATGCACATTCATGGAAAAAGTGAAATCTGTAAGTATTTTTTTTTGAATCAACTTAATGAATGAACACCACATCGTCTGTCAAGTTAGGAAATAAAAACTAACTGATAATCGGCAATCTTCCAAGCTACTGGCATGTTTTTGTAATTTGCTTCTTTAATTTATATTTTGTGGGTGTCATCAGTCATCATCATCACTGAGCCTCCTTCAATTCATGCAGGCATTCCTGGAAATCTTGCAAGGCGTTCCTGTGCAGCCACACGTAAGGCGCTACACGCCTCCATTTGATGAGTTCGAGGTCGATTGCTGCTTGGTACCTGCAGATGAACTTGTTACCATATCCTTTGGTGCCAGGCCCATCTGTCTTTCTCGTTATAACCGGGGAAGGTGAGCTCCAGGCAGATTCTCTGTCTGATGGGAAGAAAAAGGCAAAGGAAGGCGATGTTTTCTTCGTCCCTGCAAACACTGAGATTAAGCTCTCTAACCGTGGCCCTGAGTCCATGCAGCTGTACAGGGCTGGAGTAAACAGCATATTCTTCAGTTAACTGGTTGGTGCATCTAATCTTTGGTCACCAGGCAGGGTTCGCAGCAAGTGGACTGCACTGTAATTGTAGGGCCTGTTAGGCAGGCAGATTTGAATTGGGCCTTGGGCCCTTGCGTGTGTTCTCACCGCCGGCCTTTGACCGTGTGTGCGTGTGGTAGATTAGATTCATGGGCATGTCATCCTACTGGCTGTGACAGTTCTTCTATAATAATGCTCCATCATAATCAGTCTACTATTGCCGCATAATCCCTCGCTTTCAGGGAGGAGTTCCCAGCTATGAAATATACTTGGCATTGGATAGTAGGGTCTTCTCACCCCCTCTTGCATGAGGTAACCAAAATCTTGCGTATGTATAGGCAACCAAACAAAGAGTTCTGTGAATTCTTGTCTATGAATTTGCTTGCACATGCATGTAACCAAACAGAGTCTCTGTATAGCGAGGCCAGATGAATCCAACCAACCAAACAATACAATCTCGTATGTGTTGAGCCTGTCTAGCTGAGGTCTGGTTGTGATACAAGCCAGGCTAGGCTGGGCATCCAACCAACCAATCACGTCCATTAGTTTCACTAGTTTTAAGTACTGATGTTGCATTGGTTTTCTGTGATATCATATTCGATTTCAGTTTTGGGGGGAAAATATGATTGAGAATGGTTTACGACTCCTCCGACCGTTTTCGACGTCTCTAGCACTAAAATCATATTTCTTCAGCTATCATCAGTCTATCACCTTGGGCTTTTCGTTTTAAAAGAAACCACATTTGCAAAGCAGTGACGGCAGATCGAGCCGGTGATCACAACTTCGTTCACTGAAAAGTGAAAAGCAACCATGCATCATCAGCGTTTTCCCAGCTGCTTGAAGTAATGCAAGATTTGTGCCGCCAAGATGTCGACCCAAGTGTCCGGCACGCCAGGCACGCACCAGTGCATGCAGTCCTGCCCATACACAGCCACCGCGTCCTTCTTCCCCAGCCAGGTCGCCGGATGGGCGTCGGCTCTGAACTCGATCATGTAGGTCAGGTTCACCAGCCGGATGCCTGACCCTGCCAGCGCTTCTTGGATCACCGAGTTCACCGTCCTCGCGTCCTCGTTCACGCCCCCAAACCGCGGATCAAACCAAGAGTCCAGCTGCACCCACCATGATGAGTCAAACAAAAAAATTCACAAATTTGAAATGCAGGATTATATTGGAACTGAAAGAGCAAGTTGATGATGTCCCCGTCTGTCAGAAATCAGAAATTCAGAATGGTAGCAATGGTACCTCATGCTCTTTGAGGAGTCTGTCGGTCACGCAGCTGCCATTGTGATCCCACTCGCCGCCATGGAAGTGCCTAGGCGACTGCGTGCGCCATAGCTTCAGCGTCGTGCTCGGGGGGCTCCCTGTCGATGTAAGACGCCATGGTTTTGAGGACTAGTTTCAGGCCGTCAGGAATGCTGAGTGGAGGCTCGATTGGTTTTCCATCTTTGTACAAAACAAGGGGAGTCTCTTTTGGGAATTTGTATGTCACCCACCTGATTATGGACAAATGTGTCGAACATTGCTCATGGACAAACTATGGCCAAAACAAAAGAAAAAGAAAAACTGCAAATTTGGGAACAGCAACCTTACCAGTGCCCGGTGTTGAAAATTAGCACATCATAGAACTTGGTGACGTTTATCCATTCATCAGCAGGAATGTCCACATCCACTCTGTAAATCCCTTTTATCCCATCCTTCTGAATTTCCTCCGGGTTCTCCACTGGCTGCCATCTTTTGTATCATTAGTTACCACCATGTGAGCTTCATGATTCTATTTTGCAAATTCTTAAATCTTCATATTTGATCACTAAAAGTGAAAAAGTTGATGTCTAAACAAACCAGATGCAGGAAGAAAGAAAGCAACAGCGTTGAGGAGCAAGCAGACGAGCAGTACTCACGTGTACTTGGCGAGCAGCACGGTGCGGTGGAAGGCGACGGTGACGTCGTCCCGGGGGAAGTACCACCCGCGCCAGGCGCCGCGGCGCTTCCACCTGCGCGCGTCGGGGTCGGCGGAGCGGAGCGCGCAGAGCAGCGCGACGGCGAGGTTCTCGGACAGCGAGTCCCCGACGAGGCCGACGCGGCGGCCCCTGGCGGCGGCAAGGAACGCCGCGGGGTCGATCCTCAGGACGACGGCGCCGCCGCAGCGCGCGGGCGCCCAGGAGAGCGGGGCCAGCGGTGGGCGGCCGTTGCGGAGGCAGTTGTAGGAGCCCCGGTGGAACGGGCACGACACGGTGTAGAGCGGCGCCGGCACGGGCTCCGGGGTCGGCACCCACCGCCCCGCCGTCGCGTCCGAGGGCGCCGCGCCACAGGGGAGCGGCGGTTCCGGCGGCGGGGACCGCCGGGAGGGCAAGGAGAGGAGGCAGAGGACCGCGGCGATCGCGAGGAGGGGGACGAGGCGCAGGCGGAGGCTACGCATTGCGCTCGCGTCCGCCGACCCTGGCGCCGGCGAAAGGGACGCCGCCCTCTTCCTCCTCATTGCAAAGGGAAGGTTCGATGCTCCGGCTACAGTATGATATTCCTTTTTTTTTTTCAAGTTAAATGCACCAGAGGTCCATTAACTTGTGAGGAGGTTTTGTTAGGTCCATCAACTTTTAAAGTGCCTTTTTAGGTCCATAAACTTTATATGCCGTATCACTTAGATCCATATCCCACCACGCGGGCTTCTCATGGCATACTGACATGTCCTTCTGAAGCGGCTCTTGCCAATGCATTTTATCAAACAGCTGTCCGCGCTCGTCTACGCACCCGGCGCCTTCTTCCGTACCGCGTCATGCACCCGGCGCGCCCTGGCTCTGGCTGGCCGCGCTCATCTACGAGCTGTGCCTCGCCCTCGCGTGGCTCGTCGCGCAACTCCCGAAGCTGTCCCCGACCAACCGTGAGACGCACCTCGACAGGCTGGCATCAAGGTACGACGACGACAGGGACGGTGAGGATGGTGAGCCGTCGTCGCGGCTGGGTAGCGTGGACGTGCTCGTGACAGCGGCGGGCGCGGGTACGTCGTCGGAGCCTCCGCTGGCGACGACGAACACGGTCCTGTCGGTGCTCGCGGCGGACTACCCGGCGCGGAGGCTGACCTGCTACGTCTCCAACGACGGCGTGGACATGATGCTGTTCGAGGCCACCGGGTTCGCGCGGCGGTGGGTGCCGTTCTGCCGGCATCACGCCGTGGAGCCGAGGGCGCCTGAGCTCTACTTTGCTCGCGGCGTCGACTACCTCAGGGATAGGGCCGCGCCGTCGTTCATCAAGGAATGCCGCGTCGTGAAGGTCATCGATCACTCATCACTCATAGGTCAGCAGAAGAGATTGACCCCAGGTGATCGTGAGTAATTGGCTGTGTTGTAGAGGGCGTACGAGGAGCTGAAGGTCAGGATGAACTACCTCGCCGCGAAGGCGAGGAAGGTGCCGAAGGACGGGTGGGTCATGTCAGACGGCACGCCGTGGCCCGAGAACAACACGAGAGACCATCCTACCATGATACACGTCAAGAGTTCAAGACTATTTGCACAGTGCACCTCACCCCAACGTGCCAGCGCAACAAGACATCTAATGGAGTTTGATTCATGGTGTCTAGGTTCTTCTTGGGCACCCCGGCGATCAGGACGCCGCGGGAAACGAGCTGCCTCGGCTGTTCTACGTGTCGCGGGAGAAGAAGCTGGGGTTCCAGCATCACACGAAAGTTGGCGCCCTCAACGCCCTAGTCGTCGTCGTGGGTCTGTTCTTCAGCTGCAACCTGCGATGGTTTTCTGAGTTGTTTGTTCGCCAGCTCCGGGTGTCCGCTCTGCTGACGAACGGCTCGTACGTGCTCAACCTGGACCACGACCACTGCATCGCCCACAGCGGCGTCCTGAGGGAGGCAATGTGCTTCCTCATGGACCCTGAGGCCGGGAACAGGACGTGCTTCGTCTAGTTCCCGCTGAGGATCGGCGTCGAGGACGACGGTGGCGAGCGGCATGCCACTCGCGACTCTGTCTTCTTCGGCGTAAGTGATCAAAGCTTTACTTGCACACTGCAGCGCTGTCCGCCACTGCTCTCCGAGTCGCGTAACACCAACACCCGATTTTGTGACGCACGTTGGGGTTCGGATCGACATGAAGTTCCTGGACGGCATCCAGGGCCCGGTGTACGTCGGCTCCGGGTGCTGCTTCAACAGGAAGGCGCTGTACAGGTTCGATCCCGCGTTCTCTGAAGACGACGATGAGGACGCGCCGATGCACCGGAGCAGGTGGCGGCGGTTCGGGAAGGTGAAGAAGCGAGCGTTGAGGAGGACCATGTCCACCGTGCCTCTGCTTGACTCGGAGGACACCGACGAGCTGACCGAAGCAGGCACGTCGATGGAAGCTAGCAATTCTCATTCCTTCTCAGTGCTCACCTGCTCGGAGTCCTAACCGCTGGCATTGCAGGAAGAAGGCGGAGGTTGCGTTCCTACCGCGACGTGTTGGAGCGGCACTTCGGCCATTCACCGGAGTTCATCGCATCAGCGTTCGTGAGCCAAGTGCGCGGCGTTGGCGGTGGCGACTCGTCCACGGCCTCAGATGCTTCTTCTCTCCGCAGGGAGGCGATCCACGTCGTCAGCTGCGCGTACGAGGAACAGACTAGGTGGGGCTAAGACATTGGCTGGATGTACGGTTCTGGTGGCGGCGGCGTGGTCACGGGTTTAGGATGCACGCACGCGGTTGGGCATCAGCGTACTGGCGCTCGTCCACAAACTGTTTGACAAAATGCATTGCCAAGAGCTGCTTCAGAAGGACATGTCAGTGTTTCACGTCAGCATGAGAAGCCCGTGTGGCGGGATATGGATCTAAATGATACGGCATATAAAGTTTATGGATCCAAAAAGCCACTTTAGAAGTTGATGGACCTAACTAAAACCTACTCACAAGTTAATGGACCTCTGGTGCATTTAACTCTTCCTTTTTCAAGGGGGAAAAAAAGAAAGAATGTGTTTTGTTCTTATATGGGTAGTAGGATGTTATGGCAATTAAATTAATGCATTATAGTTGCAGTATAGATTTTCAAGAGAGTATTTTATGTTACTACTACTCATGCTTTATGGCACAAGCTTAGAAATCTCCATTTCTTATCAAACAAAAAACGGAAAGAAATATCTGGAAGCACATTTGAGATTAGATACGCAAATCTACAGGGCTTGCGTGAGCAAATGGCCCAGCTTTCTGCGTCCCTCTGAAGTCCTGAAACCAGCTTTCTCCTCGGCAATGGCAGAACATCTAGTACACTGGTAAGAAAGCTGAGGAGGAAATGGGCATGGTGGGTGGCACTGCTGCATGCAAAGAGTCGATCCGGGAGCTTGGCCACCAATGGCGCACGTGCGAGTGCAGACGAGTTTATGGGCACCGGGAAGGAAATCTCAAATCGTCGACGGAGCTAGCTTCACCGCTGGCTGCCGGCGTCTCGGTCGTCGGTCCGGGGCCGGGCCGCCTCAGAGTCAGAGAGAGCAGCCACAGGAAGAAGAAGAACGGCAGTGGCAGTTTTTCTTGGGCTTGTTCGGCTGGCGGCCAAAATACTGTTTCGGCTGGGTTGACGTGAAGAAATACTATTGTAGCTGAAAAGACACTGTTTATATAAACAGGACCGCGCGCGTGACCGCGCGTGTGAGTGGGCTGGCCAGCGTCAGCCAGCCGAACAATCATGGGAAAAAAGCACAAGAACTGACACTGACAGTGGGGAAGGGAGGGAGGATTGCCAGCTCAGCTCTCTTCTCTTCTGATCAGCCAGGCCGTACGAGTTTATGGGCTGGGCTGTTTTAGTCGGCAATGGATAATGGATGGAACAGCCCATTATCTCGGTTTAATTTTTTTTATCAAGTGATCGACGACGCTTTCACTACAATACATTCGACGACGCTTTGTGACTATATAAAATCGGCGTTGCTAGCCTTCGGATACCCGCGCCTGCACCCTGTTCCCGCACCTGCACCTCGACCTACTTGACGCGGCGTCTACGCCCACTCAAACCCACACAGTCTCTGCACCCCCCGCTCGCACCACGCGGCGTCTGCGCCCCACCCTCGCACCTCCTAAGAAGCTATAGCAGGCGGGTCATATTGCAACATGTACAACACCCGATCTATTTTTGAAATATCCAGATGCAACACTTACAATATACGTCTGAGAACAGATGAAACATTTAGAAACATGAGTCTGAAACCATTGCAAAAACACCTAAAAACACTTGAAAATCATTGCAAACACATGCAACATCCAGATAAAACGTTTGCAACATATGTGAGAGACATATGCAACATCAGACAAACACACTTGCAACATACGTATGAAAATAGATGAAACATTGGGAATAGAGGTTTGCAATATACGTGTACTACCATTGCAACATATGCAACATCCCGATCTATTTTTACAACATCTATACGAAACACTTGCAACATATCTCTAAAACATTTAAAACATATGCTTGCAACATGTGTTTTTAGCGCAACATCTACTTGCTACTTAGACGATTGGAGGCTCGTCGACGCAGAGCTCGATGCTGGTGCGGAGCTCGATGCCGCGGAGTGGCGCGCAGCTCCGGTTGAGAAGGCCACTTCGGTGGAGAAGGAGGCTGGCGCGGTGGAGAACACCGCAGCGGGTGGATAGCCCGGGGGAGAGGAAGAATGGCGCGCGACGGCGATGGAGCGTGGTGGAGAGACCGGTCGGGCGCGGTGGCGGGCTGGAGCACGCGCGGTGGAAAGCGCCGTGGTGGCATTGTCGCGCTGGAGCACGTGTGCGGCGGTGTGGACGCAACGGTGGTGCGGTGAATGGAGAGGAATAAACGATGGGCTCACGAGCAGATAAGGTTGGGGGCGAGCAGATATGGAAGTGGAGATTTGGACTGTTTGACTGGTGTCGTGGCCATCAATGGCAACGTCCGGACAGACGGACATCCTTAGAGCATCTCCACTAGTATCTAAAAAATAATCCCAAAAACAGGTTTTCCATCCTTTGCAAAATATATTGAAAGATATAAAAAAGCTACAACTTTAACAGTTTCCAAAATTTCACGCCTAAAGGATAGAAGGTAATTTTACATCAGAAATCCTAAACTATTTCTAAATCACACTAATCACTTTTATATTTTATTTCTCTCTTGTACATTTGCATTAAGAACCTCATGTCCTACTTTTTTCTTTCCCACGTCCTTCCACCTCTAGATTGGCGCAACAATACGTGCGCGTAACTTTACGCATATGGGGTGTTTTTTTTTCAAGTGCCAAAAGATTGGGAGATGGGTTTGAGAGTTGTTGGAGATGTGTTTTTTTCAATCTTACCAAAATTCTTTGGAGACTGTTTTAGACACTCTTGGAGATGCTCTTAGCACAACAATCAGAATATTTAGCTTAGAGATGCATGCAAGCTTCATATATATATATATATATATATATATATATATATATATATATATATATATATATATATATATATATATATATATATATATATATATATGGGTAGAGCGAGTCAGTCTGCAGCAACACTCGTATTTTATTTAGACATTATCATAACAACAATAATGCAATATTTTGATGGATATAACTCGATTTTCATAAATAATAGTTTTTTTTAATAATGGAACAAGGTTCAAGTTTCTATTTTTTTAAGGAGAATATAAGTACACAGCTGTATCTCGATCTGCCTATAGACCTACGTTATACGTATATTTGCGGCAGAATACTGAGAGATCAGATACATACGTCCTACGTAGTACGTACAGTGCAGGACACGCGTACCGTACGGTAGGCATTCGGTACATATGTATATGGACCCACGTACAGATGCATGCATGACGCGACTTTATGGTTGGCGCGAGGCAGAGGCAAAGCGCAAGTGCATGCATGCTGATCGCCCCTCGGACCAGGTCCATACATCATACATGTGTTGACCGGCCGACGACGACGCATATATCTATCTTTAATTCATAGTTTCATTTGATCTTGATGCATCTCTAATCGATGTCTCACACATATTGATGATCTCACACATATGTTGTCCACCCTGTTTTTCAGCACTACTTCAACAGTATTTTTTAACGATGGATTAATTTTTCTCTCACAACAAATCAGCATCAGCACGCAGCCAAATTTTTGCGAGCCGAATAGGGCCGTCGTCATTGCATTTTGTGTTTGAATTAAATTTGATGATGGGTACGTTGTGTACAACACCACATTGCATGCTTCTTTCATTTCATTCGCTCATTCAACCGTGTACCGCCACTATTTTTCATGTTAAGTTCAAATCCAACACTTGTTATGTCCCTTGTTTCGTATTCCATGTATCCTGTAACACAGCGCACTCCAAAAATTTTAGGATAGAATAATAGAGAATACAAAAGGCATATATGTCCTCACTTTATTTTCTAATCAGACACTACCGGATACAGGAGAGCACTCGGCAAAGACCAAAAAACACTCGGCACTCGGCAAACGACACTCGGCAAAGATTTTATCGACAAAGAGCTGTTTGCCGAGTGTCAAACATCGGGCACTCGACAAAGACTATGCCGAGTCAAAAAAAAAAACACTCGGCAAATATTTTTCAGAAAAAAACAAGTCCCGCTGCCGCCGCCACCACCACCACCACCACCACCACGCCGCCCGCCGGCGCGCTCCTCCCTGCCGGATCCACCATCGGAGAGCACCTCCCCATCGGATCTGCCGCCTCCACGCTGCTGCTCCCCGCCGGATCCGCCATCATCTATGTGATTGATGAGATTGTTTGATTATATGGCCACGGATGCTGCTAGGTACTCCGTGGTTTGGAGGGTTTGGTGTCCGGCGATTTGGCCACGACTGACGAGTAATGGAAAGCTTATCCATTTCAAAAAGGTTCGCCGCCGATCGTCCCAAAATAAAATAATTATGATCTTAGAATCACCCTAAATCAAATTATTTTAAGTTTGACTAACATTATATAAATTAGTAACACAATCTATCCAACCAAATAAATACATATATGAACATATAATTTCGTCATGCATCTGATGATACTAATTTGGTCTCACAAATATTGATGATGTACTTCTATATAAATTTGATGAAGCTCAAAACAGTTTAATTTACTACTGTATAACTTTTAAAAGTTGATTTATTTCAGACAGAGAGAGTAATTGTGTTCCACGCTATTTAGAGTCTCAAGTCTCCCAGAGATGTGTGCAAGTGATCGATCGATCGATATCGACGATATCCATGCATATATGGAGTTCCATCACCGACCGGCAATGACGCTCAGATTAATTATAGTGATTGCTGTAAGTGTAGGATCTACAGAAAGATTAAGGAGGCCTAGAGGGGGGGGGTGAATAGGCCTATAAAAATTCAACTCAAAACTCTGTTAGAACAGAGGGCGACACTGCCGGCCTTACAGGGCGGCACTGCCGCTCTATGAAAAATAATCTAACATAGTTGAGATTTAATAGATATGAACCTGACCCCACTAGTTGCTTAATCCCGCAATATAAAGCCAAGATCCAGCTCGAAGACTGGATACCACAGAAACTTCACACAACAATGAATCGAGCAACTAAACCCTAGCAACAGCTTGCAATAAGGTAAAAAACAAGTATAGTAAAGATGAAGCACGCAAGACACAAGATTTATCCCGTGGTTCAGCTCACCACCAAGGTTTGTCTAAGTCCACGTTGTTGAGGAAGCCACAAAAGGCTTGAGCTTGCCACCAAGGCTTGCCTTACCCTCATTCTCAAATCAAGAGAGTGAACTCTTAAAGTGAGGGGTGATTTCTTAGCTTTTGAATGAGGTTACAAACCTTCCAAGGCTGCCACACGAGATGGCAAGCACAAGGGCGACGCCTAGCCGGTTAGGAGCAAGCTCCAAGAGTAACAAACCCTAGAACCGCCGGCCAAACGTGAACCAAATGCTCTTAGACTTTGGGAATAAGTGGATCTTCTCTCCAATCGAGTTTTGCTGCCTTTTCTCTCAAGTTTTGATGGTTGGAATCAAAGATTAGCTTGAGGGGTGGAGGAGCAACAATGGAGGAGAGAGGTGAGCTTTGATTCTGTCTGTTTTTTAGCAGAATGACTCAGTGGAGAAGATGACCGTTGTGGGCCGGGCCTGAAGGGTATAAATATCCCTCGAGCCCAACGGTCAGTTAAGGGCGGCACTGCCGCCCTAGCCAAAACAAGTAATATGATATGAATTTTGGCTGCCTGTTTTGACTAGGTGTGAGGATGTAGATCTGTGAATTTGAGCATCTGATTCAACAGTTGATCAACTGTTCTAAAATCCCTCTTAATAGTATGGCCTTCCCTAAACTCAATTTCAAAATATAAAAGAATTTAACGCTCCTTTGAGCTAGGACCAGCCACCTTTTGTAATTAGGACACCTGCAACCTGTACATCATCCTTATTCTTTGATTCCCTGCTTGTCATCTCGATAAATCTTATTAGTCCTCTAATTTGGTGGTCATTAATACCAAAACCCACAATAGGGCTTGATTGCACTTACAATCTCCCCCTTTTTGGTAATTGATGACAACCCAATTAGAGCTTACAAATGATATGAAATCTAAACTGAGATTTTTAAACCATGGGTGTAGAAGCCTCCCCCTAAACATGTGAATAGAAATTTAAATTCTCAATTTTGCATTAAAGGCAATGATTCACATTTTAGGTGTGATGAGAAACTCCCCCTACATCCATGCCTACTGTGGGGTGTTGAACAAAGTGTCACAAAAATAAGCATGATGCATATGACAGGTTTTATCAGTTTAAGCACACAAGATTCTGGCTGGTACAGCAGAGGACGGCACTGCCGGCCCCATAGGGCGGCACTGCCGTCCTGACTATATCAGTCAGATAACAATCAGATTTCTACAGCAGATCATATGAATATAAAACATTATAAACTCAGAACATGACAAGCTAAAACTGTAACCATGAATACATGTCCATATCCGAAGCAAATAAAGTCACAAAGTAGCATAATTTCATAAAATAGAGTTTTAAGCGACTCTCAAACTCACAACCTAGCAACTACTCTAATCGGATCTGAACATAACGCGCAGCGCAGCAAGTCGAATATCCATTGACCCCTCTAATTTTCTCCCCCTTTGGCATCAAATACCAAAAAGAGAAGAAAAAGAAGAGAAGTCACTCATCACTGTCGGAGTCGACGCGGGCACGTCCGGCAACGTGGGTGTGTGAAGTGAAGCGTGCTGAACGTCGTGGAGGTGCTGCCCCAGCTGATGTAGAAGGCCCTGGCTGATCCGTCGAAGGACACGGTCTCCTAGAATATGTGCGAAACAAAGCTGCCTGAACCTATGGATCTGCCTCTATGAGGTGAATCTCTGCACCAAGGTCCTACTGACTTGGGGCCTCCTCAAAATGCTATCCCTGTGGGTACCCGTAGTGCTGACTAAATGGCTCATATGAGTGTCCATGCTGCTGATCATCTGGCTGTCCATCATGGTGCTCATGTGGCTGATTCTGCTCCTCATCAGAAGAAGAAAGGCGAGGCAAGTTAGAAAACTGAGGTGGTGGCTGCACTGGTGGAAGTGGTGGCAGCCCTGCCATCTCCCTAGCATGCCTCACGGCTTTCCTGTTCTCCATTCTATCCTCATAAGCAGTCTGTGAAGCATATGCACAATGAGCAAAGATTGCCTTCATCCATGCACTCATTTTTCCCACTTTGACTTCTTCTTTTGTTTCCTAGCCCTAGACGTCTCAGGAATATCTTTTTGTGCATCTCCAGAGGGGTGAAAGCCTACTGCCCCACTATCTCCAAGTCCTCCAGAACTAGTGTTCTGAGTAGCTGAGCCAAGTCCCCCTAAGCCACCATGGGTCTTCTTGATCTTGTAAACAGTGTGCTCACAATCCTTAAGGAACCACATGCCAGTCACTCTCTCAATCATAAACATGAGGTAAGGAGCATAGGGCAAAGATCTCCTCCCATCATCCATGGCATATGCTAGCTCAACCCAAATGAATCTTAGAACATTAAACTTTTCACTGCTAGGAAACCTAGACAGCATATTAATGATATAGCCATTCAAATCTGTTGCATTGTCTTTGGGGTTGAGAGTGATCCTGAAAAGATTGTTCATGATGTAATAGAAGCTCTTGAGCTTTGTTCTTGACCAATCAGGAACTGCAAGATTTTGTTCCTCCCACATGAAGCTTACTTCTATTGGCTCAAGACGACGCTCATTATGTATCCTCTCATATCCCCTGTGGATGTGTCTGAAACCAAGAATACGACAGAAGGTGACAGAATCAATTTGATAATGTCGCCCATCAGTCATCCAATGAAGCCCATCCACTTCCCTGTTCCAATAGTAAGAAGCATGGAATTGAGCAAGAATCTCCCTGTTCCAATCATACCTGAAACTCATGATGTCTGTCATCTCAAAACGGTCATAGGTCTTGATTGCTGTAGCAAACTGATGATCGTCCCTGCTCTCCAAGTCACCAAAGTCAATGTATTGCATCTTGCTAATCTTACCCTTTGACTTGGGTAGGATGGTTGTGGCATAGAAATCAGATTGCAAAGCATTCCAAAATCTATAATCAATGCCATTGGATCTGTTAGAGGAGTAGGGATCAATCTCTCTGGCTTCACCTATCTTCTTCCAACTCATGGAATAATCAACAACTCTATGATCATCACTATTTTGGGGAGGAATGAGATCGAACCTATCAGTGTTATTTCTCATGTAGCTGCTATCAAACTCTGAAATGTGCAAAGGAGAATCAGGCCACACACGAATGGTTCTTCCCATCCTCTAAATGTTCTCTTCTTCAGCAAGGTCTTCATCAAGATTTCTGTCTCTGGGAGTATAGCTTGCCTGTCCCCTGCCTCTCTTGACCTTTTGCTTGGTTGTCAACATCTTCCTTTTTCCACGGTCTATCTATGCAATTTAAATGACACTTGATAAGAAACTGTATAAGATAATGAGTTAGACACAGCTGTAGGCAGGTTTTAACTAGAAAAAGAATTTTGAAGATGACACAGGAAGCTGTGCCGGATTTGGAATCAGCATGGTAGGGCGGCACTGCCGCCCCCTGAGGCCAACACTGCCGCCCTCAGTTGCTTCACTATTTTATTTTTGACTTTCTCGTTCTGATTAAATCCTACTTCCAACAGTGTTTATTCACCATCACAATTTCAGAATCATAGTCTAAACAAAGAATACATGAAACCCTAGCCATGAATTTGAAAGAAAGAGTATGAAAAACTTTTAGAAACAATTGTTGATAAGTGAATCCAATCCATTCTAAACTTCATCAGATTTATGAACTTGAGTATAGCAGTTAAACTCTGCTAGGGGTGCCATTAATGGTCCCAAGGGCGGCATTGCCGCTCTCCCCAAAATCATCCAACCGGTGAAATCCAAAATCAACTCGATTCAACTATGAAAAACCTTTCTAAACCCTTCATACTCCCCCTAGAAACTGAAATCTATGACTAAAAGCTTCACATTGCATAGATCGAATGGGGTTAGGGTTTCACCTTGCTTCCAAACCGTTGGAGTGGAGAGAGAAGAGTAGAAATGGCTCAGCCAGGAGCCTCCTGCAGTGACCAGTGAAGAAGAGTCTCGGCCGGCTATAGGGGCGGCACTGCCGGGGTGGCAGTCCACAAAGAACGGTGGCGGCGCGTGCTTGAGAGAGACGAAGAGAGAAGCACGGGCGTCGGTGTCGGCTGGGAGAGAAGAAGAGAGTTGGGTCGAGGGCCAGAGAAGGAATAAGTAGAAGAAAACGGGCCCAGCGACCCAGCCAAAATTGGCTGAAAACGGCCCAGTTTTCAGAGAGCGGCACTACCGGCCAAGATGGGCGACACTACCTGAAAGGTCCTTGTTGGTTTTGGTAATTGAGTGACAACCTAGGTGGACTAATTGTGTTTATGTGAGATACACAGGTGATTAGTCCACAGGTACATGTGTGTGAGCAACATACGCCATGAAGGTGAAAATGGCTTAGAGATGTTGCAAAGCTCACACACGTGATGATGAAGGAGCTTATTGCACATAAGACATGACATTGAGTCATGTGATCAAGGTGGAGAAGATCAAGACAAGACTTGGCTTGATGGACCGGTTGCAAGCGTGAAGGGCAAGTCGAAGGCTTTGGAGTGATGGACCGCGTGGCGGTGAAGCTTGAGCAAGACTTGGCGCCGATGGACGATGGCAACGGTGAAGGGCAAGTGAAGTCAAGATCGATGAACCAATATGATCACGTGATGATATGAAGTGGATCATATCATTGTTGATAGTGTTGGTGCATGCGTTGCATCGACATTGGAGGAGATGGAATGGAATGCGCAAGGCAAAGGTATAACCTAGGGCATTTCATTTCACCGGTCATAGGTGTGTAGAGAAGTTTATGACCGGGTTTAGGATAGATGGCCGTACTATCAAGAGGGGCAAACTTGTTTGCATATCGGTCATCTAGTGCCACTCGAGTGATCTAACTTTGCATTGTCACTAGGATCGAGTGGCGTGGCAAGTTGAGTGGTTAACATCCTTTGGGAAATGATTGTGAAAATGCTAACACACATACACATGGTGGTGTACACTTGGTGGTGTTGGCACATTTACAAAGGAGGTGATGTTTGCAGGGGTGAGATGGGTTTGGGTCCCTCTCTCCCTCCCGCCGAAGCTTGCGAAGGGATTCGGCGCTTCGGGAAAATAGAATGCCTATTTTCTATTGCGCGGGGTTGCAAGTTCTTGTGGTTAGCACATTGGAGCAAGGGTGATGAAGTTAGAAGTGAAAACGAAAGTTAGTCGCGAAGATCTTTGGCGTCGGTCAACCGACGGACATTTGGATCTCAATGCACCCGACGACGGTGGTGGGTGCGCCCGGTCAGCCGACGATAGTGACGCAGAAAGTGGAGTGTGACCGTACGCCGGCTGCGTCCGATCAAGTGTGACCGGACGTGTCCGGCCGAGGTCGGTATTTATTTGAAACGACCGGACGCCGGGAATTCTTGCGTCCCGGCCAGTTCATGCTTGGAGCGTCCGATCGATGAGATGACCGTTGAGATCCGAGTGAACAGCGTTTGAAGGAGGGGACACGTGGCGTGCATCGCAGACGATCAACGCCGAGGTCCAGCGTCCGGTCGATCGGACCGGAGCGTCCGGTCGTCCCGACCGTTGCCCAGTGAAGGGGTAACGGCTAGTTTAGCCCTTGGGGCTATAAATAGAAGTGGCCCTCGGCCATGGCTGGTGTTGAGCACCTCAAGGGACTTAGTGTCCATGCTTGTGAGTGCTTGGGAGCCCTCCATCACACATATACTTGATAGCGATCATTCGATTGTGTGAGTGAGCGATTCTAGTGCGATTGCATCGTGAGGTTGCATCGAGTGGCACTAGGTGATCGAGTTGCGAGCCGGTGGTGCTTGTTACTCTTGGAGGTTGCCACCTCCTAGACGGTTTGGTGGTGGTCTCCGTCGAAGCGCGCAAGAAGCTTGTGCGGCGCTCCGGAGAAGTGCTTGTGAGGGGCATTGTGCTCGCCCCGCGGGAGCCGCGAAGAGCAACTCTAGTAAAGCGTGTCATTGAGCTACCCTCACTCAAGGGGTAGGTTCTTGCGGCGCCCGACGTGCGGGCTTAGCGGGTGATGCTAATTAGCCGCCGAACCACCAAGTGAGCGGTCGACACAACGGGGACTAGCGTGTTGGCAAACACGTGAACCTCGGGAGAAAAATCATCGTGTCAACCTTGTTCTTCCCGTTGGTTTGCATCCCCATTACACAAGCTTGCAATTACTTATATATATATCTTAAGCTTGTGTAGTTGCTCTTGTAATTAGATAGCTTGTGTAGCTAGCTAATTACCTTCATGCTTGTGTAGCATAGAAGTATCTCCCTTGCGTGGCTAATTTGGTTTTAGTAACCTTGTTAGTCACATTGCTTAGTTTGTGTAGCTAAGTATTTGCGCTCTCTAATTAGGCATTGGTTGCCTTGTTATTGAGTATTGCTAGTGAGCTTAGTTAGCTTTGTGCTTTTTTGCTTACTAGCATGTATAGGAGCTCCCTTGTTACTTAAAGTACTAGTGGCATAGGTTTGTGTGACCTTGCTCCTAGAATTGTTTAGGAGAGCTCTAGCTAGCCCGGCACCTTAGTTGCTTTATTAGTATCTTTGCAAGGTGCTAGTGAACATATATAGAGGGGCGTAGTCTTGGCTAGACCGATTGTTTTAATTCCGCATTTATATCGGTTAGCCGACGCGATTAAGTTTTAGAAAAGACTATTCACCCCCCCTCTAGTCCGCCATCTCGACCCTTCACTACCGCCCTGCCAATTTTGCAGGGATTACGCTGAAACTTTATGACCTCCTTCACCTCAGATATGGATATATATTCTCTAAATATCATGACCAGTAAGCAATGAACAATACAGACAATGGTCATGACACTTAGTTGGCCTTTTGAAATGGTTTTGAAACACAATATAATACCCTTTTAAATCATTTTCCTATGTCGCTAGGTAGTCAAACAGAGGTGTGCCATATTTCAAACCACGTTACAAGAATCAAGTATATTTAGCTCACTACGCAAAGCACAAAACCTTGACTCATCGAGAGGCTTAGTGAAGATATCGGCTAGTTGTTTCTCAGTGCTCACATGACGAATTTCGATATCTCCTCTGATTTCGTGGTTTCTCGGTGTGGCATGGGAGTTTTGATAGGCTTGGCATTCACCATGTCGAACTTGTTAAGCATATCATGGGTGTACTTGGTTTGGCTAATGAATGTCCCTTCCTTTATTTGCTTGATTTGAAATCCAAGGAAGAATTTCAGCTCACCCATCATGGACATCTCAAATCTCTTAGTCATAATCCTACTAAACTCATCACAATACACATGGTTAGTACTACCAAATATTATGTCATCAACATATATTTGGCACACAAATATATCATTTCCAACTTTGTGAGTAAAGAGAGTAGGATCGGCTTTTCCTATTTCAAAGCCTTGTTTGAGCAAGAATTCCTTAAGACATTAATACCATACTCTTGGTGCTTGCTTAAGCCCATAGAGCGCCTTTTATAGTTTCTAGACATGGTTGGGGAACTTGGCATCTTCAAACCCCGGTGGCTGCTCCACATACACCACCTCTTGTATTGGGCCATTGAGAACTGCACTCTTGACATCCATTTGGTACAACTTGAAGTCATGATGGGCAGCAAAAGCTAGAAGCATTCGGATTGCTTCAAGTCTTGCCATCGGTGCATATGTTTCTTTAAAGTCCAAACCCTCTACTTGAGTGAAGCCTTGGGCCACCAATCTTGCCTTATTCCTTGTCACCACGCCATTTTCATCTTGCTTGTTGCGGAAGACCCATTTAGTACCAATGACATTGGTATTGGGCCTTTCCACCAATTTCCACACTTGATTTCTTTCAAAGTTGTTGAGCTCTTCTTGCATGGCCATGACCCAATTCAGATCTCCAAGTGCTTGTTCTACCTTGAGAGGTTCAAAAGAGGAAACAAACGAGTAATATTGACAAAAATTTGCTAAATATGAACGAGTTGTTACCCCCTTTCGAATGCTCCCAAGGATGTTGTCAATAGGGTGATCCCGTTGTATAGTTTGACGTAGCCTTGGATGCTCAACACCTCCTTGTTCTTCTAGACCTTCAGCCTCTTCTTGTTCAAAGATAGGCTCCAGGTTGAGCCCTTGAGGTGGTGGAGTAGGAGTTGAAGGAGTTGCTGTTGAGGTGGATGGGGTGGCACTGCCGCCCTGCTGATGTTCAGCAGGTGAGTGCTGCCCTTGTCGATGGAGTACATCAGCAGAAATTTATACAGCAACAGCCTGGGGATCCTAATCATCAGTGGCTTGATCTTCTTGTGGCCTAATGTCGCCTATAGCCATTTGCTTGATTGCCTCACATGGTGGATCCTCCTTCCCTACAACTCTTGAATCAACTTGCTCCACTTGAGATCCATTAGATTTATCAAATGTCACATCTACCGTGACTTCAACTCTATCCATGGTTTTGTTAAAGACACGATAGGCATGCTCATTTGATCCATAGCCAAGAAGAATGCCTTCATCAACTTTAGGTGCAAATTTAGAGGTTTTGGGTCTTTTGTTAAGTATAAAACACTTGCACCCAAATACTCTAAAGTATGACACCTTTGGTTTATTACCGGTTAGAAACTCATATGAAGTCTTCTTGAGTTTCTTGTGTAAGTAGAGACGGTTGATGGCATGGCAAGCGGTGTTGACGGCGTCACTCCAAAAGAGGTCCAACGTCTTGTATTCATCTAGCATTGTCCTTGCCACATCAAGAAGTGTACGGTTCTTCCTCTCTACTATACCGTTTTGTTGAGGGGTGTAAGGAGTTAAAAACTCATGTTTGATGCCCTCATCATCAAGAAACTCTTCAACTAGAGTATTCTTGAATTCGGTCACATTGTCACTTCTTATTTTCTTGATAGGAAGACCGAACTCCCTTTGTGCCATTCTCACAAATATCTTGACTTTCTCTTGCACCTAGGACTTATCATAAACAAAGAACACCCAAGTGAAACAGGAATAATCATCAACAATAACTAGACCATATTTGTTACCCCCGATGCTTATGTAGGCGACCGGTCTAAAGAGGTCCATATGAATCAACTCCAACGGTTGTGTGGTAGTCATGATGCTCTTTGGTGGGTGAGGTACACCTACTTGCTTTTCGGCTTGGCAAGCACTACAAATCCTGTCTTTCTCAAATTGAATATTGGTTAGTCCAAGGATGTGGTTGTCTTTTAGGAGTTTGACCAAGTTCCTCATCCCAACATGAGACAGTCGGCGATGCCATAGCCAACCCATGCTAGATTTTGCCACTAAACAGGTCTCAAGCTTAGCTTTACTTTTGCTTAAATCAACTAAGTAAAGCTTGTTCTTGAGATGACCCGTAAAGACAATAGAGGAATCCTCCCACTTAGAGACTTCCACACCCATATCCGTAAAGAGACAATTGTAGCCCATCTCACATAATTGAGAAACGGACATCAGATTGTACTTCAAGGAATCAACATGTAAGACATTTGTAATTGAATGATCAAGTGTAATAGCTACTTTACCAAGTCCAATCACACCCCCTTTTGAATTATCACCAAATATGATATTCTCATCTGAATTTGTAGTTGGGGAATATGATGAGAACATACTCCTTTCTCCGGTCATATGATTTGTACAACCACTGTCAAGCACCCAACTTGACCCACCGGAGGAGTATGCCTGCAACACAAGTTTAGTTCCTAGTTTTAGGTCCCCAAATATTCTTGGGGCCTTGCATGTTAGTCACAAGAACTTTAGGAACCCAAATGAAAGCATTATGATAAACATTTCGACCATTGCCAACAAACTTGGCAAACACTTCCCCCTTGCTGTTGTGCTGCAAAACAAAGTTAGAATCTAAATATTGTGAATCTAAACCGGGGGCCGACCAGCGTGGCAGGTGCGGGCCAGGGGCCACGCAAGAAGCATGACCCTGTTCCCCCTTGCGCCGCGCCTACGCTACCGCACGTGGGCCGGCGGATGCGCTGCACGCATCACCACCGCCCGATCGCCATCCGCCATTGGAGCCCTTGGACCTCAGCTATAAAAGCCAACGCCCATGAGCCATAACCCTGAGCCCGTTCACCGCCGCCGCTGGTGGCACAGCACCACACCGCGTCAAGTCGAGAGAGAGGGAGGAGGAAGAAGCAAGGAGGAGAAGGAAGCTGCTGTGGAACCGGACCTCGCCGGAGCTAGGAGCGCCGCCCCGATCAGCTACAACGATGTAGCTGCTTGGCACGACACTGCATCGCCTCATCACGGCCTCACCTCGCCACCGCACCGCCATCCTACCGCCACGAGCCCTACGGTGAGCCACGTCGTTCGCCGCTCACCACGCTAGCCGTACTCGCCATGAACGCCACCGCGTTCCCACACCTAGGGGACGCAGAGGCGGAGCATTCCCGCTCCTGGACACGCTGCACATGCACCGCACGTGCACAAGCCCAAGGCCTGGCCTCACCGACCCCTAGCTGCTCGGGAACACCGGCACGACCACTCTGCATGCCATGGCCGAGAGCACAACCATGGCGAGAACACCGCATCTTCTAGGTCACGGTAAAGGCGACGTTGACCACCCCGGCAACCTCTCCGACCACCTCAGCGATATCTCCAACCACCTCGGCGATCTCTCCGACCACTTCGGTGACCACTCCGACCACCTCAACGACCTCACCGACCACCTCAGCGATCTCACCGACCACCTCGGCGACCTCTCTGACCACCTCACCAGCTAATACCCCACTCCAAGTCCCTACATGCCACGTGAACCAGTCACAGTGTGACACGTGTCAGCCCTGAATCAATCAGCCTTCATTATTTTTAGAAATAGATTTAATCTTCGGAAATTCATAACTAATTCATACGACCTCAGAAAAATACAAGACCATGACCAAAATTCATCTAAAATCAAGCTCTACGCAATGAACCTATGTTTGAGTGCATTCGGCTCTTTTGAATTTTCATTGCTTTTTGTGCTATTCTATAGACGTCGCTAATGCGACTATAATGCGAACGGTTGCAGACTCGGAGGAGAACCAGACGGACGAGGACCGAGAGTACCGTGAGGAGTACGGAGACGACTTCACTGAAGGTGCCACATCCCACCCAACCTCGTAGCATCTATTACGCATGGCTAATATAGAACTGCTATTGCTTTACTTTATTGTTATATTCACACTATGATAGGACTTGCATGGTAGTATGCTTACTTGATGGCCTTTACCTTGACGCAACCTTACCCCTGCTTACCCTGCTATTAGGCTAGACACACGCTTGCTGCTATATTTCATTGCTTATTACTTCTACTACGCTTGTACTACATTGATGCGTGGTGGAAACTGGTGTTATCTGGACTATGGGGAGAGTGCTGCGTGTGTGACTTGTGTCGACCAAGTTGGAATATACGATGAGCTAGGGGTAAGTCTTGCCGCGGGGTGCTACCTGGGCACCCCTGGAAATGGATACCTGTGGTGGGTAAATGGTATATGAGGTGGCCCTGGGTGTGAACCTGTGATGGGAGGAGCCCGGGGTGGAGGTGCTGTGGTGGTACGATAAATGGAAACCCTGATGAAGACATTCTGGCTTGGTCATCCCTAAGGACTTACTAGTACTCAGATTCACCGGGAAGCCTTACGTACCACTCGCCCTATATGGTGCGGGACGGCCGGACTACTTGGTAGGATATTACCACTACTGCTAGGTTGATAGCGGACAGTGCGAGGGAGGTACGGGGCGTGGAGGATTCCCCCCACACCCTTCCGAGACTTCATGGAGACCTTGTGGACCCGACTCATGACTCACAGTTTTAGCCACCCCAGACTAGACTTGGGGTGTACCAGGGCTGAATGGTAGAGTGGCATTATCCTAGGGTAGCAAGCGGCCGGAATCAGCCCAGTTGATGACAGTCAGCGAGGAAGGCAGATCTTGTGGTTATGTAAAACTTCTGCAGAGTGTATGGTTGATCGATCGATACATATACCGACTTGTTAGCTATGGACCTTTCCTGGGTTTCGCTTAAACTAGATAGTGAGATGAGTCCTTCTCTTCTCCCCCTGGGAGTGAGTGTTCGGACGTAGCCAGGGGCTACGGGCCATGAGATAGTGCTGAGAGGAAGTTGGCCTATCGAATGAGCGATGGTATGGTGGTGGTATGGTTCTGATGTGGAGATGGTGGTATATCGATCACAGGATCAAAACCTGGCTCTGGACGGGAATGGGGTGGAATGGGTGTGGGATTGGAGTTAAAACTTGACCAACTATTATTATATACTTGATATGCTAAAACATAGGAAACCCTAGCCTTATAGGTTCCTTTTAAATATATCCAACTTGCATCCAATTTCCACAAAGCAATGCTCATAGGGTGGGAGTGGCCAGTACAAATCGTACTGATAAATTTTGGTACACAGGTTCTGCTGAGGAGTATAACTCTGAGGAGTTTGACGGTTGAGGGGTTCGTTCCTACGCTCGAGTTTGGTGATCTTATCTTCAAGTTGTTCTGAATGAATGCTACTTTTGATTCCGCCAATGCGGCGATGTAATAATTTATGTAATTCTGCACTATTTGTACTCTGATATTATCGTTGTATGGATGTGGTATTCGACTGGAATTTGGGTAATATGATCTACAATGGTCTTATTACACTTCAACTCTGTGGATTTCCCTTCGCGGAAATCAGGTCGTTTCAGTTGGTATCAGAGCCATACTTGACCCTAGGATGAAACCCTCAGAAATGGACGATAGAATAGGACGTGAACAGCCCTTCTTTCGGTTATATACCGACCCTGCATTTACTTTTATGCAAGGCTTATCTATTATTGACCTGCTAACACCTGGTTCCTTAAAACATGCAGATGGCAACGAACGTCGAATGGCCGCCTCTAGGACCGCTACCTCTGGACCACGCCAAGCTTACCTTCGACCTACGTGAGCTCAGGGGTTTTGCACAGACCCTCTGCCGAGTTCTCATCATGTTAGGAGTCCCTGATGAGCTTGTCAAGGTCACCTACATGGGGAAGTCATCTCAGGAAGGAGGAATCGAAGGACCGGTTGTCACCTCAGTCGAGTTCCCAGCTAGCACTACCTTACCTTCTGTCCAAGCTTTCACTGAGTTGACTATAGAGGACACAGTTGAGGAGGGACTGCGAGCTGTCTCACACAAGGCACTTCGTAGAGTGATGAGGGACCGATACGAGCACCTGAAAATGACAGAGTTCTGTCTACTTCCCTAGGCCCTCGACCTCAGCCTTTCCCCTAGTGAGCAGAGTTTCACAGCCGGCAGAGTTATCTTTGCCGAGGAGGACAGATGCCTTCGTGTCTCGGCTATCCACCTACTAGAGCAGGACAGGTACGTGACCCAGCTTGAGCAGAGGAGACATCAGGACCGGGCCCTTCTGTGGGAGTACCAGGAGCGAGACTCGCAGGGAGCACAAGAGCGAGCTAGTCTGCTTGAGATAGTTGCCAAGCTACAGGACGAGCTCAACCGTCGTGAAGAAGTCCACAGAGCCGAGGTCGCTGACTTACAGGACAAAGCCGCCGACCTAGGCAACAGGAACTACTACCTCGACAGCAAGGTTTTGGAGTTGCAGAGAGAGTTGGACGACAAGAAGGCCGAGTTCAACCGTAGAGGAGACAGAGAGAGGTCCAAGGGGATTGATATGCTGAAAATCCAATCTCAGAACAAGACCATGACTCAGAAGCTAGAGGAGTTCAGGAAGAAGACCGTTCGCAACCAAGGTCACCTGATCGAGGCACTCAGGCAAAATGAGTACCTATAGGACAAGTGTGAGAGGACTTGGCAGGCTTGGCAGAAGTCTGACAAGAAGCACCTCAGGGAGATGAAGGATATGTGGGATCAGCTACCCAAGGAGATTCGCAGCAAGACAAAGCCTAGGATAGAGGAGTTTGAGTTAGCCCTGACTCACCTCAACCTAGACGCCTGCCCTACCCTACCTAGAGCCAAGCCTACTGAGGAGCTCGCCGAGGCCTTGAAGTACGTGTCCCGACTTCACAAGTCTGACGAGGAGATCGAGATCGAGAACAGTCGTATCCCAGCTACGGTGTACGAGTTAGAGTAGATGACCCTGTGTGGTCATGAGTCATGTCAGTGGCTTCCATAAGTTGTACCCCATGATGTACCCCTTATGAGATGTAATATGAGACACTATGCGTAGTATGATTCTCGCGAGTCTTCAAGTGTAGCTACTGGAGATGATGCTATGTAATAAAACCCATGTAATGAATGTTTTGGATCTTACTGCATCTTATGGATCTTATTGCTTCTTTGTAATGAGTGTTGGATAGTATAAATGTTTTTTAAATCATCAAAATCATATAATCATACTGAATTATAAGCACTTATGGCACAAACACTAAAATTCCTATGATCCGTGTTGTAGATGCCGAACCGCCGATCTGCACGCCTAATGAACCGTAGACGTGCGCCCACCCCCAAACCAGCCGAACCAAACGGGGGGTGTGGTGGCAACAACCGTGGCCGTGGACGTGGAGGGATACCCTTCAACCTTGAGAATACCCCGCCGCCTGTTGAGGAGAACATTCCGCCACCACCACCACCGAACCTGGCAGAGGTGATGGCGCAACAGACCGAACTTCTTACAGCTCTTGTTGACGGAGCAAACCATCGCCAGGGAGATTAGCAGAATGATTTCCAAAGGAAGCTGGAGGGATTTCTAAAGCTGAGGCCACCTACCTATGATGGCACCGACCCTGACCCGCTTGTAGCCGATGACTAGCTCAAGGAGGTGGAAAAGAAGCTCGACCTCACCACCTTCACTGACGATGAGTGTGTTGGAGCTGCCACACACCAGCTCACAGGTGCAGCACGTGCCTGGTGGGACAGTTGCAGTGATTCCCGTGAGTACCCTGCCAACATCTCGTGGGATGAGTTCGCCGAAGCATTCACTGAGTATCACATTCCCAAGGGTATCATGGAGGCCAAAGCCGAGGAGTTCCGCAACATCAAGATGGGAAAGGACAGGGTGACTGAGTACACTACTCATTTCACCAACCTTCTACGCTATGCACCTTCCTATGTTGTGAACTCTGAGAAGGAGAAGCTGTACTATTACCGCAAGGGACTTAACCTACACATCAAGCTGAAGTTTGGCGGTATTGAGAGTAGCATGCTGCGTGCTCTGGTGGATCGCTGCATCCAGATTGAGAAGGACTGTGCTGAAGCTGGAGAGGAGTACAGGGAGAGGAAGCGTAAGCCTGAGGAGTCCTTCCGTAGCCGTGATCGCATGAGGTTCTGTAGAGATGCACCATCTAGGGAACGCTCATGCCACAACAGGGATGACAACCCTGGATCGAGTAGGGGTGGTGGAGGCTACACCACCAAATACTCCCGCCCTACTCAGGATCATTACACCCGGGACTGTTATGCTCAGGGCCGCAACACTCATGACCGTTTCAATCATTCCCGCTCAGCGAATGAACGCCCGGCATAGAACCTCTCCGCACTAAGCACTGAAAACTAGAAGGAACCCGCGCCAACCCCTACAGGCGGTGCGCCTTTCACCTGCTTCACTTGTGGCCAACCGGGTCACAAAGCCGCTGAGTGCCCTCAGAACTCAGCTGCTCAGAAGTCTTAGTTCAAGGGATCTGCTACTCGTGGACGTCTCAACCATCTGGACATCGAGGAAGCACAGACTGCCCCTAACGTTGTGTACGGTATGTTTTTAGTTAATGGCAATACTACATCAGTTCTATTTGACTCTGGAGCAACTTGTTCTTACATATCATCCAAGTTTGCACAAGAGCATGACCTGCCTGTAACCCCACGTGGAAAGCCTATCATCACCAGCTCACCTTTAGGAGACCTAAAGTGCACCCACATCTGTAAGGAAGTGAGTCTTACCATTGAGGGTCTTATCTTTAAAGCCGACCTAACCCTGTTACCTTCCACGAGCCTAGATGTCATTTTAGGTATGGATTGGCTAACCATTCACCGAGGTATCATATCATGTTCACCTAGATACGTCCAAGTGACCCACCCATCAGGCCAAGTTATTAGATGTGAACCTCAGTCCGGAAAGTCCACTTCTATCCTATGTGCCCTTAAAGCCAGTTCAGAATCACAAAAAGAGGAGAAGACAGTTCATGATGTGCCTGTGGTCAGAGACTATCCCGATGTATTCCCTGAAGAATTACCGGGTATGCCACCAGACCGTGATGTAGAGTTCATCATTGACCTTTTGCCAATAACAGGACCCATTGCCAAGAGACCCTATCGCATGTCAGTTGACGAACTAGCCGAGCTCAAGAAACAGCTTGATGAGCTCATCTCGAAGGGATATATCAGACCCAGTGCTTCACCCTGAGGATCCCCTGTTCTATTTGTTAAGAAGAAGGATGGCTCAATGAGAATGTGCATTGACTACCGGAACTTGAACGCAGTCACCATCAAGAATAAGTACCCTCTGCCAAGAATTGATGATCTGCTTGACCAGCTCAGAGGTGCCAAGTATTTCTCCAAGATTGATCTCAGATCTAGCTATTATCAGATAAAGATTCGAGAGAGTGACATCCCGAAGATAGCTTTTGTGACTAGGTATGGGCAGTTTGAGTTCACTGTGTTGTCCTTTGGACTCACGAATGCTCCCGCATACTTCATGAACATGATGAATAAGGTTTTCATGGATGAACTGGATAAGTTCGTGGTAGTATTCATTGATGACATCCTGGTCTATTCACCCACCGCTGAAGAACATGAACATCATCTGAGAACTGTGCTTGAGAAACTAGCCCAACATTAGCTCTACACAAAGCTCAGCAAATGTGAGTTTTGGCTACAGGAAGTTGCCTTCCTAGGCCATGCACTATCAGCTGAAGGTGTTGCAGTTGACCCAGCTAAGATTGAAGCTGTGAAAGAGTGGGATCAACCCCGTAATGTGACAGAAATCAGAAGTTTCTTAGGATTGGCTGGATATTATCACCGATTCATCGAAAACTTCTCCAAGATAGCCCGTCTGATGACCAACCTTCTGAAGAAGACCAAGGAGTTTGAATGGACGCCCGAGTGCGAGCGAAGCTTCTAGGAATTGAAACAGAGGCTTACCACAACTCCTGTGCTAGCATTGCCTGATATCAGCAAAGATTTCGTGGTCTACTGTGATGCATCCCATCAAGGACTTGGCTATGTATTGATGCAAGGTGGGAGAGTGATAGCTTATGCTTCTCGACAGTTGAAAGAACACAAGAACCGGTACCCCACTCATGATCTTGAGTTAACAGCAGTTGTACATGCCTTGAAGATCTAGAGGCACTACTTGATAGGCAACAAATGTGATATCTACACCGATCACAAGAGCTTGAAGTACTTTTTCACTCAAGAAGATTTGAATATGAGGCAACGCCGTTGGCTAGAGTTGATTAAAGACTATGACCTAGAAATTCACTATCATCCGGGAAAAGCTAATGTAGTCGCAGATACTCTTAGTCACAAGAGTTACTGTCACACTTTGATCACTGAATCCATACCACCTGAGCTCAAGAAAGAGATTGATGATTTCCAACTTGAGATACTGCCGCATGGCTTGTTGAATGAGCTCCACATACAGTATGATCTCACAGATCGCATCCGTTAAGCTCAGAAAAATTGTGAAGAAATTGGGTATCTCCGTGGTCTGATGAAACTAGGCTACAAGACCAACCACTATGAAGATGAATAAGGAACCATCTGGTTCAAGGATAGAATCTATGTACCTTCTGATCCAGCACTACGAGAGGAAATTCTGTCAGAAGCTCATGATTCTAAGTACTGTATTCACCCTGGAGGTTCAAAGATGTATCAAGACTTGAAGAAACACTTTTGGTGGACAGGCATGAAGACAGACATTGCGGGACATGTGGCACGATGTGACACCTGTAATAGAGTCAAGGCTAAACATCAAAGGCCTACAGGATTGTTAAAGCCTCTTGACGTTTCCGAGTGGAAATGGGAGAGCATATCCATGGATTTCATAGTCGGATTGCCCCGTTCACAGAAAGGCAATGATTCCATTTGGGTGATTGTAGATCATTTGACCAAGGTTGCTCACTTTGTACCCGTTAAGACCAAGACCGATGCCGAAAAGTTAGCAGATCTATATGTTGAGCATATCCTCAGACTGCATGGAGCTCCCTCTAGTATTGTATCTGATCGTGGTCCTCAGTTTATGTCCCAATTTTGGGAAGCTCTGCACAAGTCCATCGGAACCAAACTTGATTTCAGTACCGCTTATCACCCATAGACAGATGGATAGACTGAACGAGTAAATCAGATCTTAGAAGACATGCTCCACGCTAGTGTACTGAATTATGGCTCTGATTGGGAGAAATACCTACCCTATGCAGAGTTCTCTTACAACAACAGTTACCAAGCCAGCATCAAGATGTCGTCATTTGAAGCTCTGTATGGTAGACCTTGTAAGACACCTTTGATGTGGTCCCATCCAGGAGAAAGATCGTTCTTTGATTCCTCTAAGATTCAAGATGCCGAAGGAGTTGCTCAAGTAAAGGAGAATTTGAGAATTGCTCAAAGTCGATACAAGAGCTATGCTGACAAAAGAAGAAGAGAACTTGAGTACAATGTGGGAGATTTCGTCTATCTCAAGGTATCCCCGCTACGTGGAACTGTCAGATTCCATGTGAAAGGAAAGCTTGCCCCTAGATTTGTTGGCCCATACAAGATTTGCAAGAGGATTGGAAAGCTCACCTACAAACTTGAGCTACCTGAGGAATTGGCAGGTGTACATCCCGTGTTTCATGTATCCCAGCTACGCAAGTGTTTGAGAGTGCCCGATGAAGTGATCCCGACTGATACACTTGACATTCAGAACACTCTCGAGTATAAAGAGCATCCTATCAGAATTCTGGGTAGAGATATCAAAGAGATCCGAAGCAAAACTATTCCTATGTGTAAGGTCCAATGGAGCAATCACACTGAGAGGGAAGCAACATGGGAGAAAGAGTCTGACCTCCGGCTATAATATCCTTATCTCTTCGAAGGGTACGTTACGCTTTAATCTCGGGGACGAGATTCTGTTAAGGGGGTAGGACTGTAACAACCCAAAAATCCACACACCAAAAATCACAACTACAATTTTTTTGTTGTTTAAACACTATGTGATGTTGAGTGACACATGTAGAATCCAAACCCTAGTTTTAGATTAGATGTGACCCAACTAGGTTAAAATCATAAAGCATAGTTTGGTTTTATGCCACATGTGTAATTAAATTCCTAAATAAATAAATCATGCATGCATCCTTAATTCCACTTGTGATTTGGATTCTTTTGCCTTATGTGATGTTTAACTAACTTACTTAATATTTATGATAAACCCTAAATAATGAATTATTTGTTGGAAGAATAAAACACCCCTATATAAAAACTACAACTATTTTTGTATAACAAGAATAGCCAATAATCCCTAATATATGGGATATATTTTTACCACCATTTGAAACACCTTGTGGGACCCACTACTTAACTCGAAGCTCAAGTTTAAACTCTAACTAAATTTGAATCGAAGCAAAAGAAAGAAAAGAGAAACAAACAGAAAAAGAAAAGGAAAAAGAGGGAGAAGCAGCAGCCCAGGCCTGCTTGGCCTTGCGAGCCAGCCTGCCTCGACCGGCCCAGCAAGCCAGCCCACGAAGGCAGCCCAGCAGGACGCCCATGCCAGCACGCCCTTCACCGACCGAAGCCGCTGCCAACCGGACCCCACGCGTCAGCCACCCCAGCAACAGGATCATCTTCCTCCCTACGCCGACCTCTTCCTCGACCGGGGGCCGACCAGCGTGGTAGGTGCGGGTCAGGGGGTCACACAAGAAGCATGACCATGTTCCCCCTTGCGCCGCACCTACGCTACCACACGCGGGCCATCGGATGCGCCGCACGCATCACCACCGCCCGATCGCCGTCCGCCATTAGAGCCCTTGGAGCTCGGCTATAAAAGCCAACGCCCGCGAGCCCTAACCCTCAGCCCGTTCGCCGCCGCCGCTGGTGGCATAGCACCACACCGCGTCAAGCTGAGAGAGAGGGAGGAGGAAGAAGCAAGGAGGAGAAGGAAGTCGCTGCGGAACCAGACCTCGCTGGAGCCAGGAGCGCCACCCTGATCAGCTACAACGACGTAGCTGCTTGATACGGCACTGCATCACCTCATCACGGCCTCGCCTCACCACCGCACTGCCATCCTACCGCCACGAGCCCTACGGTGAGCCACGTCGTTCGCCGCTCACCGCCCTAGCCGTACTCACCATGAACGCCACTGCGTTCCCACACCTAGGGGACGTAGAGGCGGAGCATTCCAGCTCCTAGACATGCTGCACACGCACCGCACGCGCACAAGCCCAAGGCCTGGCCTCACCGACCCCTAGCGGCTCGGGAACACCGGCACGACCACCTGCACGCCATGGCCGAGAGCACAACCATGGCGAGACCACCATGTCTTCTACGTCGCGGTAAAGGCGATGTTGACACCCCGACTAGCTCTGTCATGACGAGAGACACACCGCACTCACCTTAGCTAAGGATGAAGCCCACTGAAGTCCTGCGTTGCCACACCGCACCTCGTCGGAGCGCCACCGCCTCCGCTTTGCCCCCACCACCGTGGCCAGAGGCGTTGAGAGCTCCCGGAGCCCCTTTGACCTGCTCGCCATGGCCGTAGCAGCGTTGGGAATCTCGTGCGCACCACCAATCTCCGGTACTGCCGCCACAGCCACCACACCGTCGCTCGCCGGTGTACGAGGACCACCACCACCGCGGCCAGCCAACTGGAGCCGCCCGGCCACCACGTTAACTTCACCGGGGCACCCGCCATGGCAAGGCTAAGCTTTTGCCCACCTTAATTGCACACCCACATCGCTGGAGGGGCTCGCCGGTGAGCTCACCACCGGCGGGAGCACGCCAGGAAAGAAGATGGGGATTTTCCCCATGCCGGCCACACGTCCGTTCACCTGGTGCACGTGAATCGAACCCTGGGAAGGAGTAAGTGGACCAAGTCCTTCATAGACCGGCTCTGTGGTCTATGGACCAACGCAGGCAGGTTCACCATGAACCGCGCCTCACCTGTCAGTCACTGTTTGACCCTGGACCCACCTATCAGTGACCAACCGAGATGATAACGTCATGCTGACGTCAGCGGGACCCACCTGTCAGCCGCGGTTTAGCCCTGATGACGCCATGCTGACGTCATGCTGACGTCATGCTGAAGATGAGACCACGCCAGCATCGAGGACTTCGACGATCTCTCCGACCACCTCGGTGAGCTTTCCGACCACCCCGGCAACCTCTCCGACCACCTCAGCGATATCTCTGACCACCTCGGCGATCTCTCCGACCACTTCGGCGACCACTCCGACCACCTCAACGACCTCACCGACCACCTCAGCGATCTCACCGACCACCTCGGCGACCTCTCCGACCACCTCACCAGCTGATACCCCACTCCAAGTCCCTACATGACACGTGAACCAGTCACAATGTGACACGTGTCAGCCCTGAATCAATCAGCCTTCATTATTTTCAGAAATAGATTTAATCTTCGGAAATTCATAACTAATTCATACGACCTCAGAAAAATACAAGACTAGGACCAAAATTCATCTAAAATCAAGCTCTACGCAATGAACCCATGTTTGAGTGCATTTGGCTCTTTTGAATTTTCATTGCTTTTTGTGCTATTCTATAGACGTCGCTAATGCGACTATAATGCGATCGGTTGTAGACTCAGAGGAGAACTAGACGGACGAGGACCGAGAGTACCGTGAGGAGTATGGAGATGACTTCACTGAAGGTGCCACATCCCACCCAACCTCGTAGCACCTATTACTCATGGCTAATATAGAACTGCTATTGCTTTACTTTATTGTTATATTCACACTATGATAGGACTTGCATGGTAGTATGCTTACTGGATGGCCTTTACCTTGACGCAACCTTACCCCTGCTTACCCTGCTATTAGGCTAGACACACGCTTGCTGCTATATTTCATTGCTTATTACTTCTACTACGCTTGTACTACATTGATGCGTGGTGGAAACTGGTGTTATCTAGACTATGGGGAGAGTGTTGCGTGTGTGACTTGGGTGCGTGGAGGGTGAGGGTTGTGTCGACCAAGTTGGAATATACGACGAGCCGGGGGCAAGTCTTGCCGCGGGGTGCTACCTGGGCACCCCTGGAAATGGATACCTATGGTGGGTAAATGTTATATGAGGTGGCCCTGGGTGTGAACCTGTGATGGGAGGAGCCCGGGGTGGAGGTGCTGTGGTGGTACGGTAAATGGAAACCCTGATGAAGACATTCTGGCTTGGTCATCCCTAAGGACTTACTAGTACTCAGATTCACCGGGAAGCCTTACGTACCACTCGCCCTATATGGTGCGGGACGGCTGAACTATTTGGTAGGATATTGCCACTACTGCTAGGTTGATAGCGGACAGTGCGAGGGAGGTACGGGACGTGGAGGATTCCCCCCACACCCTTTTGAGACTTCATGGAGACCTTGTGGACCCGGCTCATGACTCACAGTTTTAGCCACCCCAGACTAGACTTGGGGTGTAACAGGGCTGAATGGTAGAGTGGCATTATCCTAGGCTAGCAAGCGACCGGAATCAGCCCAGTTGACGACGGTCAGCGAGGAAGGCGGATCTTGTGGTTATGTAAAACCTCTGCAAAGTGTATGGTTGATCGATCAATACATATGCCGACTTGTTGGCTATGGACCTTTCCTAGGTTTCGCTTAAACTAGATAGTGAGATGAGTCCTTCTCTTCTCCCCCTAGGAGTGAGTGTTCGGACGTAGCCAGGGGCTACGGGCCATGAGACAGTGCCGAGAGGGAGTTGGCCTATCGAATGAGCGATGGTATAGTGGTGGTATGGTGATGATGTGGAGATAGTGGTATATCAATCCCAGGATCGAAACCTGGTTCTGAACGGGAATGGGGTGGAATGGGTGTGGGATTGGTGTTAAAACTTGACCAACTATTATTATATACTTGATATGCTAAAACATAGAAAACCCCAGCCTTATGGGTTCCTTTTGAATATATCCAACTTGCATCCAATTTCCACAAAGCAATGCTCATAAGGTGGGAGTGGCCAGTACAAATCGTACTGATAAATTTTGGCACACAGGTTCTGCTGAGGAGTATAGCTCTGAGGAGTTTGACGGTTGAGGGGTTCGTTCCTACGCTCGAGTTTGGCGATCTTATCTTCAAGCTGTTATGAATGAATGCTACTTTTAATTCCACCAATGCGGCGATGTAATAATTTATGTAATTCCGCACTATTTGTACTCTGATATTATCATTGTATGGATGTGGTATTCGACTGGAATTTGGGTAATATGATCTACAACGGTCTTATTACACTTTGACTCTGTGGATTTCCCTTCGCGGAAATCAGGTTGTTTCTGTAGGTGCTTTTGCGAAGTGCTTAGGTTGATTAGACCACCGCTTATGCGCTTGCTCAAAGTTTAGGCCTAGTATTTAGTGAGGTTTGCATACCTCTTATCACTCGGTGCTTGCGCGCACCATTGTTGTACATCGGAGGGACTTGTAGTCTTGCGAGATCACACCAACCATGTTTGTGGTGTGGTCGCCACCGTGTACCGAAAGGAACAAGGCCCGCGGCGTTTTGGCCGGAAGCTTGATAGTGAAGACGGTGGGGAGCATCTGGGAGAGCCTTGCCGGAAGGCATGTCGGAGACCCACTTGTGCGTGGGGAAGGCCTGAGGCCCTGGCGAGGGATTCCTTACGAGGGGCTCCAACGAGGACTAGGGGGAAGCTTGCGCGCTTCTCGATACATCGATAAAAATACCGAAATCGTCAACGGGAGTTTACATATCTCTACCTTACTCTTTAGCTTCCGCATTTACATTATAATCTTGGTGTGTGCTTTACTTTCCTAGTTTAGTGATAGTCTAGTTGATAGGTTTAAAACCTAGGTTGCATAACTCCTTTTGCGGTAGAGATAGCAACATACTAGCAAAACCATAGTTGCACATTTAGATAGTTTATCTTTTGCATAGGTTTTGCTAAGGGTAGAAAAAGAGGCCATAGTTTAGAATTAGAGTTTTAAGTTGTCTAATTCACCCCCCTCTTAGGCGTTACGGTCCCTTTCAATTGGTATCAGAGCCAGGTTGGCTCAATTTGGACCTTTGGCTTCACCGACGTTGAGCCGATGCTATTTAGAGTGGTTAGGATGGATACCTCTAGGCCTCCGTACTTTTACGGCACTAACTTCCCCTACTATAAAGCTAGAATGGCTTGTCACCTTAAGGCGGTAGATTTGGGTGTTTGGAGAGTCACTCGTGACGGGATGAAACCCATTAAGAATCCCGATAAACCCACAGAGTGAAGAAAAAGAAATTCATTTCAATGATAGAGCTAAAAATTGCCTGTTTGAATCTTTTAACATTGATATGTTTAACCAAGTGTTCACTTTAAATACGGCACATGAAATTTGGTTAAAACTCCAAGAGCTCCATGACGCCACAACTAATGTCCGTGAGCAAAAACATTGTCTAACTAAATAAAATTATGATTCCTTTAAAATGAATGATGATAAGCTTGTTCGTGATGTGTATTCTCGTTTAAATCTAATTATCAATGAGCTCCATTCAATAGGATTAACGAAGCTAGATGATGCGGACATCATGTGGAAGATCATCTCCGTGCTACCACAAAAGAAATATGCAAGCATCATCACCATCCTTCACAACATAGAGGACTTAAGCACCACGACCCCAGCCATAGTCATTAGCAAAATAGTGGCATTTGAAATGTCACGGAAGATGGGTCAAGAAGAAGCCTCGTCATCAAGCAAAGGTAAAGCTCTCGCATGTAGTGAGAAAAAGAAGATGAAGGACAAGCAAGTTGAGACAAGCTCAAACTCAAGCTCTTCAAGTGAAGATGAAGAAGAAGAAGAAGATGATGATGATGATGATAATGAAGATTCAAGTGATGATGATCAATCTTCCTCATCCACCTCCGACCTTGATGAAGAATCAATCAAACTTATCAACAGGGTGGAAAAGATGATCCAAAGGCTCAATATCAAGGTTGTGCCCATCTAAATTCAAGATTTCATCTTCACCGATCAAAGAAATGAGCAAAGAAAGAAAGGATGCTATGGATGCGATGAATTGGGGCACTTTGTGGAAGTTTGTCCAAACAAGCCCACACCCAATACAAAGAAGAAGGCATGCAAGGACAAAGCCCTCACATCAATAAGGTTATGGAATGATTCTTCAAGTGAAGAAGAAGACCATCACAAGAGCCGACCATCACAAGAGACGAGGCCACAAGCACTCATTATCAAGCTCTTCTCGTGTGTGCCTTATGGCACGAGGTAACGAAAGCTTATCCTCTAGTGAGAGTGATAGTGATGATGAAATGCCTTCTCTTAATGAACCTGTGCAAGAAAATCTTAAATATGCTAAGGTTTGCACTAGCCAACAAAAGAAGCTAAAAATATTACAAGAAAAGTTAGATAGTTCACAAGAAACATATAAAACATTGCTTGAACAATATGAGACTTTTGCTAATCTCAATATTGAACTATCTACTAAAATTGAGCAACTTGAGGCTAGCGCAACAACAAATGCATGCACAATCAATAATGAGCAACTTGTAAAGAAAAATGAAAATTAAAAAAGTTAGCTAGGTCACAAGATGCTTATAAAAGTTTACTTGCTAAAATAGAAACCATGTGTAAATATTGTGATGAGCTAACTAATAAAGTTGCAGATCTTGAAGCCGTCGGTACAACCCCCACCGAGGCACCTAAAAAGAAAGGTTCAATTTTGGACATACCTAAAAAGGATGCATCTACTTCTCGTAATGATTTATGTTTAGACTCACCATTTTGCAACCAAGTTTGTATTGAGAAAGTTGTTGTAGAAACATGCACACAAGAGGTCGCAATGGAGAATGAGCAACTCAAGCAAGAAGTGGCTCGCCTCACCAAGGATTTGACTCAAGTGAAAGGCAAGATGGAGCAAGCTCAACTTCATCAAGATAATACCGTCAAGGAAGTGAAGAAGCTTGATGAAGGACAAACCATGGTTTTGCTACGTGTGCCACAAGGAAGGCCACAAGTCCTATGAGTGTAAGGTGAAGAATGGAGGAGGAGCTAAGAAGAAAGAGAAAAATAAAAAGGAAACAAACAAGCTCACCAACACCTACACCAACAAGTTGGACAAAAATACCTCCACACCTTATCTCTTAAAGAAGAAGAAAAATGACAAGGTGGTGGCCATCAAGGTGAACAAGCAAGCCAACAATGGGTTCAAACGCATTTGGATGCCAAAGAAGATCATTTTCAACGTGAAGAGCATCAAGAAGGTATGTATCCTGAAAGGGAAGTGAGATGTCCGATGGACTTCTGGGAATTTGAAGACTTGGCAAAGTATGGGTGCATTTCATGGGGTGCATCATTATGTACAAGGTAATTGCCAAGTGGGTTAGTGAATACTATGAACCCAAATTCCCCTTCTCATGTTAGGTAACTAGATTTAATTTCTTACGATCTCAATTAGCATCCAGTTCCTTTTCATGCCTAAGTTTATATTTACATGTTTAATCTTTTATCTTGCATACACTAGGTATATCTTATGGTAGGCTTGCTCGGTTTCACTCTTAACCCTTGGAGCAAACCTACATGGTTTAAATTGTTTAGGAGCACGGCACATAGCTTGTTTTACAATTGTTCATCTAACATATGCCAAAGTCTAAATTGTAGATAATTTCTCCCAAATATCACTTTCGAAAATGATTATCACATTCATGTGATGTCATCTTTCAAGTGATATTTTTTATTCTAAAATCAATGTGCATGGCTCCTCCATTTGGCCATTGGATATATATATATATATATATATCACAAAAGCTCAGCAAGATTATATTAGCTGGTGAAGGAACAGACAAGTTTGGATAGTTTGTACTAGTAGTAACCAAGCAATCGGCCCAACAAGATAAAAGGTAAATAAATCTTTTTACTGAATCAGTCATTGGTGTGTATCAATTTATTCAGTCCTCATCGGCGAAGAATGGTTCAGTGGCTGCTACTTTCAAGCGTCATCCAATGAGCTGACAAAAGCGACGGATAATTAATTTTACTGTGTTTTCAAGTCAAATATTCTCTTGGCTTTAACCAGCATCACCTTGTCATATGAGGAAACATGAGGATATATACCAGATTTATTATTTACCTAAACGGAGATGCTACTTGGTGCTGAACTGACTTGGACTCTTTTATTAGAAACCTGCTATTTTAAATTTAGTCCAGCATTTTTCTCAACCTTAGAAGTAAGATGCTAAAGTCAAGTCAAATGTTCTGAGCACATCCTTTCAATTTTCTAGGATATGTGAACACACGAAAGAGTAGAGATAGAGATGACATAATGTTTGGGTTCATGAAGTAAGCATGGTTTTAGATTTGTCTATACTCTTAAACCACATCATTCCAGATTTATACTTGGGAGAAACATACAATTCACAGTTGATTAGTTTGACACAGTCTAGCACAGTAGCACCTGCTGCAAGTGCATATATAGTAGTGGCATGCACTTGCAGCAGTAGTGGCATGCTGAGTGCCCTGTAGTCTATTCCCTTGTACGTCTTTCTGCTTTTATTAGAATATAAATAAGGGGCGAAATGGACTTTCAGAGTGACAAACTATATATTCACTTATTCACCATGCATATATAGTAGCTGAGACCTAATTAACCTACCATTGGAAGGTGATGAGAAGATGCAAAGAAAACGACTGCGCCGATCTTGTAGTTAGAAGATGGTTGTAGTCATCATCTCATTCTGCGACCCCTAAATTGCAAAGTGCTGCTTCTGTTCAAAAAGAGCAAAAGAGACAAAAAAAAAAAGGGAAAGGGTTGGCATTTTCCTAAGGGTTATGCAATGCATCAGCATCAGGAGATATGCAACTAGTAGTTTTAAATTTTTTAAGGCTTACCACTAGTGGCGTTTAATTGGTTGCGTCAAGTCAACCATAGCATGCGTTTTCTGCAGGCTTCAACCACATGCTGTTAGGGAGTCACAGCTCGCCACTTATATGATCTGCCTTTCCTACCGGATCATGGATCAGTATAAGAAGCACTATATATGCTAATTGGAGCTTTTAGGTTTGTCTTTTTGTTATATATATACACACATGTATGAAATGATCGATGTAATGTAACCTGAAATAATGCAGTTGTCAAGATAGAATGTCAACCATTGTAAGTTGCAAATGAAATGGAGCTAGCACTATTTGTTCCCAACTGTCGGATAGGTACAGATGCAGTGCAGTGCTTGCATCACTAGCTCCAAGATCCTTTTTCTTTTGAAAGATTGCTCCAAGATCCTCTTGTTGTGCTTTCTACATGCCATTGCATAAACAAATAACTGGTGGGTGAAATGGAGAAATAACCGGAGATTAACCGACCAATTGCGTGGCACAAGATATAAAGAAAGTAGGAGTTTTTTTTTTTTACTGAACTTCTCTCTTCTGCCTGTGGTCTGGTGTAGTGGTGAGAGCTGTCTCACCGAGTCACCAGGTCGTGGGTTCAAAGTAGCCTCTCCGCAGATTTTACGGGGGAAGACTTGCCTCGATTTTTTCCTTCTCCAGACCCCACTCATATAGGAGCCTCCGGCACTAGGTCTGCCCTTTTCTCTCCTCTGCCTGTCAATATGTTCAGTCGTCATCGAAGAACGGTTCCACGGCTGCTACTTTTGTGTTTCATGGAGCGTTACGATGAGCTGTCAAAGCATGTACATCAATCGAAGTTGACGAAAAATGAAGCATAATTATTTTTTACCATGAATTTGAAGTCACATATCTGATTTTAACCGGCAAGTCTCAGGGAGCAGATGAAGCGATGCTCGCTCGCTTGCATCAGGGTCTTGTGATTGCTTGGCTGCTTGTGTTTTGTCTTGTATACACTCAACTTCTACTAACTTGCAGCTGAATCTATTTTTTTTTTAAAAAAAAACGAATGGTCACGAGAGTGTGCCTTTTTCATTGATATAGAAGAGGTAGACAGACAGCCTGTTTTAATAATGGGCAAAGAAAACCAAAGTCGATTACTCTCTCGACCAAAAAAAAATCGCTAGACTTTTTTGCTCCTGCTGCAATTCCGCTTTGATTTGTGCAAAAAGAGACAGAGAGCTTGTTTCGCACTTTCTGAATATTGTTGCATTTTCGTTCCTTCCAAATCTTCAAGATTATAAGAAGGGTGATACTTCTAAACGCCTTGCGAAGATTGAATCTATTTTGAAATTCTATTCCAATTTACCGCCAACATTTGCCTCAAACAGAGAAGGGTAAGATAAAAAAAAAGATGCTCAGTCTAAAATCAAGTCAAATGTTGTACGCACAACACAAGTACATAAAGACACATCCTTTTCTAGAATGTGTGAACACATCTTAAAGAAAAAGAGATGGTATAGACTGAACATTTGGGGTTCATGATGTAAACATGGTTTTAGATTTGTCTATACTCACACTCAAGAACCAATCAAAATGCAATATTCCACAATCTGATACTCGAGCGAGAGAAATAGAATAAAAAAAATGTACAGTGTAGTACAGATGATTTTGTTTGACACAGTCTAGCACCTGTACATACCATACCAATATTGTCAAACCTCTGAAGATCTCATGACTCGGTGCATGCTCTGAAGTCTCTATCCTTGTCCATCTGCTTTTTGATGGAATTGCAGAACATTTACTACTATTTCGTGAAAGGTTAGCGTGGCTGGTCAAACAAACCACTGGCTGGCTCTTGTTGGGTTGGGTTGGACCCAGTCTAAGCTACGTAGTACTACTCCTACATCCCAACAAATCCCAAGTCATGACATTTGCTTTCTCTTAGAAAGAAAGAAAGAAATATGCAGGAACTACGGTTTTGCAAACCTGAACTTACGGTACCACTTTTTAGTTGACATCATAATTAAAACATTTTTTTTTCTTGTGTATGATGTAAAATGCTCAATAACTAATAAACAGTACTAGACATAATCTGTACTGAATCATTGTCGTCGGCAAAGTTTCTATATATAGAATGTCCAGTTCACTGTTAAAAGCTGCATTTCTACTGCAAAACTGAAACAAAATTGGCATTAAGCGGTTCAACATGTCTTGTCCAATTCCAAAAAGGTAAATGCAGCAGATAAAGTGCCCTGCTTGCCCAGATTAAGAATAGGATATTTCAGGCATGCTTTTACACGCAGCCGCAGGCGGAGGAGGAAGATTGGTGACGAATCCATGGAAAGCAAACAGGTAGTTTGCAGTTTGTGGTGAATGAAGGAGAAAAAAAAGGGAAAGCTGAAACTGGGCTCCGGAGCCTCCGGTCCAGGGTAGGCCAGCCACATGCCGCAGTGCAGGCGGGCAACTGAAACGGGGCGGGAGACTTCGCCGAGGCCGAGCCGGCGAGCGCTCGGTTTCTTCTCTTCTCGGTCAGCTGCACTCTCTCTTCGTGCGCGTACTTTTCCAAAAAAAAGCTACCGTAGCTATCATATCAAATCTTACGATACGTATATAGAGCATTAAATATAGACGAAAAAAAAACTAATTATACAGTTTGATTAGAAATCACGAGACAAACGTCTTAAACCTAATTAGTTCATAATTAAATATTAATTATCAAATAAAAACAAAAGTGCTGTAGTAACTAAATTCCACTTTTTCCCTTGGGCTTCGTCAGTCAGTCTCCCTCTCCCTGCATACTTATATCCCCCTCCTTGACTTCGCCATCCCCCTCTCCTACGCTTTGTTCTGGGCTCTTCCTGACTTCCGCCTCCTCTTCCTCCTCGGCTCCTCCCCTGTAGAGCGAGAGAACCCAGACAGAGGGAGCGAGCTCTGAGAGAACCGGAGATGGGGAACATCTGCGGCGGGAAGGATCGGGTGGCCGAGGATTTTAGGCCGTCTAGCCCAGGTGAGGACCTACATCAATCAAGAACCCGTTTTGTTTTGTTTTCCCCTTCTTCGTCTTCTTCTTTCCCCTGTAATTTTTCATGTGATCCTTCCAATTCGTGGATCCTGAGGCTGGGGCGGCCTATCCTGGTCGAGAAAACTTTCCTGGCTTCTGCTCAATTTGTTTCCTGGAAGTTTCATCCTGCAGTTCGCCTAGCTGAAGATACATGTTTTGTTTAGGATCCTAGATTAGGATTTCCTGTTCCTTGTATGTATCATGGCAGTAGAGACTTAGAGACGGGGGTATTTCAATTCTTGCTCTTCACTTTTATTTATTTATCAGAAATTCGCAGTTTTTATTCTCGAGGGGTGGGAAAAAGGCTAGCTTTTTGCTGAATTCTCCATGTTCTTCACTAATTCCCACCGTAATCAGTAATCACACTTAATCGTTGCCCAATCGTGTGTGACAGGGACGACAATGACCTCCAAGACGAGCGGCAGCATAACCACCAGCCAGAGCACCACGGGGAAACTCTCCTCCGTGAGCAGCAGCTTCATGGCGTCCGCCGGCAGCCGCAGCACCAGCGGCGGGTTCGTCGACGAGGGGGCCAAGTACCCCGACGGCCAGATCCTGGAGGCGCCCAACCTCCGCACCTTCACATTCATGGAGCTCAAGACGGCCACCAAGAACTTCCGGCCGGACAGCGTCCTCGGTGAAGGGGGGTTCGGGAGAGTCTACAAAGGGTGGGTGGATGAGAAGACCATGGCCCCGACCAGGAACGGCACCGGCATAGTTGTTGCCGTCAAGAAGCTCAATTCGGAGAGCATGCAGGGCTACGAGGAATGGCAGGTAAAATCTAGCCTCCTTTTTCTTTCCTTCTATATATTCTACTGTATTAAACAACAACGATGATAATCTTGGAATAGAGGATGCCAAGTTGATGAGCATTACTGAATTAGTTAGTATAAGATCGTGACAACTGGGCTTTGACTTGGTTTTGTTTGCTCTGATGATGGTACATGGTACCAGTACGAGCAAAACAATCGCCTTGTTGTTAGCTACAGATGCAGTTCAGTTTCTGGTGATACAGCACTAATGGAGCTAGAGAGCTTAAAAGAAGCACAACGATTTTGAAGGTTCTCCTGATCACTGGATGCTTTATGGTTCTTTATGCTTTGTTTAACTTCTGATGACCTGTCTGTCAGTTTAGTACATGTGTGATGGCTGATTGTTTAATTCAGCTGCGTTATCTCGGTAATTGTTGGAAGTGTTATACAATAATACAACAAGCCACATGTTTTTCACAATGCAGTTACTTTTTGTTTGGTGAGTCGCGTTTGAGAAGAAAAAAAAACTTTTTGTTTGGTGAAGTATGTCATTTTCAGAAAACTCAACAATTTCATCGATGTGCCACATTTGCAAATTGTGGCCATAATTGACTCAGTTCTCTTAGTTTAGTCTAATAAATGTCATCGTCTTGCTAAATGTTAACTAGCATAGCTAATGGAGACTTCTCAATCTACCTGCAGTCGGAGATAAATTTTCAAGGAAGGCTCTCCCATCCGAACCTAGTGAAGCTCTTGGGCTACTGCTGGGAGGACAAGGAACTTCTTCTCGTGTATGAATTCATGGCCAAAGGGAGCTTGGAAAACCATCTATTCAGGAGTGAGTTCTTTCTGCTCATTAAAAATACCCTCGATGAAGTTCCGTGCACATTTCACTGAACAAGTTTGGAAATCACCTTGCTTACAGTGGCGGAACCAATTTTTTTTTATCACAATATTGTGATTTTTATTTACTGATATTGGAGCCAACTAATTGCATTTCCCTTTAGGAGGATGCGCCCCGCTGTCTTGGGAACTGAGGCTGAAGATAGCCATTGGTGCAGCTCGAGGACTTGCATTCTTGCACGCATCAGAAAAGCAAGTAATCTACCGTGATTTCAAAGCGTCTAACATCCTTTTAGATGCGGTAAGTTCAATGCTATGCAATGTTTTTTTTGACGGAACTGGAGGGGCCTAAGCCCCTACAGGCAAATGCTATGCAATGTACCTTTGATATATCAATTCGCTATTAAGGTCAAATAGTGACAGTACTTTATTTTTCTTGGTAGAACTATAACGCAAAGCTCTCTGATTTTGGCCTTGCCAAGCTTGGGCCAACTGGTAGCAACTCACATATCACAACCAGGGTGATGGGAACATATGGCTATGCAGCTCCAGAGTACATAGCAACCGGTATGTGTCCTCATGTCCTCTCACCAACTGATACGATCATACTCTGCTTCCCTTGTAAATGAATTGCCAACACTCCACGTGCTACTAGTCATTCCACACATTGAAACAGAAACATACGCGACGTAGATTCGGTTGTCCCCCACAATCAATATCACGCTATTCTCGCCCTGCAGACATTTCCACATTTGATTTGTGTGAAACAGCAGGCATACATATCATTCACGTCACTTTGAGTATATTCACACCTTTGTTAGTCTCCATCCAGGTCATCCTCACCCATGTTTTCGGTATGCATCAGACTCTACACCTTTGTCTTGCTTAATTTAGAATCTTGTACACCAGAAAATGCAAACACTGGACCATGGCCATGGATGTCGAAACAGAATCCAGATGCAGAACCGATTTTCCTACTCTAAAGTCTCTAACTACTAGTAGAAGGGAACAGAGAGATTTGCTGTCACTGAATTCCTAGAGTAGTGGGGCACTACTAAAAATGACCTGCACCTGCACTTGCTGCCCCCAAGCGGATAATATCCCACAAGGATCATTCCAGTGCCTTGTCACTTTCCATAAAAAAACCATGACAAGGATGTGCAATCTGTTTACCCATTAATCCTTCCAGCAAATTCTTCTCATCCGAATGCAGAGTTTGCTACAGTTACAGTTACTTTCCTTGAGCTGCTTGCTGATGTTGATGAACGATGATTTGTCCAGGCCATTTGTACGTGAAGAGCGACGTGTACGGCTTCGGCGTGGTGATGCTGGAGATGCTGTCCGGGCAGCGGGCACTGGACCCGAACCGTCCGAGCGGGCAGCTGAGCCTGGCCGACTGGACGAAAGCCGTACCTGGCCGACCGCCGGAAGCTGGCCCGGCTCATGGACCCGCGGTTCGAGGGGCAGTACAACTCGAAGCAGGCGTTCCAGGCGGCACAGCTGACGCTCAACTGCCTGGCCGGCGAGCCCCGGAGCCGGCCGTCGATGAAGGAGGTGGTGGAGACGCTGGAGCAGATCGAGTCGATGAAGAGCCGGGCGCGGGAGGCACGCGGCGGCGGATCGTCGCGGGACCGGCACCACGGCCGCACCGGCGCGGCGCACCAGCGGTCGCCGCGCGCCAGTGGCGAGCCCCGCGGCCGTGGCGCGTCCAGGGCCGCCAATGGCCACGCCGGCAGGGCTGCGCGGTGACACTACTCCGGCAGTGACGGATGATGACGATTCTTCATGTAAATGACGTAATTTTTTGCCTGATCTGTGTGCTGTTCATGCCATGCCTGCTGGTGATTGCTGGTGTGGTGTTGTCATGGCTCGTGAGGTGGTTCTTGCCCAATCACGATGAGGTGTATTATGAGATTAATTAGCAAGGAATTCAAGAGGGTGGTGGTTGTTGTAAGTTGTAGCCAATAGTAGAAATAGGGGGGTGGTGGTTGTTGTAAGTTGTAGCCAATAGTAGAAATAGAAGAAAGGAATAATCATTCAAATTGTAATTTCGCGAAAGAAAAAGGAAAAAGATAGGTTTTTGTGTATGTGTTGTTTTTCCACGAACCTGTGGAAAAGGACGTGGAGTTTATACTTGAGAAGATGTGGATAGATTTCTGTGCTGAGCGTGTTGAATTGATCGTTGCTGGTCTCTCTGAAATCTCAACTGTATCATCATGGTCATGGGTCCATGAAGTGCATCAACGTGGTGATGCTTGCGCCTGCGTCAAATGTCTGCAGAATTTATTTCATCAGCCATATAAAATACTATACCAGTCTCGCCTTTACCTTTTTTTTAATAAAAAAGTAATAATGTGCGTGTTGTGAAAGAGAACAAAAAAGGGTGCGAAATATAAGAGAATTGATATATCCAGGCGTCTGCAACCAATTAGTACTCCCTCTATTTTTTTTACACATCGTATTAGTTTTTCCTAAATCAAATATGTTGACCATCAATTTTAAAATTTGTATAGGTTAACAAACATGTCTAACCATCAGTTTTAAAGATGTTGTATAGGTTAACATGTGTCTAACATTTGTGTGTTTTAGATTCACTATAAAAGTACTCCCATAATAGTATATAGTTTTTCTTTGAACTAGATAATAATAGTATATAGTTCACATGTCGAAAACATCCATCACTGCATTAGGGAAGTAGTGTATCGTATCGTGGATTATTTCTTTCTTTTTGGTTTGGTGGTGAGAGAAAAACACTTTATTCACTTTGAAATTTACGATCGTTTTAGCAAGCGCAATGAGCAGTGCATATAGTTTCACAACATGTGAACTATATTGAAATCGATGATCACGAAGTTGAGCATAGCTTAACTGGTTGGGTGAGAGATGTGGCAATGCACCCAACCACCCAGTTTTAAGTCTCGTCTTGGACTGAAATTGGATGCCTATTTTTTCTTCTTATTCTTATAATGATTCTTATAATATAATGAAAACCCACTTAGTTCTCGTAGGTTGGATCTCATTTTTTTGAAATGGATGATCAAAGTAAAAAATGTTGGACTTAAGACAAATCTACATGTAAAAAAACAGAGGAAATATGATTAAATTAACAACTCATAAGAGGTAATTCATACCTTTTTTTTTCCTATGGCTGAACCATAATAAAATTATATATCCGATGAACAATAATTGAAAGATCGAGCGCGTAACGTTTATGAGAGGTGGGAGCGCAAACAAAGCGTGAGAAGAGGCAATCAATACGCCAAAATCCTGTAGATCCCGTGAACGTCCTTGGTTGACCGAGCAACGCGCCCGCAAAGAGGGGTGGGATGGGACAGGCTGTCTGGACCTTACTGGGCCAGCTGGCCGACCATTTTGACGCCCAAGCAAAGGTCCACCAATAGTCCAACTCATTCCTGTCTCCGACCTGCCAACGGCCAACCAACCAACCAACCAACCCAGGCCCATCTCTCTCGGTCTCAGGTCCAGCCAAGCCATCGCCGGAATCCAGAGGACGCGCCGCAAGCGAGTCGCCGCCAAGACTTGGCCGGAGAGGACGTCGCCTCGCGCCTTTTACCGCCATTAACCTCGCCGTAACTGTGCCGACACGACACTCCGGCAGGAAGACGCGTGTTGATTGCGACACTGGTGTGGTACATGTAATACGTCCAGGTTTCCAACGCGTAGACAGTTTTTTTTCCTTATTCTTAGATTCCTGGAGAAGAGTCAGCGAGGGATGAAAACTTTTCACCGTCAAAGTTCCAGTGGACGAAAAACAACCTTTGTTCGGAACCAGACATATACGAGTTTCATTCACATGAACTTTGCAGTATTTTTTTTTAATCTAACTTTGCAGTAATCTTTATACAGTATATATAACAAAAAGGATGACATCACATCACAGGAATTAAAAGGGGACGCAGGATGAATGGAGTTGATTACTTCTGTGCTGCTAAATGAACTGGTCTGGGCTGTTTGTTCAGTAGCTACGTTGGGCCCAATGTGCGCGGCCCACTTCAGTACTAAGGCACAAGAGGCCCACAGACTAAAGATGCAATTGGGCTAGCTAGCTAAACTAAACATGCGATTATGCAAGCGGCCCCCTGCGCTACTCGGGATTAGCAAACCGAGGCGTGTGCCGGTGTGCCCCACACTTCCCCTTCCTGCTCCGGCAAGAGGCGGCACACCGCGGAAGCATGGCGCCTAGGGCTGCTCCGGCGCTGCGGGTGCTCCCGCTGGCGCTCGCAGCGGCCATCTTCTCGGGGCTCACCGCCATACTCATCTACCTCTCCGGCATCTCCTCCTCACGTAATGCCCCGCCCCCCCTCTCTCGTCCTTCAGTTTGCGTGTCGTGCGGGAGATCCCTGACGCCGGATTGGTGGGTGCGTGCAGATGGCGGCGCTCGGCTCTCGGAGGCGGACCTGGCAGCGCTCGCCGCGCTGCGGGGCAGCTTCAGCAAGTGCGTGGTACGGTCTTGCTCATCCAACTCCTCTCAGGATCAGCTGATTACCATTCGATTTGTCTTAGTGCTCCTGCTCATCTCGTGCCGCATTGTGGTTGTGACCTCTGGGGTCACTAACTCGTCGGAGCCACCAGCTGTGGTGGACTGGGAGGGTGATTGCTTCAAAATTCTTGATTCCGTGTGCCAATTGTTCTGAGTCTGAAGTGCACTGTTCAGTGTGTACGAGATAGCACAGTGACAGTGAGGTTTTTGTTTTGGTGTGAATTCAAATTTCTGGGATTATAGCGTATCTATAGTTCAATTGGATGGCAGTTGCTGCATAGGTTTGCAGTGTTAGCAGCCTCAGGATCTTCATTGATGTCTTGGTTCAGACAAACCTTACTTGCTTGCTTAAAAAATCTGCAGGATGCAAATGGGCTAGGACTGAAAGCGGTGACTGGGGAGGACTACTGTCGAGTTGTGATACAATACCCAAGTGACACAGTTTCTAAGTGGGTAAGTTCTTTTCCTTGTTGTGTCATGCAAAGCTTTTACTTGATACAGGCAGGACTTTCCCCATTTCAGCCTTATGGATCAGCTTGCAAAGTACATTTGGTTCTGTGCTTACCTTGCATCTTATATGCTTTTGAAACTCTGCTGCATGTTTGGCCAGCAAATATAGTACTCTGTCGGACTCCTCTCGTAACTAGGGTGTATGACCATTTTTTGTAGCTCTTATTATGGACTAATTTTTTGCAGAGAGATCCAATCACCCATAAGGTTGAAGGTCTGTCGTTTGAGTTCAATCTGTGCGAAGCTGTAGTCTCATGGGAGCAGGTGATCATACTTCGTATTCATAAGTCTATGTGATTTATTGAACCCAATGAATCCAATATCATATAGCACTGCTTTCAAAAGTCATATGACGAGTGCCTGACAACATTGGCAATGTTGACAAAGTTGTACTCTGTCACTTTTCAACTGCCCCATCTGAATTTCATGAACACCATAACATACACTGTACTGCAATGTTGGTCTATAGTTCTTCACAGCTACACGGTTAGCTTTTGATATGGTCACTAAGTAAGTAGTTTTTCTCTCCCAGGTCCGAAACAGTACAACAGTACTCACAAAGGAGTACATTGATGCTTTGCCAAATGGCTGGGAGGAGTATGCATGGAGAAGGATCAACAAAGGAATCCTTCTGTGGGTAGATACAAATCCTTGCCATTTCACCTAGACTTATATAAAGTGTGGTTTAACTCCAATAGATTACTAAGCATATATAGTTCTGAGTTTGCAGGAATAAGTGCCAGAACAGAAGCCTTTGCATGGAAAAGCTCTCACTAGTTCTACCTGAGACATCTCCATATGTTCCTCACCAATTTGGTAGATGTGCTGTTGTTGGGAACTCAGGTGATCTTCTTAAAACTAAATTTGGGGATGAAATTGATTCTTATGATGCCGTCTTCAGAGAAAATGGTGCACCCACCCAGGTTTGTTAAGATGATTTGTTAGCTGGCCAGTTTCCCCCCCTACATTTGGATGTTCCCTGAACTCGTTCTATCCATACAGCAGAATTACACTGAATATGTTGGTACAAAGAGTACATTTCGCCTTCTGAATAGAGGATCTGCAAAGGCACTAGATAAAGTTGTTGAGTTAGATGGTAAGTCTGCCATCTATCTTTTGTCCCCTATAAGTGGGATATCAATATGAAAAGGCATGCTAATTTTTATGGTTGCAGAAACAAAAAAGAAGTACTGATCGTTAAGACGACAATACATGATATTATGAACCAAATGATTCGGGTAATTTAACTTCCATGTTAGAAATCAGACCACCTTGAGTACATGTTCTATATTTTCTTATCTGGCTGCTGGAACTCTTGCTATGTAGGAACTTCCAATAACCAATCCGGTATACCTCATGCTAGGCACATCATTTGGTTCCTCAGCTAAAGGAACAGGGCTTAAAGCTCTTGAATTCGCCCTTTCCATCTGTGACAGTGTTGATATGTATGGCTTCACAGTAGACCCAGGTTACAAGGAATGGTTAGTGAATGGTTGATCTTCACGTAGTGACAGTAATGAATTCTGGTCTACAGTTTTGCTTACAGCTGGAGCTGTTGTCTTTCAGGACAAGGTACTTTTCAGAGGTCAGAAAGGGACACACTCCACTACATGGTAGAGCATATTATCAGATGATGGAATGTCTTGGTGTGAGTTTCTTTCTTGCTGTAATCTTAGCTAACAAAACTGTTTACATCCATTATGTTATGTTATTTTGCTTGTTACCCATGATAATGTGGTGTACTGATATTAAAAATATATCGTGTGCAGCTGGTAAAAATCCATTCACCGATGCGAGGTGATCCTGGCAGGACAGTGAAGTGGCTGCCTACCAGGGCTACCATCGAGGCTGCCAGAGTTGCTTCTGAGAAGTTGTTGAAGTAAGTTTCAGGGCCTTCCTTTCTTTTGTGATTTAGTTCATCTGTTCATCAGGATAATTGATGTGTTTCTTCAGTGTCTGTATCTCCTTGAATCACGGCGCTGTATTAGCAAAACTGATGAACCGTTACTGATGGTAACTGTACTGAAAGTTCAAACTTGCAATTGTCACTGCAGGAGACCTGGGGCTGGAAGTAATAGCCCTCTGGGGACTTGCACCATGATAAAGAAGCGCAGGAAAGGGAAGGAACCAAACAGATCTGGTCTACGAGATGCTGCCATGAAGCACCTCGAGGACATGAAAGGTGCCACCAGGTATCCCCTGGAGCGGAATGCAGGGGGTGGGTACCTCTGCATGATCAATGATAGATAGGACTACGGCTGATCATGGCATCAGTGCCCAGACGAAGAAAAAATGGCGTTGAATGCTTGTGATGAATGTGCAGCTTGAGGGAACGAAAAGGCCGGGGTCTTTGATTTATGCAGCTGGTGTACAATGTTTTGAGTGTAGAGAATGTTTGGTGTATAATTTTTTCGAGTGTAGAGAAAGTTATCTTGATGAAAGGGCTTTGGCTGGTGGAGAGTGGAGACCAGCATATACATATCGAGGAGGCGTGGTGCTAGCTTGATTGCGAGCCACTTTGGTGAGATCTTTGCTGTGCTGTGTCCTGTGTATTAGGGTGAGAATGGTAGGCGATGGATGATTTTTTTTAAATAATATTTTTAATGAATAATTGCAAATCTAGAAGTTGTCATACAAAAAGTGTAGATATAGCATCCTGTCGGCGACTGGGAAGCCGACACGTCGGACTCTGGAAGGCCGACTGGTCTCATGTCGGCACCTCAGCAGACGATAGGGGTGACGTGGCAGCCGACGCCGTCCTGTCGGCGCCGATAGCAGACCTGTCGGTAGCTGGAAGGCCGACAGGCCCTATTGGCTTTGGGGGGGGCCGATAGGCGTCGGCCCTCCAGCGGCCGACATGCCTGTCGCCCATCCAGCACCCAATTACACTATTTCATGCTTTATGACCCGATATGAGCTATTTTTCGAACATAACCATCACCAGATAGAAAACTAACTTTACCACTGCAACACTAAAAACATTTGCTCTCCTTTTCCGAACATATAAACATATATTACGCACCATAACCTAAGGAACCTTACAAACTTTTGAAGGCAAACACATTATAATATTAACCCAGCGCAGTACATGGACCAAATCTACAAAGCCTACGTCGTTTGTCCGCTGAATTGTCCTTTGCCTCGATGTAGGCGTCAGGAAGTTATTGGAGCGTTGCCTCCATTAAATGGTTGTAAAGCGACTAATACGGTTAGAGGCATCAGAAATCCAGGAGTACATTTGTTCACATGCATGCAACCATACAACCATATGATTAATACAGGTCAACCTGCACGACGGCCACGTTTGAGGGATCTGCGCCGTAGGGTAAGTGAGCTGGTCTGGAGGGAGGACAGCGCTGGCATGCCAACGGGGTCGACTCTGTAGGCTGCGTACCCTCGGTCGGCTGAGTCAGCTGAGTAGGCAGAGGTGCACCTGAAAGCTGTGAGGGCCCGGCCTCATCGGGGAACCAAGGAGGACTGTCGTCGGTGCAAAAGGTCGCGAAGCTGCTAGTACCCATCGTGTAGTCACTGCAAGAAGCACGTCCACCTACCAAAAAATTGTAAGGTCACAAAGAGCATGTTACGTACAAAATGCATGAGGTGGAAGTGGAAGGTCATCGCAAAAGTACCTAGGACTCCAACCGTCGGGTGCGAAGAACGAGCACGTCCTCCAAATCCTCATTTGGAGGCGGAAGAGGAGGCGGCGCTGGAGCCTCACCCTGCTGGATGTGAACAACTACGTCTGTGGTGCGGCGGCACGATGCCCGGCGTACTCCCGCTAAGCAATGTTGCCCCAGTCGTCGAAGGGCGGCAACCAACTCGATCCTACCAACCGTTGGGGGGTTCTGCTCGAACCGATGGGCATACGAAAGCAGCTCGTTGCCCTCGTCGCTGCAGATATCTGTCTGCAAGGCAGGCATGTATTGTTGCATGAATTGTTGTGACTCATTGGCAAAGTAACGATAGGACAAAGAAGTTTACAAATTTACTTACTAGCGCATGGAAAGCAGCGGGTGGCTCCGTCGCGAACGTGTCGGTGATCTCGGTCTCGTGCGGCGCGGCTTGTACCAGCACGGGGAAGCAACGAACGCGTGTGGCTTCGTGGAACCAACGCAAGTACTCGCAGTACGTGCCCTCGTCGAATGGTGCACCTAGGTTGTGCACGTCGGCGGCCGCCTCTGCCCAGGCGTTGACCCAAGGCATCATCCTATCCACCCACGACTGCTCAAACACTATACCTTGACCTTTCTCCTTGAAATCCTACAATAGAATTAATAATGAACAAAGCTGTACCAGCATCATGAAGAAATGTGAATACAACAAGACTTACCTATGCGACCCGTCAAGCTGAGGTCGAGGAAGGGGGAAGACCTGCGAGCGCCCAAACTAGCGTGCCACCGGCTCCGGACAGTACGGCTCGGCGAAGATGTCGAACACCAGTCGTTTCCTCGCATACCATAGGTCCTGGTCATGGTAGCACATCTCCGACAAGCCACGCAGAGCACGATGCTGTATGTCAAGTGCTGTGTACGGGGTCCACCGAACCCTGTCAGCTGTGAGCTGGTCCAACGCAACGACGTACACATTGTACGTGCCTCTACCTGTGCCTGGTGCCCACCTCGGCTGGAAAGAACAAACTTGTTGAACATTGAAAGCATAATACTAACATAGTTCAACAAATAGTATAGACAAAATACTTAGGTCACGTGACAGCCAGAGTGTGCCCATTGTTGGGGCGTTGAGCTCGTTGGCCACACCAACACAGTCGATAAGCGTACATCTCGTCGTCGTATGGCTCAAATGCTGACGATAGGGCCGATCTCCCGATATCGAACCGCTCGAATGACCACAACATCAGCAACAACGGACAACCAGACAACGTACCTGTTGTAGTCCTCTAAGTGCAAGCATCGCATAAAGCCCAGTACGTAGCTGCAAGCACCGCTGAACCCCAATTGTACTAGGGAATCACCCCAAGTGGTGCGTGACGCTTCTCTCTGCGCGCGTAGTGAACCAAGTGCTTGTCGGACGGTGTCGTGGTGAGAAGCGGTGAAGAGTACCCAACCGAACAACCACATCAGTGCACGCCTCAAGTGTCGCTGAACCCTCTAGTCGTCCTCGTCCTTCGTGAGCCTCTCGCTTTGGCCCGAGACAACCACGCCCGGAGGGCCGTGGCGGTCGTGGAAGCTGAACTGCTCATCCTCTCCCTCCCCCGGCTAGAACACACCCTAGAAACGGTGCAGGATCTGGTCCTCCCAGTCCCCCGGCACTACTACAAGGCCGACAGGGGCACCAGCGAGAGGTAGACCGAACAACATGGCGACGTCCTGCAGGTGGCGGTCACCTCACCTACTCTGGGTAGGTGGAAAGTGTGCGTCTCCGGTCTCCAGCAGTCGACCCAAGCGAGAGAGGAGTGTACGGTCAGCCGGAAAGCGCACACCCTGTGTGCGGTGTCGCTCAACCAGGCGTGCGAACGGAAGCAGACCAGCAGCACATGGCCTGTGATAAAAAAGAATATTGATTACCAAATTTGAACACTCCTACTTCTCCATCCTCTATCGTGTTCTGAACCGCCTGAGGATTGGAAACATAGGTCTGCTCAGCATTTACGGCCTCTAAGTTGTCCTCTACTACACACTGTGTTGCTACTCACCCGCATGCCACCATTCAGAACTCAACTTGACATGATGTTGTAATAACGATGCTCCAACGCCTTAGACACGAGAAAATGCCACTTCTTTGTGTTATTGGCCTCATACAGCTCCACCTCCATCCATTCTCCATAATTTAGGCACCAACATACTAATCCGAAGCGATGTTGGGAGGCGGAACACCCAAATATTCATGCAGCCAGGCTAAAACTTGTTTGCGGCTATAATCTATGGCGAATTTAGTTATGTGTCAAAGACACCTGGAACTCACTAAGGTTGACCCCCCATTGTCCTCGTATCGATTTCACCATCGCCATGGTAAATTCTGAAAGAAACTAAATCGGTCGACATTCACAGTACGCATCGTACAAAGTATAAATGTCGAGTTATATGAAGTACCACGTGAACTAAACAAAATAAACTAAAACTAAGCTAACCCTAAGTAAATGAACCCTACAACCTAACTAAAAATAACTAACGACAGCTAAAACTAACCTAAAAACTAACCCCAAAAATTAACTAAAAAACTAATCTACAACTCAAGCGAACCTAAAAAACAAACCCTAATCTCAACTAACCCTAATCCTAAAAACTAAATATACTAATTAATCTAACCTAAAAAACTAATTAATATATCCTAATATACGACTACAAACTAAATATACTAATTAATCTAACCTAAAAACTAATTAATCTAACCCTAAAAACTAACCTAATATACGACTACAAACTAAATATACTAATTAATCTAACCTTAACCATATCTAACTAAACAAAATCTAAATAAACTAACTAAAAAACTAAAATCTAAATTTACAAAAGAAATAAAAACCATACCGCACAGCATTTGGAAGTAGTAGGCGGCATGCAGGCGGGCAGGGTGGGCGGCGGCGGCACGCCCTCCGTTCGGATTCGGTCGGCGCCGATGAGAGGAGGTCACCAGCAGCGACAGTGAGCAGCGGCAGCCGACGGCGACGCGGTGAGAGAGAGAGCGCGAACGCGAGCGAGAGGGAAGGAGGAAGATGCTGGCTAGATATTTTAGGACCTATCGGCCATCGGAAAGCCGACAGAATCTTATCGGCCTCCGTGCGGCCCATAGGCCTATCGGCCCGATATGGCCCACTTTGCCGTATGAGCCAGCCCCCTCCGGAGCCTTGTCGGCTTCTGGACGGCCGATAGGATCCTGTCGGCTTCCCAGAAGCCGATAGGAATCGATCGGCTATCCGATGGCCGACATGCTACTATATTTGCAATTCGTTTTAATCAAATGCTACATTTGCAATTAATCATTAAAGAATATTATTAAAAAAAAAAATCGGCGGTGGATGCAGTCATAAACAGCAGCGCTGCTGCGATGCAATCTCAAGTCCCAACAAGGCAGGGAACGCCGAACGCCCTGCCAAGTGCCAAGCGATGGCTTCTGTACCGTGTCGTACGTACTCTAGCCAATTGGACGTAGACACGTAGTACTCTGCTTGTCAGGCGTCAGCCCACGCCCAGCCGTGGGTCGGAACTCGGAAGCAACGGATTGATGCCTGGCCCGGCCTTTGTGAGAACGTGAGCTGCGATAACAGCGACGCCGAGCAGAGCTCCTGTTATCATGGCGGCCTCCACCTGGCAATCATGGCATGGCAACCCGTCCGTCGTCCCCATCTTGGAAGCGGACTGTGCGATAGTATCCAGGTGCTTGGGATGGGACGCGTTCTCCAGTTGCAGGCGCGGCGAGCAGCACGGGGTCGCGCGGCGCACGCCACGGCCTTCTCGATTGTTGTGGGCTCACTTGGCCGTACGTATGCTTGCAATGAGAACCAATGTATACAGTAAATCGACGTGGCTAGCATCCGGATCCGGACGTCTGGATGCTAGCTCCTGTCCGGACACCCACGCCCTCCCCGCTTGCTGCGCCTGTCCTGCTTGCCACGTATGTTACTAAGTCTATCCTGCACACAACTGTTGCGCCTGCACGTTTACCCCCACATGTTACAAGCAACTGTTTGCACCTGCACGGCAGCACAGCCGCCCCCCTATGCTAGTGCGCGTACAAATGCAGTTGTGCGACTCATGCCTAGTGATGCCCGTCTCGTGCATGGTGATGCGCATGCAAGTGGAGACCGCCACGCCCGCGGGGACTGCCTCCGCATGCGCCTGCTCGCTGCACCCGCTAATTTTGCAACATGAAGCACTTCTGCAACATACGTCTGAAACATATGAAGCATTTGCAATATATATTTGCAACATATGTGTATAGCAACTGCAACATATACAACATCGAGATAAAATACTTGCAACATACGTCTAAAACAAATGAAACATTTTGAATACACGCTTGCAACATATGTATAAAGCCACTGAAACATATGCAACATCTAAATAAAACTCTTGCAACATACGTCCAAAACAAATAAAACATGCACTTGCAACATGCTTGTATAGCCATTGCAACATATGCAACATCCAGATGAAACACATACAACATCCAGATGAAACACATGCAACATCCAGATGAAACATATATATGAAACATACATCTAAACGCATGAAACATAAGGAGCTCGGTGCCATGGAGTATGCGGGCCCCGCGCTCTTTCTCTCTCCCCCGGTCCTTCTCTCTTGTCACAGCGCATGCACAGGCCCCCACGCGCCACATGCACCCCACGCCGAGCGAGGCCGCATGCGCTGCCCCATGCCCCACGCGGAACGAGTGGCGGCACGAACTCCCATGCGCTGCCCCGCACCCCACGCCGAACGAGTAGCCGCACGAGCTTCCATACGCTGCCCCGCGCCACATGCACCCCACATCGAACCAATGGCCGCACACATGCTCCCATAAGTTGACCCGCGGAAAGGACCGGTGCAGACCCCGCCTAATTGCAACTGGGTGCATGCCCCGCTTCTTTTTTTCTTGGTCATCACATGCGCGCGGGGGTTGGTCCGTCCGAATGGACGGACGCCCTCAATCAAGCATTACCGACAGTAAATTAACCAAAAAATACTATGAACGAACAAAAGAGCACAATTCATTACCTTGTAATTATGTAGTATATACATAATCTCAGATAAGACTATAATAATCTATCAACATGTAAATATTTAAGAACTACGTAAGTTATCTCACACGAGATTTTGTAGGTTACCACTATCTAACGACAATTAAAAGCTAATCATTCAGGGTGGCCGACCATGGCAGAGAACTCACTACTACATATTGCTCATCATCGCTTGTTCATCCTTCGTTGGTGTGATAATCAGGGTTATCACCGTCGGTCAGGTTGTGTTACATGTCGGCAGTGATAGAGGTTTTCCAAATTAAAAAAATGGTGAGCGCCGGAGGAGGTGACAGGAAATGATGGTGCTTGATCTTTGTTCAAGTGAAGATAACCCTTGATTTGGTGGAAACTTGGCATTCACGATTAGGCTTTCGATCACAAAGACCTAAACCCTACACTATGTCCCCGCTGGTTATCGATCATGCACTGTCCGGTTTACCTATTCACGAAGGCTATTCCTTGCGTATGAATCAAGCACAAACAAAAAAGAAAGAAAGAAGTCAACTGATTTTTCTAAATGAGATTAAACTCACGAGTTGAGGTTTCACAAAACGATGAACAATAAAATTGTTCTATGATTGATTAATCTAAGCAAAGTCTGAACACTAACTTTTTTTTGAAAGATCATCCAAACTCTAACTTGGTTGATGACTACCAAATATATAGTGTTAAAGGTGGCCATGGACCCCCTTGATGCATAACTAATAGAGTCTGACTTGATACTGACTTGATACACGGCCCAACAACCCAAAATATGGTGACGTGACACCTTGACAGCCTATGCACCCGAAGACCTATAGGGAAATACCAAACGACCTTTACAGGACCTCCTCTGGTCTTGGTACCCTCATCTGATAGTCCTTCCTTGTACCGTGGAGCTTCACACTTGGGGCACTTGTCCAAGTCTTTGTATTTTTCTCCACGGTACAATATGCAATCATTGGAACACGCGTAGATGTTTTCAACCTCGAGGCCGATAGGGCAGATCATTTGCTTGGCCAAGTATGTCTTTCTGGCAACTCGTTTTTTCTGGGAGCATTTTTCTTATTATACCTAACAACTGATCGAAGGCTTTCTCGCTCAATCCGTTTGTCGATTTGAACTCTAACAGTATGATGTCGGCTTCCAGTTTGCTCATTGGACAATTCCTATACAATGGTGTTTTGCCATCTTGTCTCATTTTCTCTAACTTTCTCAGTTGTCTTTCACTAAGACATCCGGTCTCTACATTACGTAGCAGCTGAGAAATGCCATCGTTATCCTCGGTGTCGTCAGCTAGCGTGTTCCTAAACACATTATTAACTGTGACCATAGGTTCCGTGTTGACACCGGGTTCCTCGTCAGCATCGTGGATGGCTACGTCAGGCATGTCCACATCATCATCGTTTTCCTGCAGAACATTCACACCAACCTCGCCATGCATAGTCCATATCGTATAGTTTGGCATGAACCCCTGGTAATCAAGTGCGATCGTATAGACTTAATTTGACGAAAGTTACTATGATTCTTGCAATCTTTGCATGGGCAGAAGACAGGGTTCCCATTCCCAGCATGGGCTTTGGCATCGGTGATAAACTGGCTGACGCCATGCATGTACCGCTTGTCCGTTCGGGACAGATGCATCCACTCTCGATCCATCTCTGCATAAAAAAATACTGAGACAGTAATTACAAAGAATTAATAAGAAATCGAGCTTCATGAACAATAATTGCAGCTCGAAAGTACTATTTTTGGAAAACATTATTGTACACTAATTATTGAAAAATTGAAATTGGTAGCCCCGGCCCTGTAAATTGAAAATCATAGCAAAAAACAATTATTGCACAATATTGAAGAACAACTATTCTACTCTACTTCTAAGAACTAATTATAGCATCACATACTAACAATGATGATCTTGACCACTATGAAATAATTAGCTAGGAATTTAAATGTGTTCATAGACACCAACCTTTTGGATAATGGATTCACCACAATTTGAGCCTTGCACAAATGTCTAATTGAAAAAGTGCTCTCTAGAATGGAGAAAGAACTAGAATGATAATCAAGCAATGTAGCCATCAAAACGAAGCTAATTAAGCAACAAAATAAAAGGAGTGGATGTTTGTTACTAACTTTAAAGCAAAAAGATCAAGCCATTCTTCAAAATCCAAGCACTACCTTCATGGTGAAGAGCAGCCGCAACAATGGAGGGAAGGGTCCAAACGCGCGCCTCTGTTCTCAGAATGGAAGAGAGGAGGAAGAAGAGGACGGCTGCAGCCTTTTTGTGTTGTAGGTTTATCACCGTCGGTTCTTGGCTAGAACCGACAGTGATAGAGCCCAATCACTATCGGCTCTTGGCTTAAACCGGCAGTGATGAGTGCCGGCCAAAACATTGCCGGTTCAAGCCACAAACCTGCAGTGATGTGGCCCTTCACTGCCGGTTTTAGCCCAGCCCCAATCATTTTTTCATTTTCAAGTTACATCACTGCCGGTTCTCACAAATCCGGCAGTGATGATGCCGACAGTGATGTGCAAATCTGGCGTAGTGGATGGAGACCATACACTAGGAATCTCACTCTCTATCTGATAGGTTTGAATCTGACAGATTTGATGAATCAAACCTCTCAAATCTTCTATATATTAGTCGTTTTCGGAATATATAGCCCTTAGAGATTCAGAATATCGAGTTAGGGAAGAAGCCATAATATCACAAATTCCCTCCCATTTTAGCATACAAGCAAAGGCTCCTAACCAAGTCAACAAAAGATCCGTGAGCCAGGATAGACAACGGAGACGGAGTCACATTGCCTCTACATGTGTGGTGAGAGTCACCCAGAGGTTGGCCAGAAACATGATCATTGGGCTTCATTAGTTGGTAGCATTGCTGCCATACTGTTTTCCTCCAATATCTGAAGTGAAACATTTAATAAAGAAATAGGGCTTGTTCCATCTTGTTGTCGAGTTCCTCAATCTCAATCATATGTATTCTCCGTTTGCTTCATCTAAAATAAACCCATATATAGATAGTGGCTAGACATGTATACATTAACGAAATTAAAGAAAGACTCTTAGCTTGTTAGACATGCGTCTCAAATGAACAGCAGTCTACCAACCGGCTCATGTATTTGTTGTTGCATAAGCTTTCCAAAGATCGCTATGCTCGGTGACATGCTCTGTTCACTTTGGCATGAAGAATCTCTGATTTATATTTGACTATTTCTATTCATAGACATGGAGAAGAAACACAAATTAAGTTTGCCAGTTTTAGGCACATTTCACCATATCGAGTAAAAAAGAACCACTTAGTACATTCTAGTAGTAATTTGGCCATGCATGTCTCTGTGTTAGCTAACACGAACATCTTGATCTTACACTAGCACAAAGGAATGACCATTGGTACCGCTTTCAGCATTTCTGCTCAACCTTCTCTCTACGTCAGTACATGCTTTTTTAGTTTCATTTGGCACAAAAAATATATGAAGGGGAAATAACAACACAAAGAAAGTTTTTGCTATGATAAGGATGCATGGGATACAGGTCACGTTCTTCTAAAGCCGGTACGGTGGTGAAGCACGCGCGCGAATCAATAAACGATAATGCTTGTATCCGTGCGTCCGTCCCGTGACTCCCGTCCGGACGAGCCTCATCCACGGACCCAGCCCGCGTCGCACGCCCGCTCTGCACTGCGTGCCCCCGCTCGCGGGACGGCTCTGCTCGCCTGCGCTGCCCCCGCTCGGATGGACTCCGCCTGCGCTCCTCCCCTGTGCCGTCCCCGCCTGCCATCGCAGGACGGAACTCCGCTCGTCCGCGCCGCCCCCGCTCCGATGGACTCCGCGTGCGCCGTTCGCTGGCGCCACCCCCGCCCGCGCTGCCCGCCATCGCGGGACGGACTCCGCCGGTGCCGCTCGCCGGTGCCGCCCCTACCCGCGTCACCCTCCCGCCATCCGGACTCGTGCCTCCCATCGCGGCTGCGCTCCATCTTTCTGCCGCGGACACTGCCGAGGTCCGTGCCACCGCCGAGCTCCGCACCGGCGACCTTCGAGCACTATGTGGCATTAAGCTCCGCGCCGGCGTCGAGCTCCACAAGGACGGGCTCCTTTCGTCCCAGCAGCAAGGTGACATCAGATCATCCCTGTCGACAAGTATGTTTAAGAGTTTTTTTAGTAGAACAACTAAACATGCATGCACAAGGCTTGCACCGAGAATAACGGTTACTGTGAACACTAACCAGGATGCCAGGACACTGCAATTGCCTTCGTGCCTTTCATCTCTGAATCACAATCTCTCTGCAGGCACCTCAAAATTCTATAGGCTAATTTCAGTATACTGTCATTCAGTTAACCTGTACCCCTGGAGTCATCTATCTTGCAGCTAACCTGACCACCTAAGCTAATTAGCTAGCTAGCATCTCCTTCTCATGTCGTGGGCTAGCAATTTAAAATTTTTACTTATTTTTTTGATTTCCGTGCCTCCTTACCACAGGCGATGAGCAGTAGGCTTGTCGTGGCCGCATTGCCTGCAGGCTGCATCGGGGGCAGGAGGCTGCGCATGGGGTCGCGCGATGTGGCCGTCGCCAACCTATCGGCCCCCTGGACGCCGACAAGCCTACGGGCCGCTTCTGGGAGGCCGATAGTCCCTATTGTCTATCCTGAGGCCGACATGACGCTATATTTCCAATTCTTTGGTTCCAAATGCTACATTTGCAGTTAATAATCATTCAAAAAAATCATCTAAAAAAACGCTCCATTTTAATTATACATTCCACTCGCTGTCCGTTTCTAACATGTCCCGCATCTAAAAATAGATTAACGGAGACAGACGTCTTAAGGTGCTCGTCTACATTAATAGTTCATAGAAAACGCAAAAAACCAAAAAATTATGTCCTTCTCAAGACTCAAACCCACGACCTACGACTCAACACTTACACATCCTTGGGAGAATATGTAGTGCAAACTTTTTAAAAAATCATACTTCCATTTTTTTATTTTTAAATAATGCACATCCATAATGCGTCTATGTATATGTGCTTTGTTGCAAAAGTTGAGATTCAAACCCAGTCCAAAATAAACAATGCAAAAATAACAAAATTGGTGTCCATGTGCACAAGAAGGCGAAATTCCTATGACTTTGACTTGCTACAAATATTAGTCTATCTTTTTGCCTAGATGCAGGTCTATTTCTAGCTGCCTTTACAAAGAGAAAGAGAGTCTCAACGATTTCGTGGTTGGTATTTTTAGCTGTCTCTCAAAATAGAACCCTTTTTGTAGAGGCGACTAGAATTTACAATTTAGAGTCGCCTCTAACGATATGACACACATAAATTGTTACTAAAATAAATTCTTCGAAACATATGCAACTGAGGTCTAGTTTTATTCGACTCGTCACGCCGAACATTTCGGTGGAAATGGAGTTGAAAACGGATATATCGTTGAAAAGTTAAAGCAATTTAAATATTTTTTTTTGATTTTCATGCCTCCTTACCACAGGCGATGAGCAGTAGGCTTGTCGTGGCTTCATCGGGGGCAGGAGGCTGCGCATGGGGTCGCGCGATGTGGCCTGTCGGCCCAACATATCGGCCCCCTGGGGGCCAACAAGTCTACCAGTCCGAAAGGGCGCGCTTGCATGCCGTGTCCAGTCACGTGCGGAGCATAGGCCGCTTCTGAGTAGCATGCAGGGGGGTCCCTCAAGGTTGGTATGGGTATTATCATGTTTTAGAGTTTTATTAGGAATAGAAAGCTATATACTCATGAACAAGTAGGGAACCTTTCCTCCCTATCAAAAGGGTTCTGACTGCTACTCCATGAAAAGCTTGTGCAAGGATGATGATCAGAGCACTTAATCCATGAACATGTACGCTCCTGTTCGAGTCATTTCAGTTGTTTAGCTGTGGATTAATTTTTAAAGGAGAGCATGCCATCTTCTTTACACATGTGCAATGAAGGAAAAATGAACTAGTATACTGTAACAGTTGTGAGACGGCGTACATAAAATTTTGTTATGTTCCTAATCCCGGTTTATTTGTCCATCTCGCTCAGTGAGAGGTCCGCACGCATAGGAGACTCGACAATATATACATTGATTATTCTACCATATATGGAGATGCCAATATACTCTAGGGCATTGCTATGGTCTGTGAGCCGTCCATTTAATTAGATTACATGGTTATGGTCAAGGTCATATATTACTTCTTATAGAAGTTAATAGGTGCAATATATATATTTTTATTTATTATTTAATTTTTAATTAGGATAAATAAGACGTATGTTGCATTTGGATATTTCAAAACTGATCGAGTGTTGCATCTCCCTCTTTGCCTTTCTGCTGTCTCGCCTCGGTGTCAATGCGGGAAGGCAGAGGCGGTCCCCACGTGCTTGCGGGTGGGCGCAGCAGACAAGATGTGGGCCGGCAGGCGCGGGACGCGGGACGGGGGACGATGGCACGGGCGTGCAGACGGGGGGCTAGCGTCCGGACGTCTGGGCGCTAGACATGTCCATCAATAAAACTGACCTTGTCCATAACAAATTGATTAGGACACAGGGGGCGCGGAGCTCGGCAGTGCCAGAGGGATGCTTGTTCCAACGCAGCAGCCGTCAGTTATAGTTGAGGGTGGTTGTGATTGGTTCACGCTGCCAAAGGTCATCCGGCCGGTTGTGTTTCTTCCAAGCGATCCAGAGGAGGAGCAAGGCACTAGTGTGGCGGTGTGTAGAAAAGATCGAGCTAGATGGGAGTGGTAGGCGAGAGCAGAGAGCAGAGGCCATGGAGGCTCATGATCGACAGATCGAGCTGCCACCCGCCAGGATAGGCATGCTGCCAGAACGCACCACCATGTCTGAATTTTGATCACCGGGCATGCAAAACCACTGCCCCATCACCGGCCGTGGCCCGTGGTGCCTGTCGTGGCCACGGTCCCGCTCTCGATATCTTTGAGACGGGCGTGCTCGGCTGGCTTAAAGCCAGCCGGCTGGCTTGTTTTTCCTCTCACAGAATCACTGTTCACGTCCTGTCAGAACAGTATTTTTCTCTCACAACAATCAGCCGGAACAGTATTTTTTAGTCTTGCCGAACTGGCCCTTTGACGATGCACTGGTGGACCATGGATGACGACACGGCCATCGAGGACAGCTCCAGCTAGCCCCAGGCACCGTACGTAGCTTGGGCGAGGCTTCCACCCAGGCCCACCGCGACGCGCTGCTCTCCAGCATGACTGACCTGCACTGTAGCACGTTCGGGCTCATGCGTGCTAAGCGCTCCGGCGAGGGCTGGCAGGCCGTCGTGAATCGCGATCGTCAGGTTGCTTTCTTGCCCTTATCATCGGACAATCTGATGTTCATAGAAACTCTGTCTAAGAACATTTTTCGAGTGATGACAACACAAAGGCCAATAAATATGACCATGTTACAACAAGTTGAACCAAAATTGGAGTCTCAAACTCAAGTAGGTGTGACTGCAATATCTTTTATTGTCCATATGGTTGACAAGAAATTAAATGACGTACCCCTCCAATTCCAAATTATAAGTTTTTTATTTGCTTTTCCAAGTGCAAGCTATATATGCATCTATATGTATGCAACATGTCTAGATACGTAACAAAAGTTGTGTATTTTGAAAAGCCAAAACGACTTATAATTTAGAATAGAGAGAGTAAATTTTAACAAAAATGCTACACAATTGTTTACAAGTTATTTTCAATGTGACCTTTTGGACGAGTTTTTTGTCCATTCATCATAAGGAGGCCAACCAGTCTAATTTGAAGCGAATACGTCGAGTATTGGAGACTATAGCAATGGAGATTTTCGCTAAAATGGGTGTTTTTTTTAGTAATCAGCTTAGTGCTTAGTTATTAGTCTCTTTTAAATCCTTCTCTTTAGTTGTTTTTAAATGGTGACTGGACGTAGGGTTCCGTCCTGAACCAGTATAAATCCCCGTGTCTTTTGGATGCTACCATTGTCTTCCTAGAGCTGTGCGGCAATCGTATAAATTTACTAGTCCGGTTTACAAAACACCGACAGATACGATACAAGATACAATAACCCAAAAGCCGGTGGCAAACACCCTGGTAATTTCTAAACTTCTATACCTATTTCGACGATTCCTTCTACTTGTTTCAACTATTCCTATTCACTCCAAAAGTTTGACGGTTTCTGTTGACTCCAAAAGAATTTTGACATGGTACAGTGCCATTGGAAAGTTTATCCCTCTTTCCGTGCAAATGTTAGAACATCGAAAACAGAGTTTGTATGCAGCAAGGACGATGATTTTAGTGTGGGCTACTACCAGAGTCCTAGAGCCAAAACATAGGCAACACAACAAGCAGCCAGGTGAATTGCCTCTACACAGTTATTGAGGGTCTCCCAAAGGTCCACCGGAACCATAATCATTGTGCTCCATTAGTTGATGGCATTGCTGCCATGTTGTTTTCCTCCATTATCTGAAGTGAAACAATTAATAAAGAGATAGGACTTGATCCTCTTGTTGATTTCCTCTGTATGGTATCTATTCTGAGTTTGTTTCATCTAATTAATTAGTCCATATATAGAGACAGTGGATAGTCATGCGTATGGTAATGAAAAAAGAAGGGCTCTAAGTTTGTTAGATATGCATGGCTAATGAAGAGTCTACCTGCCGGCTCATGCATTCGTTGTTGCAAAATCTTTCCAAAGGTCACAATGCTCAGCATCCGTAAGAGATGCTCTGTTCAGTTTGGAATGAAGAATCTCTCATTTCTGCATAGACATGGAGGAGAAACACAAAGTTTGCATGTTTCAGCACATTTAATGGCGGCTTGTTGAGGAAAAATAAACCACTTATTACATTGTTTTAGCATGAAAGCAACTAGTACATTAATTATAGTAGTAATTTGGAACCATACAGTTGATCCCAATATGTTCGGCAAAAGGATATCATGGTGAATTTGTGATGCATCCAAATAACAGAATGGGGGGTCTCTCATAGTAAACGGATATATCGTTGAAAAGTTATAGCAATTTAAATATTTTTTGTTTTTCGTGCCTCCTTACCACAAGCGATGAGCAGTAGGCTTGTCGTGGGCGTATTGCCTGCAGACTTCATCGGGGGCAAAGGCTGCGCATGGGGTCGCGTGATGCGGCCTGTCGGCCAGCGGACCCCCCAACCTATCGGCCCGCAGGGGGCCGACAAGTGTATCAGCCCGAGTCCCTATCGGCTATCCTGAGGCCGACGTGATGCCATATTTCCAATTCTTTGTTTCCAAATGCTACATTTGCAGTTAATAATCATTAAAAAAATATCATCTAAAAAAATGCTCCATTTTAATTATACATTCCACTAGTTGTCCGTTTCTAACATGTCCCGCATCTGAAAATTGATTAACGGAGACAGACGTCTTAAGGTGCTCGTCTACATTAATAGTTCATAGAAAACGCAAAAAAACAAAAAATTATGTCCTTCTCAAGACTCAAACCCACGACCTACAACTCAACACTTACACATCCTTGGGAAAATATGTAGTGCAAACATGCAAACTTTTTTAAAAATCATACTTCCGTTATTTATTTATTTTTAAATAATGCACATCCATAGTGCGTCTATATATATATGTGCTTTGTTGCAAAAGTTGAGATTCAAACCCAATCTAAAATAATTAATGCAGAAATAACAAAATTGGTGTCCATGTGCACAAGAAGACAAAATTCCTATGACTTTGTCTTGCTACAAAAACTAGTCTATCTTTTTGTCTAGATGCATGTCTATTTCTAGCTGCCTTTACAAAGAGAATGAGAGTCTCAACGATTTCGTGGTTGGTATTTTTAGCTGCCTCTCAAAATAGAACCCTTTTTGTAGAGCGACTAGAATTTTCAATTTAGAGTCGCCTCTAGTGATATGACACAATTTCTACGGATGGCTAGATTCCATGGTTTCCACTGTGATTCAAAATTGGTGTGAACGAAGCCCCATCCTATCTCCTCCTCCCCCACCCCCATCTCCCACTTTAATTCATCACACATTCAATCTTCCCATCTTTCGTTTTAGATCTAACGGTTCAAATTTTTTACAATTTAAACAGACAAACCAGCGGATGCAGAAAAAATATTTTAGGTGAGGCTGAGCATAACAAGGTACCAAACCAATCTAAATTTATTGTATCATATACTTTGAAACAATGTAATTGCACTTAGTGGAGTACACATGGATATATATATCTTTTACACCTAGTTGGGGATGGTGTGGATATATAGTTTGCCTAAAGACAATGAAAGTTAGTTGGGGGATGGGGTAGTGGGATGATGTGGCATTTAGCGGGAAAATGACTTGCATGTTGAGATTTAAAACTAGTGGGTAGATGATGTGGCATTTAGTAGGGGACGACGAGGATAGCTTGCCTCTTGATATTGAAAGTATCGAGGTTTTCTTTTAGATATATAGATATAGATCACTACTACATAGAAATCAACGATTTATAGAGGCGGTTCTGCAGACACCTCTACAAATTGGATTTCTAGAGGTGGTTGCATTTCAAGCCGACTCTACAAATAGTTGTCTAGAACTACAAATTCTTTTTTAATCCTAGGAGACCCTACTAGGCAGTCACATGCACACGCCACCACAAGTCACGTAGTTATTCCGCAAGTCACAAGTCACGTAGTTATTTGCGTGCTTTGCGACCACTGGGATCGAACCCGCAATCTTAGCTTTTGCGCTTTCTTCCCCTAACCACTCCACCCATAACACACTTGTGTCCACTTAGGACATTGGTCCTCCTCATTTTATCTTCATCTGGTTTTGCAATGAGTATTTGGGACCCTAAACGAATTCAAATGAAAAAATGTCAACTACAAAGTTTTATATCTTTTCGGGATCTACAACTTTGGTTTTGATCGTTTCTCCATCCGACTTTGGTTTTGGTCGTTTCTCCACCCGCGCAAGGGTGTAGCTCCCCCTTGATCCGCGCAAGGATCAAGTGCTCTCTACGGGTTGATTCTTTGAAACTCCGTCACGGTGGATCACCCACAATCGCTCACAACTTGAGTTGGGTCATCCACAAGCTCTCCGAATGATCACCAAGCTCCCAATCACCACCAAGCCGTCTAGGTGATGGCGATCACCAAGAGTAACAAGCACAGACTCTCACTTGACCATGACAAGCCTAATGAGAAGGGTGGATGCACACTTTTCTACTCTTGATCTCACTAATGAGGGCTTTCTTTGGGATTCTCAAATCTCAATCACCTCACTAGGATCTTGCTCTTCTTGGCACTCTTAAAGGTGTTTCTCAGCTATTGGAATGAGCAAAAGTACCCCCACACATGAGTGGAGGTGGTATTTATAACACCAGCTGAAAAACGAACCGTTATGTGCCTCTACGGGTTGACCAGACGCTCCGGTCAGTTCTCCCCGAACTCCAGTGTTTAAAGTGTGACCGGATGCTGGAAAGCGTCCGGTCAGACTGACCGGACGCGTCCGGTCCTGATTTTCCCTCTCTGGAACCTTACTGGAATCGACCGGACGCTGGCCCTCACCGTCGGGTCACTTCACCTCTCAGCGTCCGGTCGCACCAGACGAAATCACCTTGGTCAAATGAACTGATCGGACTCTAAGCCAGCGTCCGGTCACACCGGAGCCAGCGTTCGGTCAGTATTTGACCTTCCATTCACTTCCAACTCTTGATCATATGTGAATGAAGTTTGCTCCATTGGATCTAAGGGCTATTTTAGAGCTACCTAGTGCTAGTTTTAGCAAGTGTGCACCACACTTAACCCACTAGACTCACCTAGGTCAAGCTACCCGTCCATACCCCCCCCTTAATAGTACGGCCAAAGGAAAAACAAAGTCCTAAACTACTCTAAGTGTCTCTTCAACTCCAAACGACACTTAGAACTAGTCCATCCTTAACCTTGTTGTCCAACCTTTGAAAACCAAAATAATTTCCATCGTAGGGGCATGACCACCTTGATTGCCCAATCGATCTCCATTACCATGACCTAACTTAATTGTCTCTGCAAAACACACGTTAGTCATAGTAATCACGTATTGTCATTTATCACCAAAACCCAACTAGGGGCCTAGATGCTTTCAATCTCCCCTTTTTTGGTGATTGATGACAATACCACCTCGAGTATGTGAAAGAGATGAGGTTTTAACATGTTTGGTTCATATAAGCTTTTGGCAATAAGAACAAAAGTGTTAGATAAGCTTATATGACCCAAGCCAACATGATGTACTCAAAAGATATAAAATAAGCATGAGTAATAAAGCTCATTTGCATCGGAGTAAAACGCGGAAGCAAAAGCAAATGAGCATAGCACAAGTGATATGACATATAAATAATTCAAAGTAGAGAGCACACATGTCATATATCACGATCACGTAGATATCACTATCACATAAATATAGTTTGATGCATAAAAAGTAAACACACGACGAATGCATAATAGTGTATCACACATAAAAACTTCAAATGTAATAGATAAACTAAGCTCCCCCTAGATATGTCGCTCCCCCTAAGTCTGACATACTCGATCCCTCTCCCCCTTTGGCGTCAAACATCAAAACCTAAGGGTCGGTCGGTGGGGCTGCAACGGACGAGCCGGGCGCTGAGGTACGAGGAGCGAGCTAGAACTGCGTGCCATCATCATCTGATCCTGAACTCTGAGCTGTATGACCCTCTATAGCTTAAAGCGACATTGAAGCAGTCTAGGTCGGATCAACGACTAGAGCTGCTGTAGACTGTGCAGGTATAACTGTAGCAGCCTACTTTGATGATGCCACTGAGGAAGGGATCGTCTCTGTAGTCTCGGTAATAGGTGCAACTATAGAAGGACCTGGGACATGTAGATATGGAGGAGTAGGCTGCCCTGTCAAGTCACTGAAGGAAGCTCCAAGGCTCCTGGACATTGTAGTCTCTAGCACTAGGAGCGAGGAAGTCTGAGCTGGTGTGAAGCCCGTCTAAAGAGGTGTGAACTGCGGGGCTAGCACTGGCGAAGCAAACCACTGGGACACCTGCTCTATAGGTGAGGCAAACTGTGCTGGTGGTTATCCCTAACTCTGAAGCCCACTAGGCTGTAATGCTGGAGTCATAGAAGTGGTGGCAGTCTGACCAAGCTAGGGTGAAGGTTGTGGCGGTGGAGCCCCAATAGCTGTCACAACATGCTACATAAATCCGAGTAGCTACTGCTGCATGGCCTGCTACTGCTGCTGCTGTAGAGCCTTTGTTTGCTGCTGCATAGCCAGCTGCTGTCGCTGGAACTCGTCCTGCCGAGTCTGGAACTATGCAAAAGTGGCAATGGTCTCCTGAGCCTGATGAACCTAATCCTGCCTGTCGGTGTTTCGAACAAACACTGGCTAGTAAATTTATATTTATGCGCGTTAGGCCCGAATGGTGCGCTAAAGGACACAAGGTTTATACTGGTTTGGGCTGAATGTCTCTACATCTAGTCTGTTGCTGCCTGTGTTATTAGCACAAAAAATGGTTCGTAATAGGGGGTACAAACGGTCGAGAAAGGGACTAGTCCTAGGTCTCTAATAGAAGGGTCGAAAGGATGCCAAGAGCCTGGTGGCGGCCTGGCTGTGTGCGTGATGTGTCGCATGTGTGTGGAACTGAACTCTATGAGTTCGTCTGTGTGTGAGTTGTCCGTCAAAAGTCGATCCCTTCAGTGGGGAGCCCTGCCCTCCCTTTTATAGACCAAGGGGGGAGCAGGGGTTACAGATGGGAGAAAGAGGAAAATACCAAGGGTATAGAAGGTCCTTCAAAGGATCCGGGTCTTCCTTTTTTCCTGCGCCTGCCCTACATAACATGGCAGACTGTGTCAGAAGTGGAGTGTTTGTTGATCTTCCTAGGCCATGCCCTGGCCTCATTTAGCAAGTGGGTGCGTCCCGTCCCGCCTTCGCGGGCGGCGTGTCAGACAGGGGTGCCGATCTGTGACCCCGTGGGGAGTGGATGGCGCGGTGACTGCTCGTTCGCCACTGTAGAGGATGGGGAGTCCCCCCTTGGAACGTAGTGGTTGTCGTATGTCTGTGTCGGGTTCTTCACCCAACGGCTGAAGGCGGCGCCTACAACACTATAGGGCGAAGAGCACGCGCCTGCAACACTATTCAGGCTTGGCCACGCCTGGAAGGGTCTAAGCGCCCGTCCCGTCACGCCATAACGGTACTTTCCTGCAGGGGCGCAGGGTATGGTCCTCGATGCCGTGGTTGACCCGAACGTCTTGTCGTACCCTGTGCCTATCATCATGAAGGAGCGGGGTGCGGTTGTCAGGCGAGGTGGAGCCAGCCTTTGGACATCGAGCGAGGCGAGGTCCATCCTCGGGCATCAGGCGAGGCGGAGCCTAGCCTTTATCCGTCAGGCGGGGCAGAGCCCAGCCCTCGGGGGTCGATTGAGGCGGAGCCTAGCCCTCGGGGTCGGGCGAGGCGGAGTCTATACCTCATGGGTCGGGCGAGGCAGAGTCTTGCTTTTAGCCATCGGGCGAGGCGAAGCCTGGCCCCAGATGTCAGGTGAGGCAGGGCTCGCCCTCAGCCCTCGGGCGAGGCGGAGCCGTCCCTCAACCGTCGGGTGAGACGGAGCTGGCCCACAGGCATCGGGCGAGGCGGAACCAAACTCCCATCGTTCGTGCAAGAAGCGCAGTGGTGCTCTTGTCCATCCAGGAGTTTTTAACGTTCGATGGTTATTAGTTCCACCTCCTTGGGTATCCCAATATTAGGTCCCCGACAGTAGCCCTCGAGCCCCCGAGCCCTCGGGTGATTCGGATAGAATCGCTCGGGAGGTGTTTTGATTTCGTCAAAGTTAATTCGCCAGGGGGTGCGCGCGAGCGCACCCGGTTGGTGTAGCCCCCGGGTGATTCGAGTAGAATCGCCTGGGGGGTGTTTCGATCTCGTCAGAGTTAATTTGCCAGAGGGTGCGCGCGAGCGCACCTGGTGGGTGTAGCCCCCAAGCCCGTGATTCGAGTAGAATCGCTCGGGGGGTAGTATTGGACCCTCCGTGGGTCAGGCCGTAAGACTTGATTTTTCATCAACTAGATATTTTTATGGGAATCGTGGTATCCCATTCGTGGGGATTTCATTCAGGGCCGGCCTGGCTGGGGCTCGACTGTGGATCGAGGCCCTGGTGATGCTTGCGTCCTTCAGTCCTGGTCGTTTGGCGGGCCCATCCTTCGTTGGGACGGCCCTTGGGCTCCAGGGCCTTAGGCGGGCCGGAGAGAAAGGCTTTGTGACCCGTGTTCCCTCGGTGGGAAGAGAGTCCTCGTCCGTCGGGGGAAGGTGAACTGCCTGGCGCGGCTTTGCGGGAAGGGATAGGGATCATGTGCGCGTGTCCCGTGACGTGACGCGGCGATGTGTCGTGGCGGGCTCAGAGATTGAGGTGGACCGTTGCCCTTCTCGCATCCGTCGCCCCTATAAAACCATGGGATTCACCCCTAGTGTTCCGTACTTTGCCTCCTTGCCCTCGCATTCTCAGCCTCCGCCGCCAATCGCCTGAGCTTCTCGCACCCGTACTACTCCCGCCGTCAAACTCGCTGCTGCCTTCTTCCCTTGTTGCTCCCGCCATCGCAATGGACCCGGGGTATAGATCCAACATCTCCCCTCAGCGCTTAGAGGGCCTCGTCTGCCGAGGACTCCTTCGCCCGTTGACCACCGCTGAGGAATGGTGGCTGCCCGGTGAAGAGGATGAGCCGCAGCCGCCCGAAGGGTACGTCGTGTCTTTCGCCCACTTCCACGAGCGGGGATTCGCCATGCCCGCCCATCAGTTCCTTCGGGGACTGCTAGACTACTATCAGGTGGAGCTACAACACCTTACCCCCAACGGGATCTAGCACATTGCGGGGTTCATCGCCCTATGCGAGGGGTTCTTGGGGATCAGTCCCCACTTTGACCTTTGGCGGTATCTTTTCGCCATCAATCTTCTGAAGAGGCGGGTCGGGAAGCAAGAGCTGCACGCGCCGGTGGGGTGCGCCGGCATCCACCTCCGCCACCACCGGGCAGGAGCATACCCGCTAATGCGTCTGTCCACCTCCAACACGGGGTGGCATTCGCAATGGTTCTATGTCAAGAATGATGCCGCCGCCCCCTTGCTAGTTTTCACTGGGCGCTATATCGTGGAGACCCCAGAGTCATGGGGGTGGGGTGTCATGGCCAAGGGAAAGAAGCATCTCAACGGCCTTCTTGCCGCCCTCCGAACTCTGAAGGACAGGGGCATGAAGGGATTGGGGATTATCGGCGCCTACCATGCGAGGAGGGTTATGCCGCTGATGGCGCGCGCGCTTTCCCTGTATCAGATGGTGCCCGGAGCGTCGTTCGAAGGGACGGCGCTTGCCGACGAAGTGCTCCCTCCCTCCAAAGTGGCGCAGCGCATCAAGGAGGCGATGGAGCCTATGAAGGACTCTGTTGGCGCCATCCTTGACTTCGTGTACCCGGTGCCAGGGCATCTCCCAATGTGGCCAGAACCGGGGTTTGTTGACTTCGTAAGTTTTCTTTCCCCTTGCTCCTCCTTTCACTTGAATTTTCAACCCCCTGATGCTAACCTTGGGATAGCGGGACCAGCCGGGGGGACTGTTCTTCAAGGATAGCCCAGCTCCGCTGCCGAAGGACCCAACCTGGACGGCAGCGAACCGCGCCGTGGCCGGTTGGGACAAGAAGATGAGGGAGCTCGCGAAGAAAAAGGTGATACGAAAGCAGCAAGCTCAGGATCGAGGAGAGGAGATAGGCAGTGAAGATGATGATGATGACGATGAGTCTAACGAGGCAGCAGCCGGTGTGGATTGGGATGACCTGGAGGACGAGGACTCGCTGTCCACGCAGGGACCCTTCCCGTTCCATTTGGGGGAAGCGAGTCCGCAAGGATGGTGGAGTCGGGCCTACCCCTAGGTCCGGTGGGAGCCGGTGGATCCATCGTCACCCTCGGGGTGCGGGCGGGGGATTGGTGGATGGGAGGGGATGGATCTGCGGCCGTCCCTGAGGTGCTGATGGAGGGGGCGGCTTTGATGCCGCGCCCCGTGAGCAGATGGAGGGGGCGGCTTTGGCGCCGCACCCCATGAGCCGATGGAGGGGGGTGGCTCTAGCACCGAGCCCCATGAACCGATGGAGGGGAGCGGCTCTGGCGCCGTGCCCCATGAACTGATGGAGGGGAGTGGCCCTATCGCCGTGCCCCATGAGCTGATGGAGGGGAGTGGCCCAGTCACCGTACCCTCGGAGACAAGGGAGACGAGCCCCCCTGCCTCAGAGCAGGGGGCAGGCTTGAAATGGTCCCGCCCACATGAGTTGGAGTAGGGGTCCGGGGGTTCATCCCCAAAATGTACCCGCCGCCCGAAAGCGCCAGAGTATGTCACCGATTCCCCTCGTTTTCCCTTTATTTTTCTGTTCCGACCTTATGCCTTTTTCCATTTTGTAGATTCTTGCAACGGGGCCACCCTCTGGGGCTAGCGCCCAAGAAGAGCCTTGCCCTTCAGGCGGGGCAGATGGCGCTGCCCGACGTCGCCCCTGTTTCGGGCAGGAGCGGCGCTGACATTGCGGCCTCGTTGGCCGGTCCGGCGGCGCCCGTGGTGGCGCTCGTGCCCTCGGTGGTTGTCGAGCAGGCGGCCATGACCGCGCCAAGCTAGGAGCAGCCGGACGTAGCCGTGGTGGCGTCCGAGGGGGTGGTGCAATCCGTGCCCCCGGCGGCCCAAGTGACGGCGCCTGACGTGGGCCGGGCGAAGTCGGATGCAGGCGCGGTGGCGTCCGAGGGAGCAGCGCAGTCCGTGCCACCGGAGGCCCAGACGGAGGTGGCCACAACCATGACAAGCCCGGCGGGGTCGAACACTGCCATGGTGGCATCCGAGGGGGTGGCGCAATCCACGCCACCAGCGGCCCAGGCCACGGCGCTCGGGGCAGGCCGGATGGAGGAGGACACGGCCGAAGGGTCTTCGGGCGTCGTGGCGGTGGTGGAGAGGACCCACAGAAGGTCATCCCTGGTCCTGTTGTTGAGGGGCAGCCGCTCCCCCGAGCGGGGCGAGCCGTCGCTCCAGTGGATGGCCTCTGAGGACCCAACGTCGATTCTTTTCTCGCTCGACGATGCTTCCGAGAGCATGGAGCGGGAGAATCTTGACATCGGGTTCTCGGCTGTGATGGATGCCTTGAGCCAGGCCAGTGGTGCCCTACATGAGATCCTCGTTCCTACTGGCCAGGTACCCGCTTAATCTTCCATCTTCATGTATTTTTGTGTTTTCGTATTTCTGATACCAGTCTTCTTTTCAGTGTATCGTTGCTCATAGCCAGAACAAATCCTGGTTCCTCCGTGAGCAAAAGGCAGAGTGGGACTGCCTTACCGAGGAGGCCCAGCTGCGAGGAGACATGGGCGCTCAGCTTGTTGCCGCCTAGCAGCGGGAGGCCGAGGCGCGTCGGGACACGGAGGAGTTCCATGGGATGTTCGAGGACTTGTCGGCGAGGGTGAAGCTGGACGAGGAGGCGGCCACCAGGCTTCGAAAGGAGTGGGACGAGTTGTTACAAAAGGATGCCGCGGCCAGTGAGCAGACCATCGAGCTACTGGCGGAGCTGGAGATGGAGCGGGACCTCAAGCTAAAGGCTGAGGAGAGGTCCGCGGTGTTGCAGCAGAGGGCGGACTGGGACGCCAAGGTGATCGCCCAGTTGCACGAGGAGCGGGATGAGCTACGTCGGACCGAGGAAAGACTTCGCTCGGAGCACGGCACAGCCCATGAAAATCGCGACCGGGCCATCCGGGAGCACGATGAGGTGCGTGGGGTGGTCGACTCCCTCCGGGCGGATCTTGGAGCCGCGGTGAACCGAAGGTTGGACGCCGAGAGCGTCGCTGCCAGGCTGGACAAGGAGCTTACCGAAGTGCGAGGGATCCTTCGGACCAAGAGTGACGAGCATGACCTTCTGCAAGCCGCTGTCGGGGTGGTCATCGATGCCCTTAGGGTGGCGCAGCCGGTGGAAACCAGCTCGCTCGTGGCTCGTGCCGCAGGTATCACGGCGCAGGTGGGCCAACTTGAGGAGGACGCCTTTCACGCTAGGATCACCCAAGCCTTCGCTGTCGCCTGTTCCCATTATGATCGAGAGATCAACCTAGAGGTAATGAGCCAAGGCTTCGCGCCTGTCTATGAAGATGCTGAGTTGGACGAGATGGAGAAGGCGGTGACTCCCCTTGCGCGGAACCTGGACCAAGGGGGGAGCAGGGGTTATAGATGGGAGAAAGAGGAAAATACCAAGGGTATAGAAGGTCCTTCGAAGGATCCGGATCTTCCTTTTTTTCCCGCGCCTGCCCTGCATAACATGGTAGACCGTGTCAGAAGTGGCGTGTTTGTTGATCTTCGTAGGCCATGCCCTGGCCTCATTTAGCAAGTGGGTGCATCCCGTCCTACCTCCATGGGCGGCGTGTCGGACAGGGGTGTCGATCTGCGACCCCATGGGGAGCGGATGGCGCGGTGACTGCTCGTTCGCCACTGTCGCCAACTGTCGGTGTTTCGAACAAACACCGGCTAGTAAATTTATATTTATGCGCATTAGGCCCGGATGGTGTGCTAAAGGACATAAGGTTTATACTGGTTCGGGCTGAATGTCCCTACATCCAGTCTGTTGCTGCTCATGTTATTAGCACCGAAAATGGTTCGTAGTAGGGTGTACAAACGGTCGAGAGAGGGACTGGTCCTAGGTCTCTAATGGAAGGGTCGAAAGGATGCCAAGAGCCTGGTGGGTGCCTAGCTGTGTGCGTGATGTGCCGCGTGTGTATGTAACTGAACTCTCTATGAGTTCGTCTATGTGTGAGTTGTCCGTCAAAAGCCGATCCCTTCAGTGGGGAGCCCTGCCCTCCCTTTTATAGACCAAGGGGGGAGCAGGGGTTACAGATGGGAGAAAGAGGAAAATACCAAGGGTATAGAAGGTCCTTCGAAGGATCCGGGTCTTCCTTTTTTCCCGCGCCTGCCCTGCATAACATGGCAGACCGTGTCAAAAGTGGTGTGTTTGTTGGTCTTTGTAGGCCATGCCCTGGCCTCATTTAGCAAGTGGGTGCGTCTCGTCCCACCTCCATGGGCGGCGTGTCGGACAGGGGTGTCGATCTGTGACCCCGTGGGGAGCGGATGGCGCGGTGACTACTCATTTGCCACTGTAGAGGACGGGGAGTCCCCCCTTGGAACGTAGTGGTTGTCGTATGTCTGTGTCAGGTTCTTCGCTCGAGGGCTGAAGGCGGCGTCTACAACACTGTAGGGCAAAGAGCACATGCCTGCAACACTATTTAGGCTTGGCCACGCCTAGAAGGGTCTAAGCACTCGTCCCGTCATGCCCTGACGGTACTTTCCTGCAGGGGCGCATGGCATGGTCCTCGATGCCGCGGTTGACCCGAACGTCTTGTCGTACCCTGTGCCTATCATCATGAAGGAGCGGGGTGCAGTTGTCAGGTGAGGCGGAGCCAGCCTTTGGACATCGGGTGAGGTGAGGTCCGTCCTCGGGCATCAGGTGAGGCGGAGCCTAGCCTTTATCCGTTGGGCGGGGCAGAGCCCAGCCCTCGGGGGTCGGTTGTGGTGGAGCCCAGCCCTCGGGGTCGGGCAAGGTGGAGTCTACACCTCGGGGGTCGGGCGAGGCGGAGTCTTGCTTTTAGCCATCGGGCGAGGCGAAGCCTGGCCCCAGACGTCGGGTGAGGCGAGGCCCACCCTCAACCCTCGGGCAAGGCAGAGCCTAGCCCTCACCTCTCAGGTGAGGCAGAGCCATCCCTCAGCCATCGAGTGAGGCGGAGCTAGCCCATAGGCGTCGGCCGAGGCGAAACCAAACTCCCATCGTTCGTGCAAGAAGCGCAGTGGTGCTCTTGTCCGTCCGGGAGTTTTTAACGTTCGATGGTTATTAGTTCCACCTCCTCGGGTACCCTAGTATTAGGTCCCCGACACTGCCTCATCTGCTCAAGTATAGCAAGTAGAGCGGGGTCTGTCTGCGGTGCAGATGGAGCTAAACTGGAGCTACCGACCTCATGGTCATGTCGACGTGCAGGCATCGGAGGAATGTCCCAGTAGTCCTCATCTGATCTATCACTGGGGTCACTCTCGACCATCCCCTCCTGCGGAGCAAGCTGCTCCTCCTCAGTAGCTGCTATGCCCCTGATAATATCATCCTGCTAGGCTGCAGTCTCTGGCACCTTTGGACGACGGCGCGGCTGACTAGGTGTAGTCGGTGTACTATGGCGGATCATCTAAGTCAGGTTGTATGCAGGGAACTCTATAGTAGCACCACTGTACTCAGCTAGCATCTCAGGCGGCCTCACTGTAACTGCCCTGTGAATAAGGAATGTGATCCAATGGGCATAGGGCAACTATCGATGACCTCTGAACCCCTCAGTAATAGTATCCTCCATCTCTAATAGAAGGAGATCCCAAAGGTCAAACACAGTCTGCTGCATTAGAGAGTTTAGAAGCCATAACTGAATGCGAGTCAAGCCCCCGCGATAGCCCATCCTCGGAATCAAGGTCCTCCTCATAATAGCATCCAGCACTCTAGCTGTAGGAGTGAGATCACTGGGAGTCCTGCTCGACTCCTTGCCAAAAGGTTCCTTGAAGCAGTGGGGACTAGATCTGTAGGAGGTACCATACCTCCATGAGGGCGTCTGGGAGGCGCTGTCTGTCCATAGCATACCTCATGTAGCCTGATGGGCTGCTCTTGCAGCCTGAGAATGTCCCTGACCCTAGTGCTCGTTAGCCTGTAGTCTCTACCTCTGAACGCAAAGTGAATATATCTGTGTTGTGGGCCAATCCAGAGAGTAGCATAGAACTGACGGACCCAAGATGGGACATATAAGCCTATCCGTCCAAGTAAATCTGTCATCCCTGGTAGATATGCAAGATAGGGGCGAATATGCTCTCCGGCTGCTGCAACTATGGATTCAATGTTGCACACCCTCTGTGACCTGAATAGTGCACCACTGTTAAGATATGCATTATAGAAGCCTTCCTACAGTGGTGTGTAGAAGCCCTCTGAAGCTCTGTCATCCCTCCTCGGCGGGAACCACTGCTCAAAGTCCACAAACCTGAGTTGCTGCACCTGCTTGGCCGTGGCGGCCCTCAGATCTAGATGTGTCACTGGAGGCGGACCCTGTGGTCTAGGTGGTGGATGAGAACCCCTCCGCTATGTATCTACCCTTGGTGTGACTAGAGCACGGGTACGACCAGAGCGGTGAAGCTGTGGCTGAGGTGCCTGCTCTGTCTCCTCGGCCTGCTCTCCCTCCTGTATCTACTCTGCTGGCTGTGGCTCCTGCTATGACTCCCCCTAAGGCTAACTCTCATCAATAGCAACACGCCGTCCTCCAACCATGAGAGTCCTAGCTGGACCTCCATGACGGCGCTCAACCTGCTCTAGTGCAGCCCTCGTAGATGGAGAGAGCTGATCAGTAATCACAACACCACTATGAGCACCTCCTCTCTCAGCACGCTCTGCGGCCTCTGCAACTACGGCTGCTCTAGCTGTATCTACATCTGGATACTTGCGCTTCCTTATTACCAGCTTCTTTGTCGTCTTGCCTTTTGGATCTGCAGGCAAGCGAGGCGGACGCCTCGGATCCTCATCACCTGGACCACCTCCGGTGTTCTTCACATGAGCCATCTGAAGGATCTCACAAGAACAACTGCCGCTGACAAGAAACAACTACCAACTGTCACTTCCGAGGCTTGGCCTCAATCCGTACTCGCGAGCTTGGCCCCGAGTTGACTCACAACTGCCACTGAGACCTCAACGGCACCGACTCGCTGCACGATAGAATAGATAGGATATACAAATAATTTTAATTATTCATCTAGATATACGAAACCTTAAGAAAGCAAGCAATTATGTACGAAATTGAATCGAGGGCTTGCTACCTGACGAACCGGCGATCCAACGAGAAGAGAAACGACACGCGGGGAACCACCGGGAATCCTAGGGTTAGGGTTTGTGGTGCAGAGTGATTCGATGGCTAGGGTTCCGATAGAGCTAGGGCACAGCGGTGCTGGCGCTAGGGCATGGGAGCAGTGCTGTGGCTGTGGAGCTTGGCGGCGGCTCGGGCAGTGGAGGCGCGGGGAGGCTGGCGCGGCGTCTCGGGCGGCTTTGGCGCAGGAGGACGGGGCTATGCGGCGGCGTGGAGCTAGGCAGCACTGTGGCATGGGCAGAGGCAACCACGGGCAGAGGCGAGCTTGAGGCGATGATGGCACAGAGGCGGCGGATTTGCCGCTCAAGATCAGAACACGGCGTGATTAAATAGTGGCCCCCAACGTGATGGGAAAGGAAATAGAGAAGAGTTGGAATCCCGCACGATTTCCACTGACCAGACGCTCCGGTGGCAGCGACCGGATGCTGCCACCTAGCGTTCGGTCGATTCTAGAGAGGTCCAAATCCCCTGGAATCGCGACTAGACGCGTCCGATCCCAACTGACCGGACGCAGCCAGAGTCTGGTCGATCCTTCCTTTTTCTTCTTCACTTGACCGAACGCTAGATCGCCTTCTGACTGGACGCTGGGAGAACACTGTTTCAGCGTCCGGTCACTCCTTCTCAGCAGCAGTTCACCTCCTGTGAACTGACCAGACGCTGGACTTCAGAGTCCGGTGCAGCATCCGGTCACTCTTTTTCCAGGAAATCTTCAAAGTCCTTCGTGCTGCCTGTTCCCAATCAAGTCCCAACTTCAATAAGATCCAAATAAACATCAATTGGGACTGATGTAAGTGACCTCTCTCAAACCCTCATGTTTTTCAAAAATATTTTGCCTTAGACTATAATTCTTTTTAAGAAAATAGGCAATAAGAGGGCAATTGAAGATAAATGACAAAGCAACATTTATGCATATGCAATGCAATACTTGAAAGTAATTCTAGTTGCTTGTCAAGTTTGATCCAAGATTAAGCTTCTTCACACGCTTTTCAACGGTTATCTTAACCATGTTAGACAAGCCCTATATGCATTACCAAATATTAAACATGTTGTATATTACAATGCAATGTGAGGGACAACACAAGCTCATCTTTTAGTAAAGTTGCTAAAATCAAGAACATTGAACTCATTCCGCAATCTACAAAATGTTGCCTCATCTAGCGGTTTAGTGAAGATATCCGCCAATTGATCTTCGGTCCTTACACCTTCTTGTGAAATATCATTCTTAGCAACATGATCTCTAAGAAAGTGATGGCGGATATCTATGTGCTTGGTGCGAGAGTGTTGAACCGGATTATTTGCAAGTTTTACCATACTTTCATTATCGCACAAAAGAGGTACTTTTTCTAGAACAATACCATAGTCTAGCAAAGTTTGTTTCATATAAAGAATTTGTGCACAACAAGCGCCCGCGGCAATGTATTCCGCTTCGGCGGTGGACAAGGCCACACTATTTTGTTTCTTGGAGGACCAAGACACAAGTGATCTACCAAGCAAATGGCACCCTCCGAAGGTGCTCTTTCTATCAACTTTGCACCCGGCATAATCTGAATCGGAATAGCTAATTAATTCAAATCTAGTTCCTTTGGGATACCAAAGGCCAATGCTTGGTGTGTGCTTAAGATACCTAAGGATTCTTTTAACGGCAATTAAATGAGTTTCCTTAGGATTAGCTTGAAATCTAGCACACATACACACACTAAACATGATGTCAGGCCTAGATGCGGTTAAATATAACAAGCTACCAATCATAGAGCGATAGAGAGTTTGATCAATCGTGTTACCTCCCTCATCTAGGTCGAGATGTCCATTAGTTAGCATTGGTGTCTTGATTGGCTTACATTCATCCATCTTGAAACTCTTGAGAAGATCTTTTGTATATTTCTCTTAAGAGATGAAAATCCCTTCTCTCATTTGCTTGACTTGAAAACCAAGAAAAAATGTAAGCTCTCCAATCATTGACATCTCGAACTCCTTCAACATCAATTCACCAAACTCTTTGCAAGAATCTTTATTTGATGATCCAAAGATGATATCATCAACATATACTTAATAAATGAAGATATGCCCATCAAGCTTCTTGGTGAATAGTGTGGTGTCGACCTTCCCAATGGTGAAGCCCTTCTCAATGAGGAAGTCCCGAAGGCGCTCATACCAAGCTCTTGGGGCTTGCTTAAGCCCATATAATGCCTTGGACAACCTATAAACATGATTAGGATATCTAGGGTCTTCAAACCTGGGAGGTTGATCAACATAAACTAGTTCATTAATAAAGCCATTTAAAAATGCACTTTTCACATCCATTTGGTATAATTTCATTTCATGATATGATGCATATGTAAGGAGGATACGAATGGCTTCTAGTCTTGCAACCAGTGCAAAGGTCTCTCCAAAATCCAAATCTTCAACTTGAGAGAACCCCTTTGCAACTAGTCTTGCCTTGTTCCTCACAACAACGCCTTGATCATCTTGCTTGTTGCAGAACACCCACTTTGTTCCAATGACTCTTGCACCTTTTGGCCGCTCTTCAAGAGTCCAAACTTTATTGTGGGTGAAGTTGTTCAACTCTTCATGCATGGCATTTATCCAATCCGGATCTTGAAGAGCTTCTTCTACCTTAGTAGGCTCAAAACAAGAGACAAAAGAGTGATGAGCAATAAATAAAGCAAGTTTTTGTGAGTGAGTCATTACACCCTTTGATGGACTCCCTATGATGAGATCTTATGGATGACCTTGTAGTAGAGGTGTATTTCTTCTATTGACCACTTGAGGAGGAGGTTGTAGAGCATCAACATCTTGTGCTTCTACCACCATTTGCTCATGGGAGACATGAGTGTCTTCATTTTCTACTCTCCCATCTTTTTCACCATCTTGTGGCACATTTGATGAAGAAGGCGGATCAATCACTTGTACATCATCTTCATCATCTTTAGGCTTGATGTCTCCAACCGGAATGTTCTTCATAGCCTCCCTCAATGGTTCATCACCTACATCATCAAGATTCTCATGTGCTCCTTGGGAGCCGTTAGATTTATCAAATTCCATATCATATGTTTCTTCAACCAAGCCGGTGGCATGATTAAATACTCTATATGCTTTGGACTTTGATGAGTAACCAACAAGAAAACCAATATCACAATGCCTTTGAAACTTCCCTAGGTGTTGCCGCTTCTTGTAGATGTAGCATTTGCAACCAAACACCCTAAAGAAGGAGACGTCCGGCTTCTTCCCATTGAGCAACTCATAAGGTGTTTTGCCAAGGAACTTTTGAAGGAATAGGCGGTTGGATGCATAACATGCGGTGTTGATAGCTTTCGTCCATAGAGCTTCGGGGGTGTTGTACTCATCAAGCATTGTTCTTGCAAGAGTGATCAATGTCCGGTTCTTCCTCTCAACTACACCATTTTATTGAGGAGTATATGTTGCGGAGACCTCATGTTTGATTCCAACTTCATCACAATAGGCTTCTATGTTTGTGTTGTCAAATTCCTTCCCATTGTCACTTCTAATCTTCTTGAGCTTCACTTCAAATTCATTTTGTGCTCTCTTGGCAAACTTCTTGAAGCAAGATGCAACTTCGGATTTGTCATGAAGTAAGAATACCCATGTATACCTTGAATAGTCATCAACAATCACAAGACAATAAAGATTTCCTCCCAAACTCTTGTATGTGGTTGGTCCAAATAAATTCATGTGAATGAGTTCTAGCACTCTTATGGTTGACACGAAAGCTTTGGTTGGATCAATATTTGCAACTTGCTTGCCGGCTTGACATGCACTACAAAGCTTATCCTTTTCACACTTCACATCCTTAAACCCTCTCACCAAATCATTCTTCATTAGCTTCTTGAGTGAGCTCATCCCAACATGAGCAAGTCTTCTATGCCATAGCCACCCAAGTGTTGTTTTGGTGAATAGGCAAGTCTTCAAATTTGCATCTTTGGAGGTGAAATCCACAAGATATAGGTTATTGTATCTAAATCCTTTGAATATCACTTGATCATCATCCTTCTTAGATACAACAACTTCCTTCTCGGTAAATAAGCATTGGAAGCCAAGATCACATAATTGTCCAATGCAAGTTGAAGCTCAATGAAGCAACATATAGCATATTTGAGATTGAATGATCATTTGATATTGCCACTTTGCCCAATCCTTTAACCTTGTCCTTTGAGTTATCTCCAAATGTGATTCTTTCTTGTCCATCTACTTCTTCATCTAGTGAGGTGAACATACGAGGATCACCGGTCATATGTTGTGTGCAACCACTATCAATAACCCAATGACTTCCACCGGTCTTGTAGTTCACCTACACACAAGAGATCAAGCTTTAGGAACCCAAACTTGTTGAGGGTCCTTCATGTTCTCAACAAGTGACTTTGCTACCCAAATTTTTTAGGCCTATTCTTGTTGGGAGGTCCTAAGAACATCACTTTCATTTTCCCACTAGAATCCTTTCTAAGCATGTAGTGAGCATTGAAGGCAAAAGGTCTAGCATGCTTGGGCAAGGGTTGTGGTGGTGGAGTTTGGCACTCATGGGCAAAGTGTCCTTGTCCACACTCAAAACATCTCTTTGGCTTTGACTTTGATTTGTGTTGTTGTTGAGCTTGAGCCTTCTTTTCTTGATTTGCTAAGTACCCAATGCCACTTCTATCCATCTTCATGATGATGTTTATAAGTAGCTCACTTTGAAGATGCTTGCCTCTAGTGAACTTGCTCAATCCAATCTTGAGGTGCTCTTTCTCCAACTTGAGCTTCTTGTTTTCTTCCTTGAGAGCATCATTGTTCTTCTTTTCCTTGAGCTTCTTGTTTTCTTCTTTTAGCTTCTCATTCTCAAGCATTAAATCACCATCATGATCAAGAGTTTCTAGTACAATAGTGTTGTGGCTTTTGATCTCTTCAAGATCTTTCTTGAGCTTTTCATTGTCATTCTTGAGCTTGACAAACTCATCATAATCATCGGCCTCAACCACTTGCTTGCCCTTGCTACTAGAACTTTGCTCAATGCTCTCAATGATCAAACCATCACATGATATAGCTATATCAATCTTAAGAACATTGTTAGTAGCATCATGTGGCTCATTGGATAAATATTCTTAAGCAATAATAAGATTATCATGATTAATCTTAAGAGTAGTATATTCATCTTTTAGCATATTATGGCTAGTGATGAGCTCTTTATGCACCCTCTCAAGTTTATCATGTTTATCTTTAAACTCTTTCTTAGAAGATTTGAGCTCCTTGAGTTTGGATGACATAGCTTCATTTGCTTCTCTAAGCTCAACACTAGCATTTTCGCCTATATCACATTTAGCTAAAAGAGAATCATTTTTAGCTTCTAGCTTGTCATTCTTAGCTCTAGTCTTTATAATGATCTTAGAGTATTTATTTAGCAATTTAACAAGATCATCATAAGAAGGTGATTTATATTCATCATCATCACTATCGCTATCATCATTACTAGCATGTTCATCACCACTACTCTCATCATCATTTGATACCTTGCGTTCACCCTTGGCCATAAGGCATAGGTGTGTAGAGGATGATGGCGATGGTGGCGCTGAAGATGATGAAGAGTCAATAACAATGGCGGCCACCTTCTCGTTGTCACTATCATCATCGGATGAGCCACTAGATGAATCAATGTTCGTGAGCCAATCACCGACGATGTATGCCTTTCCACTCTTCTTCTTCTTGCCATCTCTCTTCTTGTGTGGCTTATCTTTCTTCTTCTCATCTTCATCACTTGAGTCATCTTTCTTGCCCTTGTTCTTGTTTTTGAACTTGTCTTTCTTGAGCTTTGTGCATTGGTGAGCTAGATGACCAAGTTCTTCACAATTGTAGCAATCCATCTCGGAGATTGGCTTCCTTCTAGATCTAGTGAAGAACTTATTCTTCTTGCCATCAAACTTGGCCCGTGCTGCCCGCCACCCCCGCCCGTGCTGCCCGCCATCGCGGGACGGACTCCGCCTATGCTGCTCGCCGGGCCGCCCCTGCCCACGTCACCCTCCCGCCATCCGAACTCGTGCCTCCCATCGCGGCTGCGCTCCATCCACCTGCCGCGGACACTACCGTGGTCCATGCCGCCGCCGAGCTCCGCACCGGCGACCTTCGAGCACTATGTGGCATCAAGCTCCACGCCGGCATGGAGCTCCACAAGGACATGCTCCTTTCGTCCAAGCAGCAAGGTGACATTGCACTGAAAGCACGTGTTGCAAGCGTATGTTTTGAGTGTTTCAGTTGGCTTACAGGTATGTTGCAAGGGTCACATATGCAATTGAGGTCTAGTTTTATTCGCCTCGTCACGCCGAACATTTCGGTGGAAACGGAGTTGAAAACGGATGTATAGTTGAAAAGTTATATCAATTTATATGTGCTTTGTTGCAAAATTTGAGATTCAAACCGAGTCTAAAATAAACAATGCAAAAATAACAAAATTGGTGTCCATGTGCACAAGAAGACAAAATTACTATGACTTTGTCTTGCTACAAAAACTAGTCTATCTTTTTGTCTAGATGCAGGTCTATTTCTAGCTGCCTTTACAAAGAGAATGAGAGTCTCAACGATTTCGTGGTTGGTATTTTTAGCTGCCTCTCAAAATAGAACCCTTTTTGTAGAGCGACTAGAATTTACAATTTAGAGTCACCTCTACTGATATGACACAATTTCTCCGGATGGCTGGATTCCATGGTTTCCACTGTGATTCAAAATTGGTGTGAACGAAGCCCTATCCTATCTCCTCCCCCCCCCCATCTCCCACTCTTCCCATCTTTCCTTTTAGATCTAACGGTTCAAAAATTTTACAATTTAAACAGACAAACCAGCGGATGCAGAAAAAATATTTTAGGTGAGGCTGAGCATAACAAGGTACCAAACCAATCTAAATTTATTGTATCATATACTTTGAAACAATGTAATTGCACTTAGTGGAGTACACATGGATATATATATCTTTTACACCTAGTTGGGGATGGTGTGGATATATAGTTTGCCTAAAGACAATGAAAGTTAGTTGGGGGATGGGGTAGTGGGATGATGTGGCATTTAGCGGGAAAATGACTTGCATGTTGAGATTTAAAACTAGTGGGTAGATGATGTGGCATTTAGGAGAGGATGACGAGGATAGCTTGCCTCTTGATATTGAAAGTATCAAGGTTTCCTTTTAGATATATAGATATAGATCACTACTACATAGAAATCAACGATTTATAGAGGCAGTTCTGCAGACACCTCTACAAATTGGATTTCTAGAGGTGGTTACATTTCAAGCCAATTCTACAAATAGTTGTCTAGAACTACAAATTCTTTTTTCATCCCAGGAGACCCTACTAGGCAGTCACATGCACACGCCACCACAAATCACGTAGTTATTCCGCAAGTCACAAGTCACGTAGTTATGTGCGTGCTTTGCGACCACTGGGATCGAACCCGCAATCTTAGCTTTCGCGCTTTCTTCCCCTAACCACTCCACCCAGAACACACTTGTGTCCACTTAGGACATTGGTCCTCCTCATTTTATCTTCATCTGGTTTTGCAATGAGTATTTGGGACCCTAAACGAATTCAAATGAAAAAAATGTCTACTACAAAGTTTTATATCTTTTCGGGATCTACAACTTTGGTTTTGATCGTTTCTCCATCCGACGTCGTTTCAAAATTTTGAATTTCAAATGTAAGAAATTGAAATGTAATTTTCCATGCATAGATGAATTCAAATGAAAAATTTATCAACTACAAAGTTGCATAACTTTACGAGATCTATAACTTTTGTTTTGGTTGTTTTTCATCTGAGGCCGTTTGGAAATTCAAATTTAATATGCAGCTCGTATTTTTAGAGGTGGCTGAAATCAGTTTCTAGAGGTAGGGGCGTTTATAGAGGTGGCTACGAACAACAACTACCTCTGCAAATGCATTTCTAGAAGCGGCTCGGTTCGGAGGCCATTGTAAAGGCAGTTGTTAATTGACCTGCCTCTAAAAAAGCTCCCTTTGCTAAAAATCAATTTTATAATAGTGGATATAGTATATTATACATATATAGATATAGATACAGAGAAAGGCAACTTGTTAGGTCAAAAGCATGCGCTGACAAGCCTTTTCCAAAATTAGCAATCCTAATCCTTTTAGGAAAGGTTCCTGCTGGGTTATGCATATCGCATCTCTTTTTCACTAAGCATGACGTTGTCCGTGCCAACCTTGAGGGATCCGCATGTTTTGTTCAGATGCATATTATTAAGAACTGATGATATTCTTTTCTCAACACAATACTTAAATGTACTCGCACCGTTCCAAGTTATCATATGTTTTGGCTTTTTTAAGGTACATTACCTTTTCTAAGTATCTAGACGTAGTGTATATCTAAATATATTGCAAAAACTACGTATCTGAAAAAAAAACAAAACTTCTTATAATTTGGAATGGAGGGAGTACTAAATAGTTGTTATTTCTTTTGCGCAACACAAAGAAAATATGCTTGAAATAGGAAACATGTGTGTGTTTTCCTCCATGTCTATGTATAACAGAAACGAGAGATTCTTCATGCCAAAGTGAATATGACATTTTGCTTCTAGGCTGCAACTGTTCATTTGCATGCATGTCTAACCAGCTATGACTAATTAACAAGATAGAGCCTAGGGCTCTTCTTTCATTACGACATGATATATATATATATATATATATATATATATATATATATATATATATATATATGACTAGGAACTATCTCTATCTCTACAAAAAACAAGAATCACGTGTTATCGTCAAATTAGACTAATCGGACCGCTTACCCCTAATTACCTCGCACAGCGCGAAGCCTCCGGCAAACCCAAAACTGCCGCGCCCTAGCCTCCCCATGACCGACGCCTCCAACGCTCCGACGCCGCCGCCAGCCCCGGCCCTGCACGCCAGCGCCCATACAGTCGGGGTCGTTCCTATCCGTGCCGTCGTTGCAGCCTTGTCCGCACGCCGCCGCCAGACCTTGCACGCCGGCTCCCACACAGTCGGGGTCGTGCACGGCGGCCTCTCCTGCGTCGCCCGACGCAGCCTCGTCCGCCACAAGCGGCAAGCCCCTGCACGCCGGCTCCCACATAGTCGGGCTCGTGCACGCCGGCGTTGCGGCGGCCTCTCCTACGTCGCCGGGTGCAGCCTCATCCATACCAAGCGGCAAGCCCGAGATCCGTCGTGGTCTCGTCCGACATCGAGCCGCCGTCCACGGCCACGACTAGCGCGCAGAGTCGAGGATGTGGCTCCGACGTCCCTGTGCTACACCGCCAAACATCCGGGGCCACGACACCCTGCTGCTCGGTCGCCCGGCGCGCCACCCCGGTTCTGCGACGTTCCTTGACTCCACCGGTGAGCAGTCCGAACCCCAAACCCCCTGCTTTTCTTTGGCGTAATTCCCTTTCAATTCCCTGCAATTAGTAGTTTTAGCGTCACTGTGGTTTCAGATTTCAAGATAGCATATTTGATGGCCAGTTACACATGTGATGCGGTAAATTAGTAGTTTCAGAGTCACTGTGGTAATAAATCAGTAGTTTCAGAGTCATTGTGGCCGATTTCACATTTGGCACAGATGGTCGGGATAAGAATGTATACAGATTCAGTGCTTTGCTGAACTCCATCTAAATTGTCTACAAATTTGCATTTGCATCACTGTCGATTCTGCAGAATTGGGAACTAGAAATCTGCTTTACTGCTTCTCATCTGACTATCTACAACATGTTGCCAGCGGTGCACAAGTTGGGTGTCATCAGATCATCCCTGTCGACAAGTATGTTTAAGAGTTTTTTTAGTAGAACAACTAAAAATGCATGCACAAGGCTTGCACCGAGAATAATGGTTACTGTGAACACAAACCAGGATGCCAGGACACTGCAACTGCCTTCGTGCATTTCATCTCTGAATCACAATCTCTCTGCAGCCACCTCAAAATTCTATAGGCTAATTTCAGTATACTGTCATTCAGTTAACCTGTACCCCCTGGAGTCATCTATCTTGCAGATAACCTGACCACCTAAGCTAATTAGCTAGCATCTCCTTCTCATGGGCTGCACTGCTGGCATGCTGCTACTTGCATCGAACTGCCATGCTGAGCCTCTGTGTTCTTGGCTTGCTACCGCAATTGATATCGATATGCTGCCCAACATCTCTGGAAGTTTATGCTGCCGATGTAAACTTGAATTTATTCACGTCACTGAGCCAGTACAAACTGCCATTGCTCACCATCAGGGGCCATACTAAATGTCTCTGCAGTTGTGCCACCGATTGCTTGTTTTGCACAGAAGTACGTATCACAGATTATCTTGGGACTTGCTTATCTTAGATGTACCCATCTTCTGAATTTCACCAGGTCCACACACATGCATACGACGGCTGTTTAATGATAGACCATTACATAGTCAATAATGTTTAATGATAGTCTCTTAAAAATTAGACTGCTCTCAATTCAGTGGTCCAGGCTTCGAAAGCTAACTTCAGTGGTGTTATGGGGAAACTAATTTTATAGACCTCAGTGTATCACTACCGGAAACTGGGTCTAAGCCAAGTGCAAAAATGTTTGCCGAGTGCATTCTATCGGGCACTCGGCAAACAAGTTTTTTGCCGAGTGCTATAAAAAAACACTCAGCAAAATAATTACACTCGGTAAAAGAGGCAAAAAAAACACTCGGTAAAGTTCGACACTCGGTAAACAAGAAAAAAAAAACATTCGGCAAAAGTAGGCACTCGGCAAAGAATCGCCACGTGGACAACCGTTAGTCCGTGTGCCGTCCGTTAGTACGTTTGAAGAGTGTCCGTTAGTGGAAACACTCGGCAAACAAATACACTCGACAAAGAAATATGTTTGCCGAGTGTAATTATTTGGCCCGCGGCAAAGAAATATGTTTGCCGAGTGTATTTGTTTGGCACACGGCAAAGAAATAAGTTTTTTTCTCTTCTCACCTTGAAACTTTTTCTGCTCTCCACATACAACATGTGGTACTCCATGTTAAGATTTGGTATATTTTTGGACCTGTTTGCTATATTTAATTAATTTATTGCATTTCAAGGAATTTTTTGGTATAAGTCAAATTTGAACCGCAAGTGATTCAAATAATAGAATAAAATGAGTAGAAAAATGATATTCATATTATTAAGTTCATTGTGAGGCCTTACCCGGGAAATGAAAAGAAATTTCGAACATCTTATTCAGGATACATGACGACGAACGTGTGGCCGAATGGTTTTAAAATTCTAAAAAAAGCAGACGAAGTCTAAAAATTATGAGATTTGTCATATGTGATGATATCATGCGTGGATGCTGTGGTAAAAAATTGAGAAGGTTTCGTACAATTTGTCACGTATGATGTTTACAAACCGAAGCATCTCAGAAGAAGAATCGTAGGGTTGAGAAGGATTGAGTAAGATTGAAGTCAAAGTGACGGTCGAATTGAGATTTGGCTTCAAAACTTTTTGTATAGGCAATAGAGAACATAGATTGTTTCATGTGAAATTTTGGTAATTTTTTGGATCCATTTGATAATTTTAATTTATTAAGTGCAATTATAGAATTTTAATTGAAATAAATTAAATTTGAGTTGTAACTGCATAAAATAATGGAATAATATTCCTAGAAAAAACAAATATATATTGTTGAGTCAATTTGACAAGATATTTTCAAAGTACATCGGAACAAATTGAGAAAAACACGTCCTGGAAAAGAAGGAGAAGAAAGAAAATAAAAAAAATAGGTTTGTCGAGTGCCCATTATGTGGCACTCGGCAAATCTGGCGTTTGCCGAGTGCCAGGCCTGGGACACTCAACAAACCCTCACCTGGCCCCACACACGCACAGTGGTTTAGGTTTTGAAAATGAAAAAAAAAACAAAATGTATTTGCCGAGTGGCCGTGATCTAGCACTCGTCAAATCTAGGCTTCGCCGAGTGCTAGATCACGGGCACTCGGCAAACCTCCTGATAACCACACCAGGCCGGCCTCAACCACATGCACACACATAGCCACTGACGACACACACACGCATCCGCCGCCGCCCTGCCCCGGCATCCATGCTTGGCGCTTAGCCCCGCCGCCCGTCCCCGTCGCCCACCACCGCCCCGTGCCCCGGCGCCCCACCCCCTGCCGCCGCCGCCCCAGGACCCCGCTGCCCCCCGACGCCCTCTACTCGATTTGGTACTTCTCACATTTGAATGACTTACATGCTAGTATACTGCAAGCACTGTATTGCCAAATGGCAGTTACTATAAAATTTGGAGACCGAGGGTAGACATTTAGCATGACAGGCAAACAATTTGTTTAGACTTTAGACGACGCTATAGAGCCTAGATAGGGTCATTATTTTAGCATGATCATTACCTCTTTTTCCTGTCATGTAATGAGCATTAGAGTTAACGATTAGTTTCATCTTCTTACAGCCCATTAAGTTCCTAAAACATGAAAAGTTTCAGATAGAAAAATTGGATGCCCAGCTTGGATGCTTCATTGCAACACAAATTAAATCAGATGATTAGGGCCAAATAAACCATGTATATTTGTCGCTAGCTGTCCTATGTCCAAACTCCTGATTGAACATGCAACACTTTGCAAGGTGAGAAAATTTGCACTCACATCATGAGGAGAACGTGTGAAAGACAACAATCAACCTATGCTCTAGCTAGATGCAGGAGTGCAGGCAAACAACTAACTTGTTTACATATCAGAGATGAAAAACAAAAGTTCTTGCCGTATCTTTAATACAAAGTAGTGGTAGAGTCATGCTTGCGCTCATATACTTGTTTGATTAGAAAAAAGCTCTTGTGTCTTTTTTTTTCTTTTGCATGCATGTAACTTTCGAGCTCGTTGTGAGAAATCATGCTTATTTAATTTATGCCGAGACCAATTACCAGCCGTTGAGGAAAGTAGTTTCTTTTTTAATCCCATAACCTGTGTATGTGGTTGTCAGCCATCGTGTCATTAGTTTGGTGTGTATGTGGTTGTCGGCCATCGTGCTGTTGGTTTGTTGCAGGTTTTGGTTATCTCACCATGCAGGGGAGGTGCTGCCAAAATTTACAATTGACACTATTATGTTCGTTTGTTGTAGGAGAGGCTATTGCAAAGATCATTCCCCACCGTCCTCGACTCGTCACTTTGCAAGACAACAAGGTGAGGTATCCTACACCCCTCTTTCCGTATGATGTTCGTATATCACGTAACCTAGCTAGGCGTCTCCCGTTCGAAAGAGATACGGTTATAAATATGCAGATCATTGCATATCTATAACCGTATTTGTTTTGAATTGTCCACGTTTTTTGATAGCTCGAGGATGTGTAGATGGGGTTAGTTTCCATGCTCTACTTTGATCCGAGACAGAGTTTTAGTAGCATCTCCTTGTTGTTCTCCGGATACACAATCTCCTTGTTAGGACGTGTATTTGGAGAACAGCGGGAAGGTGCTGCCAAAATTCTATCTCGAATAGGAGTAGAGCATGGAAACTAACCCCATCTACACATCCTCGGGTGGGATTAGGACCTATCTTCACCTATTAGACAGAACCTGTAGATGTAATTGATTTTTATATTACTTGCTAATCTATTAGAGGATGGATGACCGTGAGTGGATGTATACGGGCCGCTCTAGTCAGGGTTCACTGGCCGATGAATGGATTCAGAAGATTGATGCTTTCTTGGAACTAGCATTTGCAAGGGTTAAAGGAGCGCGTGTCACTTGGTGTCCCTGCAGTATTTGTGCAAACTCGCGTCGACAAACAAAGATGATCATAGGTCAACATCTTTATAAGAATGGATTTATGACAGATTATACCCAGTGGATCTACCATGGTGAATCCGATCATGTGAGAGACGAGGTCGTGGGACAACGCATCGAGGATTATGATGCTGATGTCGGGGTAGGATACATGTTAAATGACTATCATGAAGCACACTTTGATGAAGGACGTAGGGAGGAGGACCCAGAGCCAACCATAAAGGCATATTATGATATGTTGTCTACGGCACAGCAACCCCTTCACGGGCATACCAAGGTTTCTCAACTGAATGCCATTGCACGTCTAATGGCCATAAAGTCCCAATTTAGCTAGAGTCGAGAAGCCTTCGTTGTTATACTGACAGTTTTTGGTAGCCTGCTCCTGGATGATCACATTCTGCCAAAAAGCATGTATGAGGCAAAGAAACTCCTTCGTGCACTTAAAATGCCATATGAGCAGATACATGCTTGTCCGAAGGGATGCATCTTATTAAGGAAAGAACATGCAGAATCAAAGTATTGTGTGAAGTGTAAATCCTCTAGGTTCCTGGAGGTAGACTCTGGTGATGGTCAGAAGAGACAGCTTACAATCCCTATGAAGATCCTACGGTACCTTCCATTCATACCGAGGATCCAACGGCTTTATATGAATGTGAAATCCGTGAAACAGATGACATGGCACAAATACGGATGTCGATACAATCCTAAGAAGCTGGTGCATCCATCCAATGGTGAAGCATGGACAAGGTTTGATATGATTCATCGTGAGAAAGCTCTAGAGGCTCGTAATGTACGTGTTGCGCTGACAACAGATGGGTTCAATCCTTATGGAATGGTGGCTGCCTCATACACTTGTTGGTCCATGTTCGTTATCCCCCTCAATCTCCCCCTGGCGTCCTCTTTCAACGACAGAACATATTCTTATCGTTGATAATTCCTGAACACCCGGAAAATAATATGAGTGTGTACATGGAGCCTCTAATTGATGATTTGGTCCATACTTGGGAGGAAGGGGTATGGACATACAACCGAGCTACAAAGACAAACTTTAAAATGCATGTTTGGTACCAGTACTCCCTGCATGACTTTCCGGCGTATGGGATATTATGTGGCTGGTGTGTTCACGGGAAGTTCTCATGCCTAGTATGCAAGGCATCTCTGATGTTCATTTGGTTGACGAAGGGTGGCAAGTATTCTTTGTTCGACAAACATCAACAATTCCTCCCTCTTGACCATCCATTCAGACGAGACATCAAGAACTTTATGAAAGATGTAGTAGTTCAAGGCCCTACACCCCAGATGATGATTGGTGATGTGGTTCGTGCTCAGTTAGATGCTCTCGAGGTCAATGACCAAGGAGATCATTTTCTAGGATATGGTGAGCAACATGCCTGGATTCACAAGTCGTGCATGTGGAACCTCCCCTATTTTGATGACCTTCTACTTCCACATAACATTGATGTAATGCACACTGAAAAGAATGTCGCCGAGGCAATTTTTGGTACAATCATGGACATTCCTGATAAGATAAAGGATAATGTTAAGACTAGAGTGGATCAAGCCAGATTTCAAAAGCTTCTTCGAACTAAATGTAAAAATAAATGCAAAATTGAAGCATCCATAGCAGAGGCATACATTTTGGAGGAGGTGTCAAACTTCACAACAAAATACTATGCTGACAACCTTCCTAGCGTGCATAATCGACCCCCTCGTTACAATGCTGGCGAAGATGAATCGAACCTTAGCATTTTCCGAGGGCAACTAGGAAGTGCAAGTGGTGCGACTAACAAGACCTTGAAACATGAAGAGTGGTGCACTATTATGCTATATGTGTTGACCAACCTATCCGAAGTGGATCCGTACATGCTGTAAGTTCTCAACAAACTTTTTCTCAAGTAGTCACAATTTTGTGTCCAACTCCCTTGTTTCTCGTTGCTACAGGGAATTTCATGAACAATTCTGGCATGAATCAAGGAAACCTACCCCACAGGAAACTTCGACCCTTCTTAGAGAGGGTGCGGGAAATGGAATGCCCGATTTCATTTCTTGGTTCAAACAGAAGGTACTGTCCAATTTGGCTCGTACTTAGTTTGACATTACAAGTTACTCGTACGTACGACTAATATAACGAACTACCCTACTTGAACTTGTAGGGACAAACCGATGCGTCTATGAGTGCCGAGTTGAGACAGGTTGCTGATGGTTGTGCCAATAGGGTCAGGTCATTTACCGGTTATGACGTGAATGGATATTGCTTTCACACAACAAGCCACGAGCAGAATCGGCCCAATCGAAGAACCAGAAATACTGGAGTTTTTACGCAAGGCTTAGATGGGGTTGAGTATTACAGAATAATTGAAGAAATATATGAACTCATGTTTCATAGTTGCAAACCTCTTAATCCCGTTATATTCAAATGCCATTGGTTTTATCCTGAAGTAGTGAGACGGACCCCTAATCTTGGGCTAGTCAAAATTCGACAATCATCTGTCTTACCAGGAGACGATGTCTATATTGTGGCTCAACATGCCATGCAAGTTTATTATCTCTCATACCCATGCCAAACCGTCGACCGTCTTAAGGGTTGGGATATTGTGTACAAGGTATCACCACACGGTAAACTACTTGTCCCCAACAATCAAGATTACAACATAGACCCCAACACATATGACAGAGAGTTCTTTCAAGAAGATGGGCTCGAAGGGAGTTTTGAGATAGACTTAACCGAAGCTTAGGATATGGAAGTAGACAATGAAAGTGGTGCTGACGAGGATGCCGGAGACGAGGTTTAGAATGTGAAGGACTTAGAATTACTTCAGCGATTACATCTAAGCAATGACAGTGATGACGACATTCCTCCTTTGGAGCACAGGGATGATTATATCGACATGCGTGATAGTGATGATGAGACTTATGATCCAGCTAATCTCGATCATGATGATTATTTCTAATACATGTATGATCCATGCTAATTAATTTATTATTTGTCATACCATGTTATTTTCTAAGTATGTTTTGTTTATTTTGCATCTATTTCGATGTATTATCTGTGCTAATTGGTTTACTCTTTTTAATTGCAGATGATTGAACAATGGTGGGCGGTATGAGGAGGACAACGTCGCTTTACTCAAAAGCGACAGCGACGCGTAAAGGGTCCAATGCAGTTGCAAGGTCCGATGCAGCTGAGGGGTCCGGGAAGAGACCTTAGGGTAGACCTAGGGGTCAAGAGAAGGGTGGAGGAAAGACGAGGCTAGAGTCGCATGTACCTTCGTTGTCGTCTAAGGTACCTTCCGCTCACTCATCCTCTGAGGAGGAGGAGGTACAGGTGGAGGAGGAGGCAGGGGGTACCTCTTCCTCTACTTCATCGCGTGTGTGGTTGCGAGGTCCCTCGACCCTCCCGAGGTGACCAATACCTCCTGAGAGACGCCCGCTGATTCGACCCGATGAAGACAAGTAAGTAACTTTAGATGTTATCACTAATTTTTCGTTTGATGTGTTCCAAATTATAATACAAACTAATAATTTATCTTAATCACTTGAGCAGGGGTTGGAGGAAGGTCGATGGGGGTGATCACGCAGGCCATGTGAACGGCATCCTTGGTCTTTTGATCAAGGAAAAGTTCCCTGGCCTGGTGCAGTTCGGTGGAACTATCGAGCCGGCCTACATGTGGGACCACTATGCCGCCGTCCCCGACGCCCCTGATCGGGATGGCAGGGTATTCGCCGACAAGGCACAGCGTGTCAATGCCGAGCTTTGGGTAAGTCTTTCTCGCACTACATTGCTCAATAAATCTCATTGATTGGACATTCTTGAAATAATTACTGGATACATCGTGTCTATATGCAGGATTTCTTTAGATGCGAGGAGGGATACGAGGCCAAGGCGGATGCTGTGGCTGACAAAGATGCCAAGAAACTCGTCATGGACATGCACTACGAGGCGCGCATTCAGGCCGTGATCCAATACCACGCGAAAATCCTTAGAGTGAGGGTCCCTAAAAGTGCGGCAAGAACCATGAGGCTGACCCCGGAACAATACCTAAAGGTAAATATAGAACATTAATACTTATTTTTTCTGAGATTAATTACGCTTAATTTCATCTTCTTATATGTCAAATACTTGATGACGTAGGTGCCTCCGTGGTGGTGCGCCTATGATCTACAGTGATGGGCCCGGATGCTGGATATGTGGTGCGACCCCGTGTGGGAGGAGAATCACAACGCTTGCCGAGAGCGGCATTTGCTGATGCCGGGTGCACCACACCATCAAGGCAACCTCAACCTCTCAGAATACGTGGCTAGATGGGTACGTAAATTCATTTCTTTATTCTAATGCTCAATTCAGCATAATTTATAATCATATTGCTTTTTTTGCAATCGGCGGCACATGGTGGCGAGCCTTGCTCCCAGTTCATGGCATATGCTTTGGCCCACAAGGGCAAGGCGATGGCCGACGTCGCCTACAACCCAGAGGACCCGCCCTCGGCGTACATCAACGAGTTCGTCCACAGCTGTCTCGATGGATACACATCGATGGCAAGGGCGGTCCATGGTCCAAAGTACGATCCGAGCGCCCATGACCTTGATGGAGAAGTGGTCATGAGGGCAGAAGGAGGCAAGAAGCATTGCCCGTTCTGGATTGGCAACGGCACAATCGACACGGCCAGTACTCCCACTCTCTCCTAGATTCGAGCACGGAGCATGAGTTCTAGCCCAGCGATACGCCCACGCCGGACTCTACATGGTTCCAAATGGACGCACTCCAGGTTATTTCTATTTTATTCGTCGTTCATTGATTTTTACATACTTTTGCATTGCATTGTAACATTGGGATGAAATATTGTAGACTCAGTTGGAACAAGAAACGAGGTGCCAGGAGGAGCTAGAGGCGAGGATGGAGGCAGAGCGGCAGAGGATGGAACCAAAGCGACAGAGGATGGATGCTGAGCGAGCCTAGATGTTTGAATATATGAGGGGTGTTTACGCTGCAATCGATCAACCTCCGCTACCGATGCCAGTCCCTCCTCCTCAACCTTCTCCAAATACTGTTTCCGGCACTGTGAGTCACTTCACAACCTTATAATCACCATTTCTAGTTTATGCAGAATCAATCTTTTCTCCTTTGTGATGTGCGTATGTTTCTAGTTTCTAGTTTCTAATTTCTAGTTTATTTCTAGTTTGTAGTTAACCTTGTAATCACTGTTTCGTTCTTAATCATTGTAACTTAGCTACTTTTAGTTTTCGCAGAATTAATCACTTTTTCTAGTTGCTAGTTTATTTCTAATACTTGTATGTTTTGTTCTCAATCATTGTGAATGATTTATCTCTTCTCCTTTGTGCAGAATCAATCTACGGCATCCAATGAACCTTATGACCGACATTGGTCACCGTGACTACATTTATTTGCATTTCTGATGAGCCTGGAGAGTGACTATGAACTATGTACTTGTGATTGTGAAGTTTATTTGCATTTGTGATTGTGAAGTTCATTTGCATTTTTGATGTGGTCGATATATCTATATGAACTGCATGTGATGCCTATTGTGAACTATCTGTGATGGATGTGATGTTTATTTGAATGTGGTACGTGGCTGTGACCGAGCCAAATAAACTGGTTATATGTGGCAGCTTTGCCGAGTGTTACACTCAGCAAAAGGGCTATTTGTGAGTGCCATGCAAAATACACTCAGCAAAGCGGACATGTGGCCAAAATCTATACATTCTAGGACTAAAATGGCCATCTTTGCCCAGTGTCGGCGCTGTGACACTCGGCAAAGAAGCCAAAATCTATACATTCTGGGCCAGTCTTTGCCGAGTGTCCGGGATGTGACACTCGGCAAAGAAGCCATGTTTGCCAAGTGTCAGGGCCTAGACACTCGGCAAACAAAGGCATGTTTGCCAAGTGTTAGGGCTTGGACACTCGGCAAACAAGGACATGTTTGCCGAGTGCCCAAGCCGTTAGACACTCGGCAAACGTGTCATTACCGTCTCCGCGCCGTCACATTGCTTTTTTTTGTCGAGCGTCGGTTTCAGCACTCGGCAAAGTCTTTGCCGAGTGCTCGATAAAAAACACTCAGCAAAGAAACTTTTGCCGTCACTGTGTACGCCATGTGCTGTTTGCCGAGTGTAAAACTCGGCAAAGACTTTGCCAAGTGTTTTTTGGGCTTTGCCGTGTGCCATGGACACACGGCAAAGCTCTTGTTTCCGGTAGTGTCTGTTAACTGTAGTTTTAAGAGAATCTGTAGATGTGAGAGTAAGAGTCCTCATTAGATGTGAGAAACCTCGGATTCATTTTGAATAACCTTGTCTTATACCTGTGAATGCTACGATTAACTGAAAATAATCAAGAAATTACATTGATTACCTTGGATTTACTTCTGAATAACCTTTGGATTCACTGAATGCAAAACATATATCCCTGCTGTTTGCTCCATCTTTTTCTGGTATGTGGTTCGGCTACATCAATTTTAGAATTCAGTCAGTTTGTTTTAGCAGTAGCAGCTCATATATGGATACATATGAATTTCAATCCTTAACTGATTCACAGACCTGGTAAGTAGACTTTCTTAGGTATTTAATTTTAAAGGAATTCTCAGGAACACATGGTCCCATTTGATGATTTTGGCACCCCTTATGGGTTGTTAGAAACTTGTGGAAGTTTGCAGAATCTAAATCGTCACTTAGCTTTTAGAGCTGCAACTTGGTTCCATATATTTCGATAACGATCTTTGGGCTGCTACCGATGAAAATTATTGAATTTGGTCACACCTATTTGTTTGTTACCTAAACTTGCCTCAGTGTTATATAGATTGTTGACCATACATTATATTAGTTTACATACACTGTTCAAATTTAGCATCCAGTACTCTATGTGTGCCTATCTGTATATTCCATGCTTTAATACTGCTTTTGCAATAATGAACCTGCCCCTAAGATAGAACAATATATTTTTCCCGTGCAATACTGCTTTTGCAATAATGATACCACAAACCGAGGAAGACAATGATCTTGATACGTTAATTGACTGCATATTCCCTGCCCTCAATGCCAATATGTCAAACAAGAGTTATATCACCTCATGAGCAATATTATCTACGCAGAACGACTGGGTTGATATGATTAACATGAAGATGATAAGCCATTTTCAAGGGGATGAGATGGTGTATCATAGTTTTGACAGTGCAGTTGATGATCCACACAACTACTACCCATCTGAGTTCCTCAACACTTTGACCCCCAATGGTCTCCCTCCACATGTGTTAAAGCTCAAGATTGGGTGCCCGGTCATATTACTAAGGAACATGGACCCTGCGGGTGGACTTAGCAATGGAACGAGGCTGGTGGTTCGAGGGTTCGAACGAAATACCATCGATGCAGAAATTATGGTCGGAGACCATGGCGGAAAGCGAATCTTCCTACCACGGATTCCGTTATGCCCCTCGGATGATGAGATGTTCCCATTCCAATTCAAGAGGAAGCAGTTTCTGGTTAGACTCAGTTTTGCCATGACGGTTAACAAGGCACAGGGGCAGACTATCCCCCATGCTGGTGTGTATTTGCCTGAACCAGTGTTCTCTCATGGTCAGTTGTATGTTGCGCTTTCTAGAGCCACTGCCAGATCGAACATTAGGATCCTTGCCGTCCCACCAAGTGATAACAAGGATAAGAAAAAAAAGCCAAAAATAAATGGTATATACACGAAAAATATTGTCTACAAGGAGGTCCTCACTCTATAGAAGTTATTGTCTTCTGTTTTGTATAACTGTTATATTTTCTTACATTTGTGTCCTTTCTTACTGACATTTGTCGTATCCATCTGCATTTTAGGTAATAAAAGAAGTCTGGGAACAATAGGAGACAAGTAGCATATGATGATTTTGTGGACATGTTACTGAGTGAATGTACTCATTATATCTCTACAACTAAAACATTCATAACTATTCCGTCCATAGGTGCGACACCAAAGCCGCTCCATGCGATCAGATCAGGAAGGCAACGCGCACTCGCTCCATGCGATCAGCTCAATCCCCATAACAGCTGCAGCAAATTAGGAAGGCAAAAATCAATTTCCGTAACAATCATGATCAATTCCGCGATCACCCCACGCCGCCAATCATGCAAGACCGCGCCATCACTTGCACCGTGACCTCCTGGCACTCTGCAGTCACACGACACCGCGTCCTCACCTCCTCGTGCCACCTTCGCCATCGCACACGCCATTCGCCGATCAACGCCATTGTTCAATCACGCCCTATCCACGTCCTGCCATGTACCGGCCCCGTCTGACGCCCCGTCTTGTCCCCGTCGCCTCGACGCCGCTGGAGCACCTGTTGCCTCGCCGCCCTGCCCGCTGACGCTGGCGTACCCTGTCACGACGCCGAGCTAGCGACGAGCACCAACCAGGTACGTCACGAGGACCCTATATCCCCATCTGTCTTCCCTTCCAGCTATGCGAAACGGAACACCCAAACCCAAATCCTAACAGCAGCATGTGGGCGAAGACGACCACGGCTAATCCTAGCAGAAGCACACGGACGACGACAACCAGCGGAGTCGTCGCCGAATTGCCCCGCTCAAGTCTCTGTGGAGCCACGCCCTCCCCACTGATGCTACTGCTTTGCGCCGCCGCGGGCTCATGTCTCCACCGCCGCTGACACACGCAGGCACGCGGAATCAGGACGTCGCTCCGATGTCCATTGCAATAGATCGCTGATCTCGCCACTTGCAGTCCGCGGAGCCTGTAATAGATTGGTGATCATGGCGAGTGGCCGAGCTCCTTAGCGTGAACCACCAGCCCACCACTACCAGCTGGGCAGCACAAGCATCACGCCCGCGAACTCCTGCGCCGCACTGCCATTGCCAGGCGTGAGCTCGCTCCGGGGAACAGGCAGTCCTGGCCTTGCTCCTCCGCCCTTGGTAAGCCACAGGTGAGCTTCCCCGCACCCCTGCGCTCCTTCTCCACGCACGCGCGCGCCCAAGGCACACTACGCAACCGCAAGCTCGCGTTGCTGGGAAATGGCCGCCGAGCACCGGTCATGCTCTATTCCATGCTCTGCTTTGCACGAGCGTTCCTAGCTTGTTAGCTGGATGACATCAGGATGACATGTCCACACTTTCTTGCCATTTTCCTTCAGAAGAATAAAAGAGGAAATATATTGGAAATATAAGGACCCATACCCTTCAGCATGGACTCGGTCCATGGTGGACCGCTCACACACCACACCACCGATCCATGGTTCATGGACCTGTTAGTGTTTTGTTTTTTATGTGGACATTCTAATAAATATCCTGTTAGTTGTTGACAATTTTCTGAGGATGTTTATGAAACTAGAATAGTCTCCCTTTGCATGATCGTTTATCGAGACCATAATATTTATAATTACATTTTTCATTACACCATGGTCAACTACTCAACTGGAAGCTAAATGTGCTCCTTTTCTTTTTTTTCTGTCTCTGCAATATGGCAATGCTTTAGATTTAGTGCATTTTGGATAGTTCAGAGTGAGCTCATTTGTTTGAACAGGAACATATGTCGTGCTGTTTGGGTAATTTGTAGTGAGTTTGTTTAGTTTTAGTCCATCCATTTTGGTTGGATTTTTGAGCTTTTTGCACTGCCAGATGATCGCCAATTCAGTCCTCATCCTGCCATGCAAACCACATTTCATTTCTTTTGCCCACAAAATTTGCTCGTACATAGGTATTGGGCATGAAAAAACTATGTGGAACAAAACTTTTTTTCTAGAACATCTGTTGCTATTTACTTGCAAGTTCATAGAGTTGCCTTGATGATATGCAAATACGGATCGCTCGTGTCATCTTAATAGGTCCGTTGGGACAGCGGCCACAAATAGCACCTAATGATCCAAGCACGATAGAAAACCGGTTGTTGAGGCCTCCCCTTAGGGAAAGGCTCCGATGACTGCAATAAGACTTCTCTGCTGAAATTGATTTTAATCCAAACTTGTGATCACCGGCAAATTGGTACTTGTTAATATAACTCATCTACCCCGGCTGTTGCAACCACCTCTAAAAAATAAAAGATTCAGCCATGCTTTTCTATGGTTGGGGATGGGTAGGTTTGAAATCTATGGTGTTGTTTAGATCCTCAATTTTTTGTTAACTTTTTTAGGTACTAAAGTTACTTTGTTTCGAAGACAAGGAAGTTCGATTCTCTGCCCCTAACCCTCCTAAACCTAAGAAACAGAGGGAGTTTATACTGAAGATAAAAAAAGGTTCTCAATATATGATCCATTCGTCTTTTGACCATTTTAATGTAATAACCGCACATATTTATACTTTTACCTACTTTCTTTCAATCTAACCGGAATCAGAAATTACGTGTTTCAAATGTGTAGAGGTACAGTATTAAACCTATGAGTATTAGACAATTCTCAGACTGATCACATATACATATGAGTGCATAGGTACATGCATAAAATATTATTTCTAATTTAGCAAAATAGGGTATATCATCATTTTGTTTATCGTTTGTGAAAATATGTCATCATTTTGTTTAACTTGCTAGCATGACATAATTTATAGCCGCTTTGGTTTCACAGTTTATTGTTTACAACTGTAAGAACGATCATATTTTTAGAAGATCGTTATTTCTATATCTAAAAGACTATTTTCTTTTTTAAAAAATAGTCTTCATGTATTTTTAGACCTCTTTCCTGCATGGAGCCTAATGAAAATCACAGTTGTCGCATGCCATTGAGAGACTTGTCAAACCAGATAAATAAAGGTAAATACTGATGTCGATGTGTATATGTTATGATTATCTTTCCGTAGCACTTGATTCCTAAAAAAGTGCAAGCTTATCTTTCGCGTATCGTAGGCATGAAGTGATGCGACAATTAAAGTTGATGTTTTAGTTTTGCATTCAAATTTAGAGTTATATTTTAACTATCTATCTTTCGTGAAGACTTATGTAATATTGATTGGAACATTATGATTGCGGTATCTATTTTAGATAACAGTATAACACACGCTCATACATATGTTATCGTGGTATTATGTGTTCCCGTTGCAACGCACGGGCATTTACCTAGTTATAATATATTTTCAATAACTATATGTGAATTTATGTTTAATTTGTAACGTGATGGTTATTATTTTCTAACATGTCTCTTTTCTTCTATGGTTAATATTTAGCTTTATGTCTGAGATTTTACATATGTTCTACACGTGCGGCTATCCGTCATGAGATTCTATGTATACCCGTAGCAACGCACGGGCACTTAACTAGTATATAGGTAAATTTGGATGAAGCAAAGAGAGAACATGTGTGATAGATCTAGACTCACCAACAACAAGCAGATATACTTTTTCTTTATTATTAATAGTTTCCGGTTGATATATTGGAGGAAACCTACATGCCACAATGTGCCTGGGAGGGCGATAGAGCTACAACAGCAAGTGGATGTTTGCATTACTAGAGAAAGTCACACCTAGTTTTCAAACACTGCGCACCTAGATTTTGAGAACAGGTGTGGCTGGTTCACATAAGTGGTCAAAGGTGTACCTAACTACTTTGAACTAGTTAGGTTTAGTCCTTATTGATGCGATGCCCATCTTCTAGATAGATCCTCGGATGGCGTGCTACGATCGTGCCTTTTCATGGTACTCTTGTGTGTATCACCCTGAAGATTTTGTCTGTTCTTCCATTTTTCTCTCTAGACAAGCTTTATATATAGGATTCAAATCAGAATTTGACATAACTTCTCGTCATTACTCATGAATGGGTGGTATAAGTTAAGCCATAACATGTACAATCGCTGGAGCACTGGAACCAGCAAAAATACACATCCATCAGTCCGATCACCGGATATGCAAAACTCTTGTCCTGTTGTCGCCCTCCCTGTTGCTGCGGTGTGTATGTCGGCTGGTTCACATTAATTAGTGGTCAAAGGTGTGCCTACTTTGAACAGGGTGACTAACGATTTAGGTTGAGTCCTTGTTGACGCGCAGCCCATCTCCTAAATAGATCCTCGGATGGCGTGCGACCATCGTGCCTTTTCATGGTACTCTCGTGTATCAACCTGATGATTTTGTTTGTTCTTCCGCTTTTCTCTCTAGACAAGCTTTAAATATATAGGTTTCAAATCAGAATTTGACATAACTTCTCGTCATTACTCATGAATGGGTGGTATAGGTTAAGCCATACTATGTACAATCGCTGAAGCACTTTTATCCCTATCCATCAGATTCCAGTTATCACATCCATCAGTCCGATCACTGGCTATACAAAACGTTGTCGCCCTACCTGTTGCTGCGGTGTATATGTCGGCTACGGTCTGGCTCTCGTTCGGTCGTTCCCTGTTTCCGAGAACGAGTCACCGGAGCGACGGAACAGCAGGTCCAACACGGTAGGGCGCATGAACAGCATCTTGAAGCCGGCCGCGGGGTGGACGCCGATCTGGATGATGTGGTGCTGAGAACTTCCCGTCATGAACGGGCATGATCAGGCGACGTGGCGAGTAGAACGGGCCTTCGTCGGTGAGGTCCGGCAAGAAGGGTGTGCACCAGTAGCAGTTGAACAGAAAGCTGTTTTGATAGATCCGAATTCAGACCAAAATATTGAGATTTGTCAAAGTTGACATGAACAGTGCCAGAATTTGTTTAAGGAGGCAGTGAAATTGCTACTTACGCATCGCAATTGTGTACGAGGACTGGAGGAGCGTTGACCTTCATAATTTGAGAGGCAATTATCAGGAAAAATAATAATTGAAGCAACACGACAGCTGAAAATGCTCGATCAAGTTAAGCTGGCACTCAAGATATTGAATGCATGCCGTATAATGCCTCGTCAGGAAACAGCACAGATGGCTATAGCAAAGAGATTTATTTTTTGGACAAGGATCAGCATCTCCAGGGACATATTGTTTCATAAGGTCATGCACAGAACCAGAGGATCGGCTGCGTGAGCCTCAAAAGACTTTTCAGGTATGGAATTATGTGGGATCGGAGCTGTCAGAATCATTGGATATGGTAGTAGAAAAAGCCTGGCTGTGTCGTAGCCCGGGGAGTGATTGGGAGTCCTGGTGGACAACTGAAATGTATGACAGATGCCCTCAAGACCTGGAGCTGGGACTGGGAGAAGTTTGGTCATGTCACAAAGCAACAAAGCAATTAGTATAGAAATCTTGAGAAACCAGAACGAAGTACCGCAAAGCGACGGAGGTTCCCTGCTTGGTTATTAATAACTTTTCTTCCTATAAGCATGATGCATGATATCCATGACAACCTCGATGGATCCGTCATGTTTTGTTTGGACACATCAAGAACTGATGATATTCTTTTCTCAGCACAGTGAGATCAAAAGTATAGATATGGTGCCAAACAATAACTACTAAATGTACTAAATAGTTGCTACTCCCTCTGTTCTAAATTATAAGATACTATATATGCTTTTCTAGATACATTACTTTTACTATGTATTGATCTAGGAGAGAATTCCTTATTTGACACTGGGAAAATGAGTCGTTCTTTTGTTGGCCCTGAAATTTTCTTCGTTCCCTATTTGACACTCACTTCAACTTTCATCCCTAATTTGACACTTCCGTCTGTTCTGTTAGCTTCTCCTGTTAGTAACCATGGGCCACGCTGTCAGATAATATCTTTTGGGTCCAAATTACCCTCCTTCCTCTCCCGTTTCTCTTCTCTCCCAGGTCTCCTGTTCCTTCTCATTCTCTCCGGTGCGTCTCTGCTCCAACCCTAGACAAAACCGGCGCGGCACATTAAGGTGGCGGCCAGCCATCGGCTCCCCGGGAGGAGGCGAGATGGGCTGGCGAGCCCTTCGGCGGGGCGAGATGGCAACAAGCGGGTGCGGGAGCTGTGTGGCGATGTTGCAGAGCTAAGGCAAGTGACGGCGTGAGGTTTCGCAGGGCGGAGACAGGGGCTCCACGGCGGGCAGCTCGGCGGTGCTTGGAGTAGAGTGCGGCGGAGGCTATGGCGCGGGGGAGGAACGAGCTTAGGTGGCGCATTGACGCCTGTTAAGGGCCGGGGCAGCGCGGTGAGGTGAGGCGGGGCTTGGGCGCTGCTCGGTCGGACCGGAGAGGAGCGGGGGTGCTGCTGGCGCGTGGGGATAGGTGGCGGACGCCATTGGCGATGGGCGCGAGCTCCTGGGGGAGATCTTATGGGCATTGGGCGGAGATGATTTGTGGCGGGCCAGCGCGGGTTTGTCGGGGGAGCCAGTTGGCGGAGCGAGGCGCTCGTGCGGTCATGGTCGAGTGGCGCATTGGCGGAGGCGGCTCGGCCGGTGAGGCGGTGGAGCATGGCGCGCCGGGAGCGGAGGGCGCGAGTGCCGGTTGGGCGATGGGGATAGCGGCGTCAGGGAGCGGGATAAGCGCGCTGGGGGATAGGGCGGTCGCGGCTCGACTTGTCTTGTCGCGGCCGCCGGTTGGCCGCCGGCGAGTCGCCGGTGGGCGTGAGCCACGCGGCGGGCGGCGGGCGGGCGTTCGCGGCGCGGCGCTCCCTGGGCGCGGTGCACGCGAGGTAGGTGAACGGCCGGTTAACAGGGCCGGGTTTGAGCACGTTTAACTTCGAAATTTTGAACTGCGCTTCAAATTCTACCTTTATAAAACTTGTAGCCCTAACATCTAGGTTTAAATCTTACAAATGGATTTTGCCCAAAATCTAAACGGATTTGAAAATATGGAGCCCCAAAGTTTGTGGGAACGTGTTCATTCAGACAGACAAATTTTTCAAGTTTGCCGATTTTCAGAGTTTTGGCCAACTTTGGCTCAAATTTTGAACGGTTTCCAGTTTGAATCAGGCCAAGGTGTAATGGACAAAGTTGTTCTTTGATCTTAGGGATCAAGCTTCTATTACTGACTTTTCTTAAGTTCAGTTCAACTTTGAGGAGAAAACTGCTTGCCAACTTGCATGTGAATTTGAACTCCTGTGAACTTGCATGTGAATTTGAACTCCTATGAACTTGCATGTATATGTGAACCGTTATGTTTTTGAAGTTAATGTGGTGCCGGTCCGTGAACTTGCTATATCATGTGTCATTATCATGCTGTATAAATGTTGTATAAATGTGTTAAAATGATGCTGTATCATGTTGAAAAAAAGAAAAAACGGCTTGCCAGCTTCTGCAAACTAGCCACCAGCAAAAAAAAAGAAAATAAAAAAAGCGGCGAAGCAAATTTGAGAGGGAAAAAATATGTGCCCACCTCTGATGCATGCGCCCAGCTGCAAAAAAAAAGACCAGCCAGCCAGCGATGCATGCATGCAACAGCGCCTCTGCATGCGCTGCATGCATGCGCCCAACGCCCGATGCATGCATGGCGCCAGCACCAGCGTCTGCATGCGTCTAGGGGCAAAAACGTCTTTTTAACAACCAGTTAACACCGTTAGCTAATGGATTTGACGGTAGTGTCAAATTATGGATGAAAGTCGAAGTGAGTGTTAAATAGGGAACGAAGAAAATTTCAGGGCCAACAAAGAAATGACTCATTTTCCCAGTGTCAAATAAGGAATTCTCTCTTGATCTAGACATAGTGCATTTATAAGTACATAGTAAAAGCTATGCATCTAGAAATGTCGAAACATTTTATAATTGGAACTGAGGGAGTACTTCTCTTGCGCAACAAGCTGAAATATGCTTGAAACTGGAAACTTGTGTCTCACTCACTCCCTCCGTGTCTATGTAAAACATAAACGAGAGATTCTTCATCCCAAAGTGAACAGGATATTTTGCTTCTAGGCTGCAAAATTTCATTTGCCCTGCATGTCCAAGCTATGAATAATAAGATATATAGAGAGAGAGAGAGCCGAGCCCTTCTTTCATTAGGAAAGAGCATCAATGTGTGATGACTAGGTACTGGATGTAGCTTCGTGCTCCATGCCTGCTGCCCGTCCATGGATGTAGCTTTGTGCTCCGCCCCTGCTGCCATGTCCATGGATACAGCTTTATGCTCCGCACCTGCTTTGCTTCCTACACACACGCGGGGACCGCTGCGCCCGAGTGGACCACCTTCGCCTACGCCCCCTTGCCACGCCTGCTCATGAAACACTTGCAACATAAAGCGTTTGCTACAACATACGTCCGAAACAGATGAAACATTTATAACTTACGCTTGCAATATATGTGTGTGGACACTGCAACATATGCAACATCCAGATAAAACACTTGCAACATATATTTAAAATAGTTGAAACAGTCCAAACATACACTTGCAACATATGGATAGCCAGTGCAACATATGCAACGTCGATATAAAACACTTGCAATATACGTTTGAAACATCTGAAACATACTCTTGCAACATACGTGTATAGCCATTGCAACATATGCAACGCCAGATCTACTTTTGCAACATTCAAATGAAACATATGCAACATACATATGAAACACATGAAACATACGATTGCAACATCTGCTCATCTACTTGCTCGGCGCGGAGGTCGGACCTCGGTTGTGCGTAGCGCGAGTCCGGGCGGGAGACGCAAGGTGCAGCGTAGCGCAGCGTGAGGCGCAAGGCATAAGTGGCGCGTGGCGCGCAAGGCCTGGGCGATGCGAGGCGAGAGCAGCCCGCGGCGCGAGGCACGAGGCACGAGGCTGCAGGCACACGTGGTGTGGGTGCAGGCGGGTCCGTCCCGTCCGGCTGGATGGAGGCTCGGTAGACAGCCGCAAAGCAAAAGGGGCTAGTGCAATCCTCTCCTGTTTAGGTATTAGATAGATTAATGTTCAACTTGGTAGGATGTCGTTGTGCACAAAGACGTCGTACCAACATTTTGATCTTACCAGCAAACAGGAGTAAACCTGATCATGGGTTAAACGACCTGACCCACCGGTGCAACAGGTCAGGTTCAGGTCATAATTTTTGATCCATGACCCGATTGATAAAAAATGACCCAACACATAAATCTGGAAAAAAAACGAGAAACAATTCAGACTTTGTGTCGAGTTTGGACCAAAGATTTTGACGCGACATTTTTTCTGGCCCGACCAGACCTGGCGTTTCATCAGGTCTAAATAGGCGTGATCAAGGATACTAGAGATGCAAGTTGTAATCTTCTAGAACCATTGGACTAGATCCAGTATGATCATTTCGCTATGATCAAGCATGCGACACTAACGAGCTGGACATTTCTTCTAAACTCAAAACAGAGCTCTCTGTTCCTTACTAACATCATATTGATGAATTGAATACTAAGCTCTCAGCATGATAGGTAGGTTATTTCTAAGATTTAAATCAGTGACCTGAATACACAAAGCTTGTGATTATATAAGTTTCTGTTAACTTCACATTTACAAATCTTGTCTTATTTTTTTGACATTCAAATGATTTCAAATGAAAAGGACGTTAATAGCAAAGTTGTAGATATCGTCAAGACCTACAACTTTGATATTGATTTTGTTTCTATTTGAAGTTGTTTAAAATGTTCAAGAACTTATATTACATAATTAGACATATAAACCATCCCAAATTATAAATCCCAAATTATAAAGTTGGGAGTAGTGTGTAAGCGAGCTGGCAATAAAATGAATGCGGAGGCATGCAAGAGTATTAATACACTCAACCGAAAACTAATTGAAACCATGATAGATCAATTAGTGAACCAGAAATTGCGGTAGCTATGTGTGTCAGCATGGCACTGTCTTCACCCTTGGAGGCTCGTCATCTTCACATCTCAAGGACTGTATCGACTGCTGAGTCGCTAGACTATCACCTCTCATAATCGTAAACCCTTCTCTCGTTTTCTGCTTCATGTTCATGACATCCTGAAATAGGAGGGCAAACAATATAGTCTGACTTAGTTTGGTTGCACAGGAGGTGGTGGCATTGCTATCTTGTTGTTTGTCTCCAATATCTTATTGATTGAGTTCCCTCCTTGATCCTCAAGATCCTCTCTCTGCTTATCCAAACAAAAAACCTTCAAGATATATAGAGATTGTTAGATGCTAAAACTAGGAGCTCACATGCATGAGCATGAATGAACGCATGACTTACCCACACGATTCTCATTCTAGTTAGTAGTCGCTCGGACTTACAACTTTAGAAAACATGACCAATAAAACTTGATTAACTAAGGGTATTTTGTGTGTATATAAGAGCCAATATAGATCATAGAGATTGAACAGTGCTTACCATGCTTTTTTTATACAAAAAATAAAAGGCAACGATCATGTGTTAAGAAAAGATGTGAACTTGTGAAGCATTTGACAATTTGTCATAATGCTATCAAAATATTACATGTTTATGAGAATTTTATTTCAGCATGACAAAAAAATGTTTCAGCATCAAGAGATTAACGTTCCAACATCACCATAAACACAAAAATCCTACATATTTAGATAAAAAATGCTTATGATATATTCACATAATAAAACAGCAATATGTAAAAATGAATCAGAGCACAAGTTTAAAAGAAACCAATAACAAAATTTACCCTAGGTTAGTGATAGAAAGGGGAAAAATCTTCCCTAGTGGTTCTGAAAAAATAAAGATAATTATTAGTGACAAGTTATGAAAATAAAAACAGTTGGAAGCAAAATAAAAATAGAAAAAAAAGAAAACAAGACCATGGCAAAATAATAAAGGGAAAGAAGAAAAAGGAAACGGAGAAAAAAAAAGAGCTAGTTTCATGGGCCGCTTTCTGCCCAAAGTCTTGCACCTGAGGAGAGAAATAGAAATCGGCCCAGTAGAGCGCGCGGAGAAGCAAGGCCCGGAAGAATTGCTCTCGTGCGTTCACATTTCTTCTCCCCTTCACCTCGCGTGCGCGGCAACTAGGGCGACCGCCGCCGCCGCCGCCATACGCCCAGCTGCCCAGGTGCCCTTAGCCGGCGACGAGAACTCTCCACACCAGGTATGCCCGCCCCTTCTATTTTCTTCCTGCTATGCGAAACTGAGCACCCGAACCTTCTCTTTTCTTCCTGCTGTGCGAAACTGAGCACCCGAACCTTAACTTGATGTACTTGGCTATTTGTGTTCGGATTTGAACTAATCACAAGTGTATACATATATTACGTATACTAGGTTCGATTTATTATATCGGGTGTACATGTGTTATGTGTACACCCGTGTCCTTTATTGGGTCCTCCCCTGGTTGGGGATGAAGAAGAAGCTTGAACTAACTGCAAGCTGCAGTTCGGCACTGCCCGAATGCCCTTTACAATTTGATAAATTTGAGACTCTTGTTACTCCTATGTAATACTAGAGCTTAAGTAGACTGCTATTTGCACTTTTATTCATTTATTAAAAAAAATACGAAGACGTAATTGCTTCTTGGGTTCTTTTTTTTTTGCAACAATGCCATAATTTCAGTGTATCTGTATCAGGCTATCAGCCCAGTACCAACACATGTATCCGTATCTGTGCTGTGCAAGCGCAAACATTCACTTACTATAGTCTGCCTTCTTCCATTGGGAACAGGACATAACAGCGGTACAAGAGTGAACAAAGAAGCATCGAGAGGAAGACAATATGCCAAAGAAGGGGACTAAATCTAAGAAGAAGGAGGTGGACGATGTGCCCAATCAACAAGAAAATAAGCTTCCAGACTACCTGGAGCTCCAGCGCACACGCGTTGTCTGCAATGATGATGCCCCCATTTATGTACACACATTTATATGCCACTCTTCTTTAATGGCTTTTCATTTGTTGATCATGATCACCTTCATCACTTTAGCTTTGCACATGTTTCCTTGTGAAATTGTCTGTTTGGTCTGTTTGATATATTGTCTTGCATACAAACTTAATTTCACATATATGCACAGATATTTTTACATTAAGCGTCTAATTGACTACATCACAGAATACAGTAAGTGTTTTTATTTTTTCACCATTAATTTTGTGTGCTATTTTTCTTCAGATAAAGGATTGAACATGTTACTCTTTACCTGATCTTTTTTTCGCTATCTTGTTAAGTGCACTGTTGAATTTGCTGCTATTCATACAAATTCTCTGAAAATAACCATTTTGGTTCTTGCTGATTTTTAACTGATTTTTTTTTGTGTATTTTTGGAAATAGTTTATATTTTTTTGAAAGAACTTTCTCTTTGTTGATATTGAATTTCATTCAGTTCTATTATTGGCCCCATATATTACATTTTATGTTTCTCTTGTATGTTTAAAAGACTCAAGGTTACCAACACTCGGGTACATTTGCTGCTATGGGAGTTGATAATAGCGTGTCAGTGGAGAAGTTTTGCAAGAACTTCAAAATCGAAATAAATCGTCTCACTGAAGATGATATGGAGTTCGATATGATTGGTATTGATGCATCAATAGCTAATGCTTTCCGGAGAATCCTTATCGCAGAGGTATTTGCATGTTTTATGAGATAACTGAAATCTATCTATTTTAGCACTTCATATGTATTAGAGTTCTGGATCAATAAGTTAATTTAAACTTCCTCTGAACTAGTAGGTTCCTACTATGGCAATTGAGAAAGTCTTCATGGTTGACAACACCTCAGTTATAGCAGATGAGGTTCTTTCACATAGACTAGGACTTATACCACTTGATGCAGATCCAAGACTCTTTGATTATATCTCAGGTAAGTACCTTCAATTGCTCTAGCTTCACCTTAATATATTTAACACAAGAGCCATCTTATTGTTCCTTTTTCTTTTCACAGAAAACGATGTCCCAAATGAAAGGAATACTATTGTTTATAAACTGCATGTTTCATGTCCAAAGGGTTCTCAACGAATTACAGGTATACCTTATCTTCCTGCAATGTCTGCTGATTACAGATCCCTGTCATCTTTCAAAATGAAATGCCATGCCCCATGTGGCAATGTTACCTTATTGGAATCATTGCTCAAATTGTAAAGCGCATTTAAGCACATGTGGACTTATGTGACATCTATTAAAGGATTTACTTTTGTATGTGTACTGTGGTGACAAGTTAAAGTTTCCATTTGTAGTTTCCTTGTCGATGGATTTTACTTACCTCAAGTTGGCATCTTATGCACTTTGTCATTATATATTGCTATAAAGTAAAAAAAAAATTATATCTGTGATAGTTGAACTTTATGATCCTTTGCCTCCTTATATCTCTTTTCTTGTCAGCATAAACCAGATTTCCTCGTTGACTGCTTGGTTGTCTGTGACAGTGAAATCAAGTGAACTAGAGTGGTTACCAGAAGGTAGCCAATTAAGCATGTCAGCCCCTGCACACTCTGGGGACAAACAGAAGACTTTCACTTCCTTCAGTCAAAGCCAAAAGGAGATCTTAGAAAAGCCTCTTGGTGTGAAGTTTAAAGATATTACTATTGCCAGGCTTGGGCCAGGACAGGTAGCTGTGTGACTTGTTTTCTTGGCACCATTATGAAATGAATAGGTTTACCTACATCTTCTACACTTCTTGATTCAATATTTTGGTTAAGACACTTCGTTGCGTGATTGAGTCCATGTGGTAAAAATGGAACTTTAGTCCAGTGGAAATTACAGTTTTAATTTGTGCAGGAAATAGCTTTTCCTTAACTGATACCATAGAAATAAACTATGTTGGTGCTTGGAATTCATTCTGCGACTTTTTATGCATGCCAGATTTAAACTTTGTAAAGATAATTTGTCTATTATACCAGTTCTTTTTCCTCGAACGGTCTATTATTTCCATTAGGGTAATTGTACTTTGTAATTTAATCTGTTCTTTTATAGGCTATTGAATTCGAGGCACATGCTGTTAAGGGAGTTGGGAAAGTTCATGCCAAGTGGTCTCCAGTTGCGACGGCCTGGTACAGAATGCTCCCTGAGGTAAAATTGTTTCACTACCACATTTTACCACAAGATGGTGCATAAACTGTATCCGTTGCTTGTGTCCTGATGCTATATTGCTATATTATCAAGTAGGTTGTTATTCTTGAAGAAATTAAAGGTGCTCAAGCAGAGGAGCTAGTGAAGAAATGCCCAGTTAACGCTTTTTGACATTGAAGACCTGGGTAATGGTAATTTCTCTTTCCTTTCTTTTTAAGAGGCTGAGCTTGAGGTAACAAGGAGTCAGAAACTCAGTATTTAGCTGTAGTGGCAATCAGCAAGATGTTGTACATTGGTTGCTGGAGCAAGTTGATTGTTTGAAGCATTTGAAACTCTTTAATGGTATCAACCACTGTTCTAGTAGAAGTTTATGATGATTACTAATTGCAAGTTTGAACAACAAAGAATTATAAGAAATGTAGTATCCCAGGTTTTTATAAGTTCTCATTTGGAAACTGTATTAGAACATGGTTGATGCTTAAGGGTTAGGGATCAAAAGCAACTTACGAAGCACTGACCTGGATGTCCATTGCATAAACTTTTTGGGTTTTATTAGCCATCCACATTAACCCTTACGTTTTTGTATACACAGGTGGAAAGAGGGCAGTTGTTGCAAAGCCAAGGGCATGCACACTCTGTAGAGAATGTATCAGGCCTGAAGAGTCGGAAGAGTCCACCGAGGGCGCGTCCGAAGCCCAGGAGTCATCTGCGCCCTGGAAGCAAATCGAGCTACGGCGTGTTAGAGACCACTTCATATGTAAGTAGTCAAGAACTCGATCATCTTATACCTCAAGTAAAATGTCTTCAGTATCGCGCCTCCATAGTTGGACAACTGTATCACAGAACAGAAGTTTTGTCCGATACGATAGCGCTGTACTTCCACTGCAACATTCTAATCCTCCGTGTTGGCTTTTGTGTTTCCTCGCCAGTCACCATTGAGTCCACCGGAAGTCTGCGCCCGGAGGTGCTGTTCACAGAAGCCGTGAAGATTTTGGAAGAGAAGTGCGAGAGGGTCATATCTGAGCTATCCTGAGAGGCTGACACTGCAATTATGGAGTAGAGTAAACCAGCTCAGCCTGGCATATCTGGTATTTTGCTGGAGACTAGTGTGCCGTCAAACATTTTTGTGGTGGATGTTTGGGTCAGGAAATGAGAGCCGGACTAGTACCACTGTTGTGCTATAGAATAGCCTGTGTAACACACTGTGATGTTAGATTAAACTGTGGCAGGTGAATCAACAGGCAACACGAGATACTGGATATGGATCCAAATGGCAGTTGTGCCACAGGCAGATATCGGCGTGTTAGTGCACACCCATTGTGTTTTTGCATCGAGAAGATATGTGACTCGGTCCAGATTTGGCTGGCGTGTTAGTGCATTGTGTTTTTGCGTCGAGAAGATAGGTAACTCGGCCCAGGTTTTCCCAGGTTAACTCTGGAAGAGGTATGCGAATTCAGTTTTCACTTGCTATGGTGGCTTGGTGCCTCGAGGGCCATCTCTTTAGTGAATTACAAACACTGCCTATCTAGCTGATAAGCAGGCCTTCTCCAGAGCATGCGTGTCGAGGCATCTTCCACCTTTGTCCGTTGGCCTGGTTGCCACCTCCCCCTTCTAATCTCTCTAGCCATGGAGCCCCACCCACCGCCTGTCTCCTATCCTTCCCGCCTCTGGTTTTATTTTACACCAAATGGCACTTAGCAGCAAATGGATATATAAACTCTTTTACGACAAATGGCACTTAGCACCAAATTCTTTGACACTTAGCAACAAAATATTCATCACAAATATTTAGGCAGTGTGTCGCACAACACTAGTCTTTCTTGCTGTCTCATCATCTTTACCATCTCATATGTGGTACAAAATGTCGAAGAAGAGTTACACTACACAATCGCTTACCATCTTCATTAACATTCTTAAGGGCTACGGGATCAATTTATGTTTCATGCTCATAGTATCCTAGACCGTGAGTACCGACTTGACTCGATTTGGTGGCATAGGAGGTTATCGCATCATTGCCTTATTGTTTGCCTCCAATATCCGACTCATCTAGTCCTCCTTGATTGATATGATCTCTCTATCTAGTTTCTCCCCTTTACTTATCCAAACTTGATTGATATGATGCCTCTATATAGTTTGCCCTCTCCTCTACTTATCTAAACAAAAGGAGATAGGTAGATGGCAACTTTAGGTGGCTCATGCATGACTAACCTATTGGGGGCTCATGCATCAGCATGAATGAATGCATGACTTACCCACGCGACTTGCATTATAATTATTAGTCGTCACTCGGGCTTGGAACTTTAAAATAGATTAGCACCAAAACTTAATTTGTTAATTAAGTTTTTTTCAAAATATTTTGGGCCGGTAGCTGCGGCCTGCAATCACCACGCCGCCGGCGACTACCACTTGCCCCTTCTCCTACTGCATCCCACGGTAGCCGTCAAAGTTACGTTGATTAGTTAAATGGGAGCTGAACTAGTACCATGGTAATATCCTGTGTAACACAGTGTAATTTCAGATTAAACTCTGGCAGGTGAATCAGCAGGCAAACACGATGGATCGAAATGGCAGTTGTGCCATGGTCAGATATCAGCGTGTGTTAGTGCACAAGCATTGTGTTTTTTGCACAGGTAGAGAAGATAGGTAACTGGGCCTAGGTTTGTGCCCAGGTTAACTCTGGAAGGGTGTGCGGAGTCACTTTCCACTCTCAGCGTCCAGTTGTGTTAGTGGGCCGGGCTGGACTGTTATTCATGTGCAGCATCGGTTCATGCCCCTCACCAGAGCTGCCCCTGCAACTGCCCATCTCTATTTCCTCAAAAAAAAAAAGGCAATTCTATTCAGTGACGAACAAACAATGCACATCGAGTGGAATGGGCCATCTCTTCAGTGACAATACTCGAGAGCGTGACCGTGGCCGCCGGTATCGAGTTCGCCTTGGTGCCCTCAAAACCTAGAAGCCAATGGTATCGAGTTCACTTTAGAGTCCTCCAAGACATTTTCTTTTTTGGATAGAAGAGTCCTCAAGACCTAGAGTCTCTCTTAGGGCCCTCCAAAACCTAGAGCCGGCCTGCCGTGGCCGTCATGGCCCATGGGTAGGGGTTTTGCATATATACCTAGGTGATCGCATTCGCATTCGCATTCGCCTTTGCGCCACTGATTTGGTTACTGGTGCTCCGTAGTCAGATGAACAACCAACCGGCTCGCTCATGCATAAGCGTCCCAAAGATCACTATGCAAATAATTGGAGGAGGAAAAACTCTGTTCGCTCAGCATGCCGCGTATTTTAGCTTGTTGAGCAAAAATAAATAACAACCACACATTTTGAGTGACTGATGGTCCACAATTGTTGCCTGGCTTATAACAACCAAAAAGCCCCTTAGACACTCGCAAACAGCCCCTTAAATCCCTAAATCTATTTTTACTAATTATTTTTTTGTTTTTCTTAGATTAATGATAAATAAAAATTATAAACAAAAATATTTCAAAGTAACGGTGGTACTTCTCAACCACACTAACATAGCTATAAAAACATTATTGGTCGCCTGAGCAAATGGCTATATAAACTCCTTGCAACAATTTGCGCTTAGCGCGGCACCGCCTTCATTGCTAGCTAGTGTGATCTTCACCATCTTATGCTTGGTACGAACTGTAGTCATTTATCATCGTCGTCAACCCTCTCCAGTACTACTGGATAAATTTCTGGTTCATTCTCATAGTATTCTGTACTATGAGGGCCACCCTGGTTCAATTTAGTTGCATAGGAACTCATCTCATTGTTTCCAGTTGTGGTATCGTCAACCATGAGAGCTAACGGTTCGTTTTTATGGTTCTAGAATGTATAAATTTTGGCCATGTGTTCGTTTTGCTGAGTTTTTTTTATCTTGGCACTTGACAAAAGTCCTCTTTGCCGAGTGTAAAACTCGGTAAAGCGACCATATATTTTCAGTTTTTATGGTTCGGTCACGTATAACGTACCCCACTTAAATAAACATCGCAGACATCACACATAATTCACAATAAGCATCACAGGCAGTTCATATAGATATATCTATACTATTTCTAAATTATCGTAACACTTTTATATATTTTTTCTCTCTTATACCCAAAATTTTCAAAATTGACATTCAAATCAAGATCACAGCTTCAGCTGCAATAATAATATTTTTATATATGTCCAGACGACACTACACGGACGTCGTCAGTGGGACATGCAAGATATTCCTACTCGTTGTTCTTTCTAAATTAGAAAACCGGACTAAAAATTGTGCATTTGTATCTTGGACTATTTTTGGAACCAGAGAAAAGATAAATTAACCACACACACACGGCTACGTACACAGGTAACTTGTGATAGCCGAACAGGCCAGTTCGGACGGTTAGCATCTGAAGGTAGGTAGCATCTATATATATATATATATGATACACTGGATCGATAATGACTTTGTTATATGTCGTCTTGCCCAACGTGGACTCATCAACGGAGACTTGACTCGCCGTGTGCAATGCACGCACAAAACCTTATATTGAGTGTACTTAGAAGGTCCACAAACCATACACGTGCATTATATATATTTTTTTAATGGACGAAAAAACCCTATCTTGAGTGTGCTTATTAGAAGGTCCACAAACCATACACGTACGTGCATTACATTTTTTTTTTGAATGCAAATGTGCTTTATATTCCACTTACGTTGCCATCGGTTCGCCGGATTCATTCAACTTATTTAATTGGTCAACATAATATCATTTTCATGAAGATTTTCGTAAAGCAGCAGTCGTCGAAGTCGAAATCGAAGTCTTGGTAGATCGTTGTGTAGCTAGCCAGGTCTCTTGGGAAAACTATTCAGAGATAACGCCGATAATGTGAGGCATCGACCAGCAAAAAAAGTCTATTGTTGGATACTCAGTGACATTGAGCCTCTTGCTCTCGATCTTATCTTCTTCTTCTTCTTCTTCTTCTTGCGCTTTTCATGTCCAGAATAATATTTATATATCTCTAAAAGACATGAGAAAATATAAGGCTCCCTGTTTGATGAAAAAAAAAACACTAACAAAACAAATCAATGGTATCCCCATAATGAAAAAAAACAATGGTGTAATCTAGTTTCCCCATATGTAAGCCCTATGGCATCCCCTATGTAACTTGCTACTCATGTAATTGAGCTGCAGTGTTCTGCAGCTCAAGTGTGATGAAAAGGTGGGGATAACCCCTCCCCCCACCCCTCATTACCTAAAAAAAAAACATATACTACAAGAATAAGGAGTATTAACGACTTGATGCTAACGACCACGTACAAATTTTGGTCGTCGGTCCTGGTTTCGAGAGATTTCACGAAAATACTTACGGAACCGACGACCACACAACTGGTGGTCGCTATTTATTTCTGGTTTTTGGTAGTTATCATATATCTCATTACCGGAAACAGCAGCTTTGCCGTGTGCCAGTCCAAAAAAATACTCGGCAAAAGATTTGCCGAGTGTAACACTCGGCAAACAGCACACGACATCTATAGTGCCGGCAAACGTCTCCTTACTGAGTGTTTTTTATCGGGCACTCGGCAAATACTTTGCCGAGAGCTGAAACCCACGCTCGGCAAAAAAAGTAACGTGACGGCGCAAAGAGGGTCACAGCGCATTTGCCGAGTGTCCGGGATTTGACACTCGGTAAAGAAGCCATGAGTTGCCGAGTCCCCGGGCCTTGACACTCCCGCAAATATGCCCTCGTTTGTCGAGTGTTCAGGCACTGACAGTCGACAAACATGGCTGCTTTGCCGAGTGTTAAATCTCGGGCACTCGGCAAACATGGCTGCTTTGCCGAGTGTCAAATCCTGAACACTCGGCAAAAACTGACCCAGAATGTACAGATATTGGCTTCTTTGCCGAGTGTCACGGCGCAGACACTCGGAAAAGAAGCCATTTTCGTCCCAGAATGTACAGATTTTGGTCATGTGTCCGTTTTGCTGAGTGTTTTTACCTTGCCACTCGACAAAAGTCCTCTTTACCGAGTGTAACACTCGGTAAAGCGACCATATATTTTCAGTTTTTATGGTTCGGTCACGTATAACGTACCCCACTTAAATAAACATCGCAGGCATCACACATAATTCATAATAAGCATCACAGACAGTTCATATAGATATATCGATAACACAAAAATGCAAATAAACTTTAGAATCACAAGTAGGTTCATTCACAACCACAAATGCAAATAAAATTCACTGAGTGCAATGGTGTCCACTGAGTAGTTACTGAGTAGTCACAAGTAATCCACAGATGCAAATGCAAATAAAATCACAGGTAGTCACTGAGGAGGCCACGGTGTCCACTGTGACCACGCTGGGTCATGAGTCTCATTCGATGCCGCTGATTGATTCTGCACAAAAGAGAAAAGATAAATCATTCTATTTTCTAGTTAATTTCTAGTTTGTAAACTATAAATCATTCTAGTTTCTAGTTTCTAATTTATTTCTAGTTTCTAGTTTCTAGAAATCTTTGTAAAATTGATTCTGCATAAACTAGAAACGGTGATTATAAGGTTATGAAGTGACTCACAGTGCTTGAAACAGTATTTGGAGCATATTGAGGAGGAGGGACTGGCATCGGTGGCGGAGGTTGACCGATTGCAGCGTAAACACCCCTCATATATTCAAACATCTATAGCTGCTCTGCCTCCATCCTCTGCCGCTCTGCCTCCTCCCTCTACCGCTCTGCCTCCATCTTCGCCTCTAGCTCCTCCCAGCGCCTCGTTTCTTGTTCTAGCTAAGCCTACAATATTTCATCCCAATGTTACAATGTAATGCAAAAGTATGTAAAAATCAATGAACGATGAATAAAACAGAAATAACCTGAAGTGCGTTCATTTGGAACCGTATAGAGTCCGGCCATGGGCGTATCGTCGGGCTAGAACTCGTGCTCCATGCTCGAATCTAGGAGAGAGTGGGAGTACTGGCCGTGTCGATTATGCCGTCGCCAATCCAGAACCGGCCATGCTTCTTGCCTCCACCCGCCCTCATGACCACTTCTCCATCAAGGTCATGGGCGCTCGGATCGTACTCTGGGCCATGGACCGCCCTTGCCATCGATGTGTATCCATCGAGGCGGCTGTGGATGGACTCGTTGCTATACGCTGAGGGCGGGTCCTCCGGGTTGTAGGCAACGTCGGCCGTCGCCTTGCCCTTATGGGCCAAAGCATATGCCATGAACTGGGAGCAAGGCTCGCCACCATGTGCCGCCGACTACAAAAAAAACAATATAATTAGAAATTATGCAGAATTGAGCGTTAGAATAAAGAAATGAATTCGCGTACCTATCTAGCTACGTATTCTGAGAGGTTAAGGTTGCCTTGATGGTGTGGTGCACCCAGCATCAGCAAACGCCGCTCCCGACAAGCGTTGTGATTCTCCTCCCACGCGGGGTTGCACCACCTGTCCACCATCCGGGCCCAGCATTGCAGATCGTAGGCGCACCACCACGGAGTCACCTACGTCATCAAATATATTACATATAAGAAGATGAAATTAAGCATAATTAATCTTAGAAAAAATAAGTATTAACGTTCTACATTTACCTTATTTCGGGTCAGACTCATGGTTCTTGCCGCACTTTTAGGGAGCCTCACTTTAACAATTTCCGCGTGGTATTGGATCATGGCCTGGATGCACGCCTCGTAGTGCATGTCCTTGACAAGATTCTTGGCGGCTTTGTCAGCCATAGCATCCACCTTGGCCTCGTATCCATCCTCGCATCTAAAGAAATCCTGCATATAGACGCGATGCATCCAATCATTATTTCAAGAATGTCCAATCAATGCGATGTATTGAGCAATGTAGTGCGAGAAAGACTTACCCAAAGCTTGGCCTTGACACATTGCGCCTTATCGGCGAATACCCTGCCATCCCGATCAGGGGCGTCGGGGACGGTGGCATAGTGGGCCCACGTGTAGGCCGGCTCGATAGTTCCGTCGAACTGCACCAGGCCAAGGAACTTTTCCTTGATCAAAAGACCAAGGATGCCATTCACATGGCGTGCGTGATCAGCCCCACTGACCTTCCTCCAACCCCTGCCCAAGTGATTAAGATAAATTATTAGTTTCTATTATAATTTTGAACATATCAAACGAAAAATTAGTGATAACATCTAAAGTTACTTACTTGTCTCCATCGGGTCGAATCAGCGGGCATCTCTCAAGAGGTATCGGTCGCCTCGGGAAGGTCGAGGGACCTCGCAACCACACACACGACGAAGTAGAGGAAGAGGTACCCCTGTCTCCTCCTCCAACCCTACCTCCTCCTCCACCCCTGCCTCCTCCTCAGAGGATGAGTGAGTGGAAGGTAACTCAGACAACAATGAAGGTACAGGCGATGGTGGTCTCGTCTTGCCTCGACCCCTAGGTCTACCCCGAGGTCTCTTCTCGGACCCCTCAGCTGCATCAGACCCTACAGCTGCATTGGACCCTTTACGCATCACTGTCGCTTTTGAGTAAAGCGACGTTATCCTCTTCATACCGCCCACCATTGTTCAATCACCTGCAATTAAAATGAGTAAATCAATTAGCACAGATAATACATCAAAATAGATGCAAAATAAACAAAACATACTTAGAAAATAACATGGTATGACAAATGATAAATCAATTAGCACGGATCATACATGTATTAGAAATATCATCATGATCGGGATTAGCTGGATCATAAGTCTCATCATCACTATCACGCATGTCGATATAATCATCCCCGTGCTCCGAAGGAGGAATGTCGTCATCACCGTCATTGCTTAGATGTAATCGCTGAAGTAATTCTATGTCCTTCACATTCTGAACCTCGTCTCCAGCATCCTCGTCAGCACCACTTTTATTGTCTACTTCCATACCCTGAGCTTTGATTAAGTCTATTTGAAAACTCCCTTTGAGCCCATCTTCTTGAAAGAACTCTTCGTCATATGTGTTGGGGTCTATGTTGTAATCTTGATTGTTTGGGACATGTAGTTTACCATGTGGCGATATCTTGTACACAACATCCCAACCCTTAAGACGGTCTATAGTTTGGCACGGGTATGAGAGATAATAAACTTGTGTGGCCTGCTGAGCCACAATACAGACATCGTCTCCTGGTAAGACGGATGATTGTCAAATTTCGACTAGCCCAAGATTAGGGGTCCGCCTCACTACTTTAGGATCAAACCAATGGCATTTGAATATAATGGGATTAAGAGGTTTGGAACCATGAAACATGAGTTCGTATATTTCTTCAATTCTTCCGTAATACTCAATCCCATCTAAGCCTTGCGTAAAAACTCCAGTATTTGTGGTTCTTTGATCGGGCCGACTCTGCTTGTGGCTTGTTGTGTGAAAGCGATATCCATTCACGTCATAACCGGTAAATGACCTGACCCTATAGGCACAACCATCGGCAACCTATGTCAACTCGGCACTAATAGACGCATCAGTTTGTCCCTACAAGTTCAAGCAATGTAGTTCGTTATATTAGTCGCACGTACGAGCAACTTGTAATGTCAAACTAAGTACGAGCCAAATTGGACAGTACCTTCTGTTTGAACCAAGAAATGAAATCGGGCATTCCATTTCCCGCACCCTCTCTAGAAAGGGTTGAAGTTTCCTGCGTGGTAGGTTCCCTTGATTTACGCCAGAATTGTTCATGAAATTCCCTAGACCAACGAGAAACAAGGGAGTTGGACACAGAATTGTGACTACTTGAGAAAAAAGTTTGTTGAGAACTTACAACATGTACGGCTCCACTTCGGATAGGTTGGTCAACACATATAGCATAATAGTGCACCAGTCTTCATGTTTCAAGGTCTTGTTAGTTGCACCACTTGCACTTCCTAGTTGCCCTCGGAAAATGCTAAGGTTCGATTCATCTTCGCCAGCATTGTAACGAGGGGGTGGATTATGCACGCTAGGAAGGTTGTCGGCATAGTATTTTGTTGTGAAGTTTGACACCTCCTCCAGAATGTATGCCTCTGCTATGGATGCTTCAATTTTGCATTTATTTTTACATTTAGTTTGAAGAACCTTTTGAAATCTCTCAATTGAATAGCACCAATGGCCCTATATAGGCCCCCCCATTCGTGTCTCAGACGGGAGGTGCAAAATTAAATGTTGCATCGGATTGAAGAAGCCAGGTGGAAAGATCTTCTCCAACCTATAGAGCAACACATGCGCCATTGTTTCCATGTCTGCAACCACAATACGAGATAACTCCTTAGCACAAAGCTGGTGGAAGAAATTGCTCAACTCCGCCAGCACTATCCAGACATGCTCAGGGACATAGCCTTGAACCATCACCGGTAGTAGCCACTCAAGCCATATGTGGTAGTCATGACTCTTGAGCCCGTTGATTCGTAAAGTAGCTAAGTTCACTCCCCTCTTCAGATTCGCTGCATACCCATCAGGGAACATTAACGTTTGGAACCATTCTAATACTTCCCTCCTTTGGGCCCCATTGGAACGAAATCGGCCTTAGGCTTTCTCCATGACTTTCCTCCTCTAGGAGGTGCCATGTCTAGCTTTGGTCTATTGCATAACCTTGCTTGATCCACTCAATCCTTAACATTATCCTTTGTCTTATTAGGAATGTCCCTGATTGTACCAAAAATTGCCTCGGCGACATTCTTTTCAGTGTGCATTACATCAATGTTATGTGGAAGTAGAAGGTCATCAAAATAGGGGAGGTTCCACAAGCATGACTTGTGAGTCCATGCATGTTGCTCACCATATCCTAGAAAATGATCTCCTTGGTCATTGACCTCGAGAGCGTCTAACTGAGCACGAACCGCGGCACTAATCATCATCTAGGGTGTAGGGCCTTCAACTACTACATCTTTCGTAAAGTTCTTGATGTCTTGTCTGAATGGATGGTCAAGAGGGAGGAATTGTCGATGTTTGTCGAATGAATAATACTTGCCACCCTTCATCAACCAAATGAACATCAGAGATGCCTTGCATACTGGATATGAGAACTTCCCGTGAACACACCCAGCCATAGAATATCGCATACGCCAGAAAGTCATGCAGGGTGTACTGGTACCAAACATACATTTTGAAGTTTGTCTTTGTAGCTCGGTCATATGTCCATACCCCTTCCTCCCAAGCATGGACCAAATCATTAATCAGAGGCTCCATGTACACACTCATATTATTCCCTAGGTGTTCAGGAATTATCAACGACAAGAATATGTTCTGTCGTTAAAAGAGGACGCCATGGGGGAGATTAAGAGAGATAACGAACATGGGCCAACAAGTGTATGAGGCAGCCGCCATTCCATAAGAATTGAACCCATCAGTTGCCAGCGCAACACGTACATTATGAGCCTCTAGAGCTTTTTCACGATGAATCATATCAAACCTTGTCCATGCTTCACCATCGGATGGATGCACCAGCTTCTTAGGATTGTATCGACGTCCGTATTTGTGCCATGTCATCTGTTTCGTGGATTCCTCAGTCATATAAAGCCATTGGATCCTTAGTATGAATGGAAGGTACCGTAGGATCTTCACGGGGACGGTGAGCTGCCTCTTCTGACCATCACCAGAGTCTACCTCTAGAAACCTAGACGATTTACACTTCACATAGTACTTTGCTTCCGCATGTTGTTTCCTAAATAAGATGCATCCCTTCGGACAAGCATGTATCTGCTCATATGGCATCTTAAGTCCACAAAGGAGTTTTTGTGCCTCATACATGCTCTTTGGTAGGATGTGACCATCCAGGAGCAGGCTACCAAAAACTATCAGCATAACATCGAAGGCTTCTTGACTCAAGCTAAATTGGGACTTTATAGCCATTAGGCGTGCAATGCCATCCAGTTGAGAAACCTTGGTATGCCCATGAAGGGGTTGCTTGCTACAGACAACATATAGTAATACGCCTTTGCGGTTGCCTCTGGCTCCTCCTCCCTACGTCTTTCATCGAAGTGTGCTTCATGATAGTCATTTAACATGTCTCCTACCCCGGCATCGGCATCATAATCCTCGATGCGTTGTCTCACAACCTCGTCTCTCACACGATCAGATTCACCATGGTAGATCCACCGGGTATAGTCCACCGTAAATCTATTCTCGCAAAGATGTTTACCCATGACCACGTTTGTTTGTCGACATGTGTTTGCACAAATGCTGTAGCGACACCAAGTGGCACGCGCTCATTTAACCATGCAAATGCTAGTTCCAAGAAAGCATCGGTCTTCTCAATCCATTCATCGGTGAATGAACCCTGACTAGAGCAGCCCGTGTACATCCACTCACGGTCATCCATCCTCTAACATATCAGCAAGTAATATAAAAATCAATTGCATCTACAGGTTCCTATGTGGCGGTCTAATAGGTGAAGATAGGTCCTAATCCCACCCGAGGATGTGTAGATGGGGTTAGTTTCCATGCTCTACTCCTATCCGAGATCAAATTTTGGCAGCACCTCCCCGTTGTTCTCTAAATACACATCCTAGCAGGGAGATTGTGTATCAGGAGAACAATAGGGAGATGCTGCCAAAACTCTGTCTCAAATCAGAATAGAGCATGGAAACTAACCCTATCTATACATACTTGGGTTGTCCAAAAAATGTGGACAATTCAAAACAGATACAGTTATAGATATACAAAGATCTACATATTTCCAACCGTGTCTCTTTCGAACGGGAGACGCCTAGCTAGGTTACATGATATACGAACGTCATATAGAAAGAGTGGTGTAGTGTGGCAGAATCGCCTAATCTAATGCCTCTTAGGAGTGCTTGTCTTCCATTAGACACTAAGCACTCAGGGGAGAACACTAAATTAGTCGGTTCCGTCGGGCACACCCTAGGGGAGAACCCAAAAAATCCACATTTTTGCCATCAGGACCACAAATGAGAGAATAAAGCTTACATCATTCTTAGCCATTTCTTATATCACTTTTAATACAACATCAGAGTATAATATTTATTATTACAATAGTGGAATGTAATCATATTATCAGAGTTATGAACAATTTAATGTAATAGCGGAATATAAACATGTGATCAGAATTTCAGCAGAAATAAATATCTAATCATGACATGATGCAGTGTTGACATATAAACTACGACAACAGATTATGAAACTTGCATTTATAAAAGCATTTGGTAAGAGTTATAAATAAAAACTACGATCGCAACGTAAAGGAATCCTCGCTGACCCCACCAGCAGGTATCCACACACAAGGGTCAGCTCTAGCATCCACCTGTCATCTATAATAGGGGAATAAAACCCTGAGTACTCAATTGTACTCAGCAAGACTTACTCGATAGGAGAAAAAAAAAGACTCCAAAGATATACAAGGCTATTTAGCTTGTGGGTTTATTGCATCAGCAGGAAGCATTACTAAATGTGCGTCCTTATATTCGATTTTTATTAATAGCCGCATTGGTTCATTACTAACCATTGTATGTAAGCACCTGTGCTACTTTCAAGCAGGTGGTAAGCAATCATATTTCCTTTTTCCATCTTTCATTCTTCAGTTCTTACTACGATGCTAAACCGTAGACAAGCCGTACCGGATTTTTCGGCGATTCGCGAATCAATGCCCCCAGTTGGGTACCCCAAAAACAGACGCCCCGCTTGTACCCAAGGCACAAGCAGGACCAACCCATCACCCTCGTGTCCTGGGGTCCTAGGTCCCCATCCAAACTGGGACTCTAAGCCCCCGCCCCTGAGTCCCGGACTCAGTGCGGTGCAAGGATCTCCTCCACCAAAAAGAAACCCTAACAGTCGGTCCAGAAAGAGCCAGAATCCACGACAAGAGAGCAACAAGTCTTCCAAGCGCCCATACCCAAGTATGTGCTCAGGATAATAAGTCTGTGACTTGCCTAGAGCCTTATGCAACGGCCGGTCCTTAACCGACACAGATAGGGAAAGCAGTGTAACCAAGCCATGCCCCGCGTCCACGGCGACACAACCTATTACACCCACCAATGCCCAAACCATATCCCTGTCCGGTCACCATTTTTCCTTTCCACCATTTTTATATATTCCAAGTGATAATAATCCAATAATATATTTCCTATCTCTCGCGAGTCACAGCCATCACTCGACTTCTACCGGAGTCCTGTAGCATAGCATTCTACACGATCCTGTCATACTAGTAAGACTCATAGGATAAAGATATATATATATGCAAGTGGGTTTCATTCAACTCTTTAAAACTTAATGCACAAATATAATTTAAACTACAGAAAAATAGGGGTTATGCACCAGGGCTTGCCTGGGTAAGATATATATTAAAAGTTAGTATCTGCATCTTCAGATCATCCACCATCAACTGAATAGGAAGCCCATTGCATCATCTCCTGGTGAGAATACCATTACACCATCTTCGGATTCTCAATCATCCTTCAATTGATCCGTTGATCCATCATCGTACCTATATGATATGCATTGATACAAATGCATAGATGTAAATAACCAACGACAGCCAAAACGTTTAGAAATCCGATCACGCCTCACAAGCTAACGAGATAGCTCTAGTGCTGGTCCATGTATCCAAGTTGTCGAATAAGATGTTATTTCCCAACAATTATTTTAGTTATATAAACCTTTAGTTATATAAACCCAAGGTGTTTCTTTATTTCATTCTATCGATTTAATCTTTATTCGCAATAGGACATCATTATCTATTTAGCAAACTAATTATTCTGGCAGTACAAAAATTACAGCGAGTACCTAATATTACTAGGAGCCTACTGTAAAAATTTTAGATTCAACAATATTACCAATTTATCACAATAATTCCTACAAGTTTATATTCTTACAATATTAAGTACCTTAGATTAATTTTATAGCTTCCAAGAATATTATTAACTTATGTGAACAAAATATACTATTGGATGGATCATGATTTTAGGAACTCAACAAAACTGGTTTCATAATTTTCGGACAACTACACAATTTTATATTGATTTTACAAGTTTTACCTTATAAGCTAAATAAGAAACTGCTCTACAATTTGAAAAGGCCGGCGTCAACGAAACTGGCCCAGCAGCATGGCAGCCTAGTCGACACCAGTCCGGCCCAGCCGGACGGCGCGCGGCCGCCCAGAGCATAGCGCACACACGCGGCCCAGCGCATGGGCGAGCGGCCCAGGCGCGAGCGGCACCAGGCCGACCCAAGCGGGGGCGCGGCCGGTGGCCCAGCGCAGGTCATCGGCAAGCCGGCCCATCGCGCGGCCTGCCCCAAACCGGCCATGCGATTTTTTCAAAAAATATCCCTGCGTTTACCTCTATTCAACTTGAGATCCATAGGCACTGTTTAAATGAGTCACGTATTTCGCAATAACAACCCTGTACAATATTTTACTTGGACTCTTACCCTTCTCGTCATTCACAAAAGCAGAGCGCAGCGTAGAGACATAGGCCGTCGGCGGCGGCAACGACGCGGTGGGGCTGGGAAGACACGGCGGCGGCGGTCCACCCACCGACGAGCTGCTCGGGGACCCGCACGGCCTCGGGCTAGCCGCGGCAAGCACCGAGCCAGCCCCCGAAAGCCTAGCCACGCGAGCCATGGAGGCGGGCGCGCCGGCCACGGTAGGGGAAGCGGCAATGGCGACACTGGTGGAGGTACTGGCTTGGCGGCGTTGAAGGTGGTGAGGAAGAAGAGGGGGTCCAGGTGCGGAACACGCGGGTGCTCGCGAAGGAGAGCCGGGCGGTGAACTGTGGAAGGCGCAGCGACGATGGACGAGCAGCGCGGCACAGCGCTGGCAAGGTGGAGATGCCGGGGAGCAGTAGGCCAGCGCATGCCAGGGGTATGCGCGCTCGCGAGGGGAAAAAGGAAGGGCGACGGATGGTGGCGGTGCTCGCACCCGAGGCTCGCGACCATGGCGGACGAGAGCGGCCATGGCGATGGGGCGCTGCAGTGGTGCGGCACGCGGAGACACGGTGCAGACTCTGAGGCGGTGGCGTGGCCACAACGGCTCGGGCGCGTGGAACTAGAACAGTGGGGCAGCGCAGCGGGGCTGAGGGCGCGGGGCTCAGCGTCCGGGCCGGGCAACGATGGCGCGGACAAGCAGAGGAAGGGCGAGGGAGACGGCGTAGCTCAGTCCTTGGCGGCGGACGTGGTCAAGGCGTGCTGCGGGCATTGGGCGGGTTGTGTCTGGCCGGACGCTCAGCGCTGGCGAGGAGCGGGGAAAAGAGGATCGACTACGGCGGACGGGAGCTGGAACAGCGCCTCCCGGTTGAAGAAAAGAAAGGGAGAGAAAGAGAGTGCACAAGCCGACGAGACAGCAGCGGCAGCGGGCCACAACGGTGTCAAGGACACGACAAGGGATGTGGGCGCATGGCACAGCGTGGCCGTTGTCGGTGCACGTACAGGTAGGGAGTGGACAAGGCGTGGCAGGACGGCGCCACAGCGGTAGAGCGGAAGTGACACAACGAAAGCAGTCAGCGTAACCAGGCCGGCAGGCCCACGCGCGCGAGGTCACGGGGAAGCAACGTCCATTACGGCAGCAGTAACCAGCAAGCAGACGAGCGGAGAAAAGAAAGAGCGAGGAGCAGTCAGTTAACTTGTACAGTCAATCGCTACAAGTATATGTTTGTCCTTTCTTCTAATTCTTTGTTTTAGAGTATCGTCGTAACGTATATATACCTACATATATATGTATATATATATCTTTAACGATTTACTAATTTAGATAATTTACAACGTCTAGGCACATGAAAATTTTAACAAAGCTCGAATTTAATTTTGATTCAAAAGCTATATATATGTATATCGTTCTATTTATTAATGGATTTTATTTTATTTTATTTTATAAAAGTCGTTTTTCATGCTTAATCTAATAGGACAAACCGTCCGCTAGCATCGTCGCTCGACATTCCTAAATATCCTTTATGTACCGAGCAATTTAACTTGGCGTTGATTCGAGTACACAAAACTAAGTCGCACGCGATTCCCTCATCACGGCAAGTACGTTTTAAATAAAAAAAATCCAAGAAACTCGCTTCGAAAATTTTTACTTAGGCTTGAATCGCGGTACTAAACGAGCTCGTAACACCATGGGTGTTACATGTAGGATGCCTCACCTTGCTGTCCTGCAAAGTGACGAGTCGAGGACGGTGGAGAATGATCTTTGCAATATCCTCTCCTGCAACAAATGAACATAATAGTGTTAATTGTAAATTTCGGCAGCACCTCTCCTGCACGGTGAGGTAACCAAAACATGCAACAAACCAACGGCACGATGGCCGACAACCACATACACACCAAACCAATGGCACGATGGCCGACAACCACATACACAACTTATGGGATTAAAAAACAAACTGCTTTCCTCAACAAAATAGGGGAGTAAATTAGAGAAGCGGGAAGCCTACCACACGACTGGTCCTTTGTGGGTGACTATGTATAGAGTGGACAGATCTGAACGCCTGAACCTGAAAACAAGGGAACAGAAGCCATGTGATGCAAGATTCATATATGAAACTTCGGCATGCGAAAACACAACTAAAGGATTATGATATGTTTTTGTCTAGGTCCAGCTTTAACACTAATAATCAATAGCAAGCAGTAGCCTATCTAGGAACACACTAGTCCAGATTCCGTATTCATTTTAAATAGGTTTAGGCACCCAATTGTACTTGATGCTTATATGAAAGAAATACCATATAGGACATAAGAATTATACTCCTAATCAGGGACCCAAAGTTGTATAAATCTATAAGCCCGTGTAAGATGGCCGCGACACTTGTCACCTCACGACACTACCGCATGGCCTACCATCGCTGGTCTTTGTCATATAATCACTCTATAATGAGAGCATTCTAATGTATGCTCCGCCGATTTTGGAAACTTTGCAGAACATAGAGATAACATGCTTGACATGTTACAAACACACGACTATGTTCCCATGAGGCAAATGCCTATGCCTCTTAATACAGGAATGGTCTCTGTCATATATCGCATCCTATAACGAGAGCTAACAAATGGTTTGCCAATTTCGGAATTTTTTTGGGACATAGAGCCAATGAGACTATCTAATGTAACCTTATTCATTCTCTCTCTCACATCAAGGCAGGCAAAGATAAATGCCGCGCCGCTATAGTTGACAACATTGTATTCCACTAGCATGCCATGCCAAGGTGTGGAGTAGAAGCTCTACCGTCCATGCGACCATGCATGATGCATTCCATTTCCATTCCACAGACCACAGCAGCACAAGAAAGGCAGGCACACACAAACTAGCACGGCAAGGCATTTAACCCGATTTTTGCACATTTTCATATAGCAATCAGTGTTGAAACTCTCTAAGGTCGACAGAAATACATGAATCTAGGCATTAAAAATTCTTGGCATATACCTCTAAATTGCAACTTCGGCGGCGTGGCGCGGGCGCAGAAGCCGGCGGCGGGGCACGGGCGCTAGAGCCTGCGTCTTCGCCGCGCGGGGCACCAGGGCCAGGGACCGGGTGCGGGAGGCCGAGCACCGAGGGTGGGGGCGGGCTAGAGGCTGGGCGCCTGGCGTGGGAAGCCGGCGGCGGGCGCGGGCTAGGGGTCGGCGGCGGGCACGGGAGCCAGGCCGCGGGGGATGGGCGCCGGTGGCGGGGCGTGGGCTGGTGTGTGTGCGGGACTGTGGGCACAACTGTGTGTGTGAGTGTGTGCATGTGTGTGCGGCCGGGTGCGGGACTAGGGGTGGTTACGAGGGATGTTTGTTGAGTGCCCGTGATCTAGCACTCGACAAACCCCCGTTTTGTTTTTTTTCATTTTCAAACCCTAAACTACTACACGCGTGTGGGGCCCGATGAAGCCGTTTGCCGAGCGTCCCAGGTCTGACAGTCGGCAAACCCCAGGTTTGTCGAGTGCTAGATCGCGGGCACTCGGTAAACCTATTTTGTTTTTTTTCCCATTTCCAAACCCAAAACTATTGCGCGTGTGTGCGGCCCGGTGAAGCGATTTGCCTAGTGTCCTAGGTCTGACACTCAGCAAACCCTAGATTTGCTGAGTGCCAGATCAGGGTTACTTGGCAAACTTTTTTTTTTTCATTTTCCTTCTTTTCTATAACGTGTTTTCCTCAATTTGTTTCGATATACTTTCAAATGCAATAAATTAATTAAATATAGGAAACAGATCTAGAAATATACCAAATCTTAACATGGAGTACCACATGTTGTATGTGGACAGTAGAAAAAGTTTCAAGGTCAGAAGGGAAAAAACTTATTATTTTATGCAGTTATAACTCAAATTCAATTTATATCAATTAAAATTCTATAATTGCACTTAATAAATTAAAATTATCAAACAGATCCAAAAAATTACCAAAATTTCACATGAAACAATCTATGTTCTCTATTGCCTATACAAAAAGTTTTGAAGCCAAACCCCAATTTGACCGTCACTTTGACTGCAAATCTTACTGAATCCTTCTCAATGCTACGATTCTTCTGCTGTGATGCTTTGGTTTGTAAACATCGTACGTGACAGATTATGTGAAACCTTCTCAATTTTTTACCACAGCCTCCACATATGATATCATCACATCTTGACAAATCTCATAATTTTTAGCATTCGTTTGCTTTGTTTAGAATTTAAAAATCATTCGGCCACACGTTCATGGTCGTGTTTCCTGAACAAGATGTTCGAAATTTCTTTTTATTTTCCAGGTAAGGCCTCATACTAGACTCAATAACATGAATATCATTTTTTCTACTCATTTTATTCTATTATTTGAATCACTTGCAGTTTAAATTTGAGTTATACCAAAAAATTCCTTAAAATACAATAAATTAATTAAATATAGCAAACAGATCCAGAAATATTCCAAATCTTGACATGGAGTACCACATGTTGTATGTGGATAGTAGAAAAAGTTTCAAGGTCAGAAGATAAAAAAAACTTATCATTTTATGCAGTTATAACTCAAATTTAATTTATATCAATTAAAATTCTATTATTACACTTAATAAATTAAAATTATCAAATGGATCCAAAAAATTACCAAATTTTCACATGAAACAATCTATGTTCTCTATTACCTATACAAAAATTTTTAAAGCCAAACCCCAATTTGACCGTCACTTTGACTCTAAATCTTACCGAATCCTTCTCAACGCTACTATTCTTGTCCTGCGATGCTTCGGTTTGTAAACATCGTACGTGACAGTTGGTGTGAAACCTTCTCAATTTATTACCACAATCTCCACATATGATATCATCATATGTTGACAAATTTCATGATTTTCAGACTTCGTTTGCTTTTTTTTAGAATTTAAAAACCATTCGGTCACACGTTTGTGGTCATGTTTCCTGAACAAGATGTTCGAAATTTTTTTCATTTCCTGGATAAGATCTCACACTGAACTCAATAATATGAATATCATTTTTCTACTCATTTTATTCTATTATTTGAATCACTTGCAGTTCAAATTTGACTTATACCAAAAAATTCCATGAAATACAATAAATAAATTAATTATAGCAAACAGATTCAGAAATATATCAAATCTTAACATGGAGTACCACATATTGTATGTGGACAGTAGAAAAAGTTTCAAGGTCAGAAGAGAAAAAAACTTATTTATTTGTTGAGTGCAAAAAAAAACACTCGGCAAATTTATTTCTTTATCGAGTGGTGAAAAAAAAACACTTAGAAAACTTATTTTTTGTCGAGTGCCACCAACGAACACTCGACAAACTCCTAATGGTCGGCACACTAATTGACGGATGTCCACGTGGCTGTTTTTTTGCCGAGTGTCTCTGATTTGCCGAGTGTTTTTTCTTATTTTGCCGAGTGTTTTTTTTCAGCACTCGACAAATAGTTTGTTTGTGGAGTGCCATTATTTTACCGAGTGTGTTTTTTGCAGCACTCGACAAACAGCTTGGTTGCCGAGTGTCCGAGGAAATATAATCGACGAACATTTTTGCACTCGACAATATATGCTGTTTCCGGTAGTCTCTGTAGCCCTACACGTATATTTACTAATCTACTCGTGCGCCGCCACTTTCACGCCCCTACCACGGCGGTTCCTGAAGGCGCCCATCTGCGGTGCCATGGCCTCAACCGTACGGCGTTGCTCAGGCGTGATGCCGCCGGCCCTGATTTGGATGGTGCCGTCGCCTCCGCGCTTGGGGGCCTGACCCTGGGTCCTCGGTCGCTGCCGCAGGCCTTGCGCGCGGGCTTGCAGCCCCAGCCGTCTCCGCCATCGATCCGATCAGGGCCGCGTCGAGTTCCCGTCCAGAACACCACCATCGCTCCAAGGCACCACGCCGTTGCTGGCCATGGGAGTGGCCGCCGCCCCTAGCCGGGTGCAGCCACCAGCCCACCACCGTGTGCCATGGGTTCGTCAGTCGGCTCGCTGCTGCTCCCCCAACGTCCCATCTCTGTCGATTAGAATATGCATCAACCCAGAGTCCACCAGAGATGGAGATCTGCGTTGGCACAAGAAGAGGAGGAGAAGATCCACTTCCAGACGGAGATGAACAAAAACACCTGCTGTCGCAGCAAGATCCCTTGAACCAGAAGAGGTGATTAATCCATCCCCTTTTATTTTTGGTTTTTATATTGGTACTGAAAATTCATTTTTTATGGGAAATATGTACTGTCGGTATATGCTTCTGTAATTTGCTGCACACCCTATGTGTAATTGTGATTTTGTAAGATTAGTCGTGCTTGCTGCTTGCAATATGAATCGATCTGAATAAAATAGCCTTTTTCTGTAAGATCTTTCAATGACCTGTCTTCAGAAAATAGATCTGTTTAAAGAAATATTATTAAAATAATTCTTGTACTTAATTGCTATTCAAAGCATAGAATGAATCCTTCTCATTCTAGATCATTTTTGGGTTACAAAAGTCGTAAGGTAATATTCTGCTAAACCAGTTGATTCTACTGCTCTCCACAGATACATTGTTGGTCTAATTGGCTGACCTGGCGCAGGCAAGTCCACATTTATTTGCCTTAATGCCAGCTTAATTGGTCCGAGCATAGTATACTTCTGAATATATATACAAGAATACTATACTTCTGAATATATACTCATTTGTTTGTACATTTATTTGAAACTTTTATACTGTACGAATCAGCGATGGCAATCAATATAGAAGCTTAGAAATAATCCTATGGAATCAATGACAGCTTATTGAATTTACTTGTCTGAACCTTTTTGTTCTCATGTTTCAGCTTCCAGGCATTAACTTCATCGAAGGGGATACGTATCATAGAGATATTAGCCTATCTAATGTTGCTTGAACTAGTAATTTTTCTTTTACCATGAGGTTAAAGGTTAGTTTCCAAATTTTATTTTTGCTTTAGACTTTAGATGATTATTTCCTTGTGCAGTCTTAATTTTACCAATGTGCTCTTCCATCTATTGAAAATTTAAATTAGCTAGCCTCTTTCATATATCTGAAAACAGCTTTGTCCATCTATTGAAAATAGCAGAGTTCATGCTTCCTCATCCCTATATTGGTACCGAACTTTGAGGTAAAATAAGATAGGGTTGAGTTATTGTTTATTGCCTAGATGTCAAAACTTAGATCATCTCAGGCATAGTTCTGCTTATTCAGTGCATATTGCAACTCAAGATGTTAACTCATGGATTATAGATGAATGTCGCACATCTGTGGTATTAAAGATATGTTTACCTTAGTTTTGGTGACATATGCAGATGCTTTCTATCGAAGAGGAGCTGTGCTCAGTTTACTGGAAAGAGACTTATTACCTGTCTTGTTAATTCTTTTAATAATGGTTATGGGTATAGATATATACAAGGTAACAAGTTAAATTCCTTTAGATCTTTTTTTGAAAGTACATTCGTTTAGATCTTGCAATCTGACATCAGTTCATTTAAGTTTTAACTGGTTATTATTTTGTTTGGGTCATGTATAGTGTTAACATTGAAGTTGCTGCAGGCTTCTCCTTGTTGACAAGACCGAGCTGTCGGAGAACAATGTTGCAGAGTGCCTCCAGTTGAAGATTAGTATTTTAGTTATAGTAGTACACGGGTGTTCACCTTCAAGATAGCTTACTGGTGCTAATTTTTTTTGTAATAGGAATGATCCATAAGTTAGGCACTGTTAGTTTCATGGTGAGCTGTTTTTTTCTATTTTTTCAAAGATATATTTTTATGTATTGATAAATTGGAAAAATAATAATTGCTTGCTGTTGCAAGTTTATTACTTGTATTTTCTCTGCTGTGAAAAATATGTCATTGTATATGGTGTCAAGTGGTGGCTGGTGTTATAAATAAGTAGCCATTGTGGAAAAATATGTCAATGTAGATGTGCCCAAAAATATTATTCATTACAAAAAATGTGGTCGTTATTACTAAAACATGGTCCTTGGTGCCTCATGGTAGATGGACCAAAAATATTAACGATGAAAATGTGGTTGTTACTATTAGAATTGCGGTCGTTACATGTCTCGTATCAACGACCACATATTGTTCGGTCGTTGAAAAGTTAATGACGGGAAATATTATGTGGTCGTTAATTGTATTATCGATGGAGCTTTTAACAACCATGGACGACCACACTTTTGTGGTCGTTAATACCTTTTAACGACCACATTTGGAGTTTTAACGACCACATATCCCGTCGTTAATACCACTTTTTCTTGTAGTATGCCGGTGAATGACTTATGTAATTACTAATTATCTAAAGTTCCAATTGAGTTGCTGCCAAATCAGCCAATTAGGTTTTAGGATTAGCGGACACTCTTACAGAGAATGTGAAGCAATGAACTGCTTACCACTGATCAGCTATTGCTGCCGTCTGCTGAAAATAGGGCCGATGGTTGGGTGTTTGGGTCGCCGAGATCGTCGAACACCGACTCCTGCTGGATTTTCCAAATTCCCAGCCTCCTCAGCATCGATCACCTCATACACCTGTTCAATTTTCTAATTCTAGTCACGCAGTCCATATTCACATTCGCCAGGATGTGACGTACGTACTTGCATTGGGCCATATACGGACATGTGGACGTGAAGTTTCTATATGTTAGAGGTGGAGCTGGTCTCCACTATTCAGTTTTCAGATGAGGAGGATGAAATGGTCTGGAAGTTCACATCTAAAGGCACTTACTCATCACAATCTCTCCTAGGGTTCATATGTTTCTTTGGCTTCTTATAAACAACAATAGAGTCCTTACTAGAGATAACCTTGCTAAAAGAAGGAAAGTGGAGGATGAGAGTTTTGTTTGTTCTGCTCTGAAAAAGAAAGTAGTCAGCACCTTTTCTTTGATTGTGCAGTAGCTAAACAATGTTGTCTAGTGATCTCTGGGATTCTAGGAATTTCAGTAGGTAGAGCAATATTATTGATGTTGGTAAATTTTGGCTGAGCTCTAAAAAATTCTTAATAGTTAATATGGTTACTTCTGCTGTTTTATGGTCTATAATATGGAAACTCAGGAATGAGTGTTGTTTTCAGAGAATTGGACGGAAAAGTATGGAAGTTCTCCTTTACAGAATTCATGGGCACTTAAAGAACTGGAAAGTTCTGTGTCCTGGAGACAAGACAAACCTATTGGATGGATACCTGGAGAAGATCAAAGTGGCGGCAAAGATACCTCAGGTGGCTCCCAGGCATACAAAAGGGGAGATACCTGAAGCTGTATCGCTGCATGGAAGCTGGAGCACAGGACGGGGAAAACTACTGGAAAGATGCTCCGAAGGTGATGAAGGAAGCTCCTCTCACTCCTTAGTGGGGAGATCTGGAGGTGGCCATGAGGCCTGTGTAATAGGGTTTTGTTTCAGTAGCTTAGCTGTCTCGTTCTGAACTGTCTAAGGCGTGGACTGTCTCTGGAGTTTTGGTTCAACCCACTGCCGGTTGCCGGTTGGCGGTTGGAGTTGGGTTTTCTTTTGGTTTTATCTGTGCTATAACTGGATATATGGTCTTTTGATTTTAATTGAAAGGCCGGGGCTGATTGCCCTCACTACTAGAGGCCGCGGCTTTGCCGAGTGTTTTTACACTCGGCAAAGAGCCCTTTGCACTCGGTAAAGTCCGTTCGGCAAAAATTTTCTCGGCAAAGGGTCTTTGCCGAGTGCTTTTTATCGGGGCATTCGGCAAAATAAAAAAAAATTTGCCCAGTGCTTGGGGCGGCACTCGGCAAAATATTTTCGGCTGTTGCGGCGCCGGCCGTTAACGGTTATTTTGCCGAGTGTCCGACCCAGCACTCGGCAAAAAAAAATTATTTTTTTTAAATTACTTTGCCGAGTGCCCCAGCCCAGGCACTCGGCAAAGTTTTTTTTAAAAGTACTTTGCCGAGTGCCTCTATCCAGGCACTCGGCAAAGTTTTTTTTATTTTTTTAAAAAATTACTTTGCCGAGTGCCCCTGCCCAGGCACTCGGCAAAGTTTTTTTATTTTTTTTTAAATAATTTCTTTGCCGAGTGCCCCTATTTAGGCACTCGACAAAGAATTTCTGAATTTTTTAAAAAAAAATACTTTGCCGAGTGCCGCGGCGAAGCACTCGGCAAAGAAATTATATATATATTTTTTTGAAAAATCTTTGCCGAGTGCCTTGCCCATGGCACTCGGCAAAGACCCCGAGAATTGCAAAAAAAAATTTACATTCCATTGTAACAGACAATATATATATATATATATATATATATATATATATATATACATCAATCATCACATCTATATCACCAACATGCATTATATATTATAAGCACACGCATATTTAATAAATCCATCGAAAATCCATCACAAATGCACCAAAGTTCAACATCACAACTTTATTATTACAAGTTCAACATCACAAAGTTCAACATCCCTACTGCGGCGACGGAGACTGCAGGTGTGGCCCCCCGAACTGCGGTGAAGGACCGGACTGTGGCGAAGGGTTGACACGATCAGCCACCGGTGACACGGTAGCGGGATTGTTTGAACCCGCCGACGGAGGCTGCACAAAAGAGAAGAGATTGCATGTGTTAGACTCAAAATTGAAAATTTCGGCAGCACCTCCCCTGCACGAGGAGGTTTCCAACCTGCAAGAAACAACGGCACGAAGACTGACAATCACAACGGCACGAAGGCCGACAATCCCAACGGCACGAACGCATTAATTTTGGATGACCAAAGTCCATTATTCCATGTACCTGCAGTTCAAATTTGAAATATCCCACTTGGCAAAATATGTTTTAAAAAAAAAAAATTTGCCGAGTGCCTGGGACTGGCACTCGGCAAAATAAGTTTTTAAAAATAAAAAATTTTTTGCCGAGTGCCGGCCGTTAGGCACTCGGCAAAATCTGACGGCAGGTGACCGCCATCACGGGCCGGCCACCTTTTGCCGAGTGGGATCTTTGCCGAGTGCTGCGGCACTCGGCAAAGCCCAGTTTTGCCGAGAGCCAGCTTTACCGAGTGCCTGACACTCAGCAAAGCCACCTTTGCCGAGTGCGACACTCGGCAAAATATTGCTTTGCCGAGTGCCCCGATAAAAAGCACTCGGCAAAGTCTCAGGCACTCGGCAAAATCCAGTTTTCCAGTGGTGCCTTGAACTCTAAAAAGGTTTTTATATGTTCTTGGGAGGTAAAATCACAATTTCCATTATTATTAGGAACACGCTGGTGAATTCATGCATGAAAAAAGGCATCATATATAATATAGAAGAAGCAAAAGCTGTCCTAGAATAGTGGGATCAGCTGGGCCTATTCTAGAACTACACCTGGCCTGTTATTTTGGTGTGAGAAGGTTATTTTGAAGTTCTCAACTATTGCTGAGTTCTCAACTAGGTCTTCAAATTAAGAAATTGTTGTTTTGGGCTCCCTAATCTATTTTGGTGATTAGCTTGGTTAGGGTTTGGGGTTGAGTGTCCTTTCTTCTCCAACTTCGACGAGTTTAGAAGAGGCTCGGGGGAGGCAAGCCGGCCAGGTGGTGGGGACGGCGGGAGGGCGGCTTTAAGGTCCCAGCAGCAGTGGAGGCGGCTAGGCCAGGTCCGGGCAGGGGCGTCCATTGCCATGGCGGCGGCTGTAGGTGGGGGAGGGTAAGGAGGAGGATGCCGCGGGCGCGGTGGGGTGTCGCCGGAGCTCCACAGCCGTAGCCGCCACCACGGAGCTCCGTCGAGACCCTACCGCACCGCGGCGGGGCGGTGGGCGCTGGGCGGCGGTGGCGGGTTTGGAGTAAGAAGAACAGTGAAGAAAAAAAATTGAGTGATCCCCACCAGTAAAACACTCAAGTGTGTTGTATAGATGCCTCCTAATAAAAGCGGACATCAGGTTAAAGTAGATGTGAAACATCAATTCCACATGATCACGGACTCATGGTAGAACATTGTTTATATTTTTATAATTACAGATAGATCATAGTTTGTCAACAGCCGATCGTCATCGCATTAACAAACTGATCAAACACTACGGGTTGTGTATGACTCTGAAATCTGAACTGAAGCCGTCACCATCAGTTGGCAGCGTCATTCAGTTTCAAGGGAGCGGAGTGTCCGATGCTGTTGCGGCAGTCAACCAGGCACGCCTCAGCATCACCTGCGGTCACCGCCGTGGAGGCGGTGCTCATGACGCCGCAGATGCTTTTGCTTTGGCAGATGCGATTGCAGTCGGCGGCGGACGTCGGACGACGACGCGCGCGCGCCGTCGTCGGCAGCTGCTGGTCGGCGGCGGCTGGCCGTTTGATGCAGTCCTCGAGGCAGCTGACGTTGCAGGGGTAAACGCCGGTGTCCTTCCGGCACTCGGCGTAGCACGCCTTGTAGCAGCGGCAGAACTTGGACATGGCCGCCGCGCCGGCCGCTGCTGCGCCAACAGCAGGAGCACGACGAGCAGGCAGCAGGCGGCGAGTCTCTTGCCCTCCAGTGTACTACTTGCTTCTCTTCTTCTTCCGTGTATTTCCTAGTATCATATTTCATATGTTGCCACAGAAAATTGATCAGACTGTATGTAGAATTGTAGACTAACAATGCGCGACGATGCATGCAAGAAAAATAAACTGGACGAAATGCATGGAATGCTTACTTTACTTTGAACTGAATACCTTGGGAATTCTACTGTTCGATGTGCTGCGCCTCTCTGCTTGCTGCTTGCACACATGTACGTACCATTACGGTATATAGGCGCTGTAATCGATGCTTTATTTTGGCTAGTAAATGAGTAAATAAATCAAAGAATTATTATATGCCTCTATAACGTACGCATGCAGTATAAAACGGAAGGCATCAATTACGGAGTTTTCTATCTATGTATAAGTTACTATATAGATTTGAAGAACAGGCAAATAATGCAGGAAATCACTGATCAGGCACAACGCAGGAATGAGGAAATATTGCCATAAGAATAACGACACTAATGTGACCCGCATTGTACGGACTGATTGATTAGTTGCATCTCCTCCTAGCCTGGCTCGCATGAAAAAAAAAATCTCATGGTATTTTATTATTAATAATAATGAAAAAAAAACAGTGTGGAATATTACAAGGATACTACTATATGAACAACACACAATTAATATCTATAGAACATTTCATGAATATAATATTAGGTGAATGATCGATAAGATATCATGAAATATCCTTTGGATATAACATGAACAACAAAAAATACACCACGTGGCCACGTGAAATGAGGAATACAAAATATACTTAAAACAAAGTAATAAATAAATAAACAGAAGAATAGGGAAAAGGGGAGTGGAGGTGGAGGTGGAGGTGGAGTTCAGGCCACGTGGACGTGGCCACGTGAATAGCGCCATGCACGGCGACTGGCGGTGGTGCCGCTGCATGTAGAGAGATCAGAGGAGGGCCGGCCGGTGTGCATGCGCGCCGTGAACAGGCCGGCGTGCTGCGTGCAGCCACTGCAGCGTCCACTGCTGGGCCGCGGGCTGCCGGGAGGCTGGGCTCCTAGTCCACTGCATGGCGACGCGGGCCCAATCTCTGGAACGGACTCGTGTCATGCGGGCCCCAGCGCGAGCCACCCACCACGCTCGCACCACGGCACTGGGACGGCACGAGACGAGAGAGCAAACCAACGGTTGTGGAAGCGAAAAGAAAAAAACAAATTGAAATGCCTGCAGCCGCTTCTGCCTAAACCTAAACCCCACCAGCGCGAGCGGGAGGAAGGAGAGGAGGCCGGCGGAGGGGAGCTAGAGGAGGGAGGGTCGTCCGCCGCGGATCGGGATCTCCCTCGAGCGCACCAGCACCCGCGCGCCGCGGGAATTCGAGGAGGATAGATGTGGCGCCTGCGGATCGCGGAGGGAGGCGGGGACCCCAGGCTCCGCACGACGAACGCACACGCCGGCCACCAGGTCTGGGAGTTCGACGCCGCCGCCGACCCCGACCCCGCCGTCGACGCCGCGCGCCGGGCCTTCCTCGACCGAAGGCACCAGCTCAAGCACAGCGCTGATCTCCTCATGCGCATAAAGGTGGGTGCCTGCCTGCCGATCGCTGTCTTGCGCTTTTTTTTTTCACCACAGTAACCCTGTCACTGACACTGTCAGTGTAGCACTGCCACGTGAAATGGTTTAAAATGGACACAGTTTTTGGCAATTATAAAATCCAGTGTTTCTTCAGCATTCCCTGTAAATTTAAAACATCTCTTCTTTTTTACACACTGCAGTTCGCCAAAGAAAATCCTCTTGAGCTTGACCTGCTTCCGGCGATCAAGCTCGATGAGCATGAAGATGTCACCGAGGAAGCCGTGACGACTGCTCTGAAAAGGGCAATCGGCCGCTATTCTACTCTAAAGGCACATGATGGACACTGGCCTGGGGATTATGGCAGTCCTATGTTCCCTATGCCAGGCTTGGTAGGTACGTCTGCTTCAACTCTGTCTACAGTGATATGTTCAACTTGCTTAGTGCACTTGGATATGTATGCATTCTTACGACTAATAAATCTGTGCTCTGTGCTTAATAAGCTTGTGATAGTGTAAGACGAAATTGTGTTGTTTTTTCTTTCTCACTTATGTCTCATGTTGTATGTGAGCCCGATATATGTTTTTTTTTTTCTGTTTTGGATTCAATGCAAGTACCAATTTAGATGCCTCCTAAAACAGGAACTGGCAAAGTGTGGCGGGCATCTCATTTTTAGATTATATATGTAGAAAACTTATGTCTCGTGCTTCCTGCCTTCCTGTTTTATTTACAAAACAGGCAAACAGCTACTAACTTTATTTATCATTTATCCAGATCATAACATTGTATGTGACTGGAGCACTAAACACTGTCCTGTCATCAGAACACCAGAAGGAGATCCGCCGGTATCTTTATAATCATCAGGCAAGGATTCATCAGTTCTAAATTTGTCAACGCTAACTACAATGCCTAAAAATAAAGGTAATCTAGCTAATTTTGTCACTGTAACTGTACGTAGAATGAAGATGGTGGCTGGGGCTTGCACATTGAGGCTCCAAGCACCATGTTTGGCTCAGCACTGAACTACGTTAGTTTGAGATTGCTTGGAGAGGGACCAGATAGTGGAGATGGCGGAGCCATGGAGAAAGCTCGAAACTGGATCTTAGACCATGGTGGAGCAACGTACATAACATCATGGGGGAAGTTTTGGCTCTCGGTAGGGATTTATTTGTTTATTAGGCGCTTCCATTTTCCTGGGCCTGCTTTAGTTCCTTCTAATTCCCTGGCTTATTAAAGGTACTTGGTGTATTTGAGTGGTCTGGTAACAACCCGGTGCCACCAGAAGTATGGCTACTGCCATATCTCCTGCCATTTCACCCAGGTTCTCCTTTCTTTTTTCTCAGTGTACATAAATCTAGTATGCCATAGGTGTATATATACATTATACCACTGAGTGGTATGTGGTAAAGGTTGCTAAGTCGATCCTAAAGGATGTATACAGTGTGTGTTGAAGATTAAATAATAGACATTCAACCCTAACTGAATATTCCAATCACCAAAGATCTTGTGTCATAAAATTCGTCACTTATGTATCATTCTTTTTTCATTTTAAATTAATGGGCCAATCAGCCAGCAATCAAACTACTTTACATTACCTGATTACCGTAGTCTTTTCAGTAGTTTGCTCTTGGTTGCTATGTTATTCTTTGCTTATATGCTATTGCGGTTTACAATGTCTTGCAGGGAGGATGTGGTGTCATTGTCGAATGGTGTATTTGCCAATGTGCTACATTTATGGGAAGAGGTTTGTCGGCCCTTGTGTTGGAATTCAGGAAGGAACTTTTCAAAGACCCTTACAGCAAGATTGATTGGGACAAGGCCCGCAGTCTATGTGCTAAGGTTTGTTAACTTTTTGCGTGACTTTCCTTGTGTCTATTGATACATGTGGGCCAAATTGTGCACAACAGCACAAATTTCATTGTGAAGTGCCACAAAGTTATCTATTAGTCTCGAAGTTGTTCTTGTTTTTGGCCAAGGCTGTCCTTACTCCTTGTTCAGAAATCCCACTGCCGAAAGAGTATGTTTAGTTGCTGGAACAACATTTTAAATTTCTGTTCAAGCTGATGAACAGGATTTTGCTCCTGAACATTTTAGAAATACGATAGTTAATGAGAAATCAATGAAATTTCTATTCATTTTTGTGTCAAATTAGCCACAAATAAATGTAGGCTTTTAATCTTCGTTTGCATCGGCCTGTCAAGAGATAAAAAAAATTAAGTGTTGAGATATTTTTTACTCCTACGTAATTTTCTAATCTGGTTGAGTGACTTATTAACAGGTCATTTTTCTTTGGAGATATGTTTGGTACAATATGATTTTTAGCCTAAAAATTAACCTGGCATTGCATAAAAAGAATCAAACCCAAAGATAAAAAAAATTTAGTACAAGAACTGGCTCATACCAAGATCTCGTGCTACAGTTGCCTAAATCAGACAGCACGTTACAGATCAATATTTGCAATTGCAAAGAACTTGACGTTAGATGAGAAAGAATACCACACACCGACACACACACACTTGACGTTAGGCTTGATGTGCTCTGCTTGCCCTGGCTAAAGGCCCGCCTAAGGCTAACTGATGGGCCCTGGCCGGCCAGATGGCCCATACGCCCCAAGCCACCAAATCACAGCACGCCATCTCGCCCCTGCCCCGGAGAAATCTTTAAACAGTAAAGCTAGCAATACTGTTATGGAGAAATGGTGTGCTGAACTTTTGTGCATGCGCGTCATGGTCTGTGCCTCTATCTCTATGCCAGATAGTTTTAGCAACATGAGGAATCTTCGGTACCTTAAAATCTCTGACGCTTGCCTTTTCAATAGCCTTCCTGCAGCATTCTGTCACCTCTATAATCTACAACTATTATTAGCTAGGAAATGTATAATCAAAGTAATACCCAGAGGCTTTAGTAATCTGATCAATCTACAAAAGTTTGAATTGCAAGTTCTTAAGATGGATGCTGGGTTGCTAAATAATTTTAATCTGATCACTGGAGATTTGCATTTATGTAACCTCTGTGAAATAAGCAAGGATCGGGCGGCAAAAATTGAACTTATGAAGAAGAAGGTTACTTTTAATCTGACTCTAGATTGGTCTAAGAGATAGAAGTGTTTGAAGCATTACACCCTCCCACCAATATCAAATTTCTGTGCCTCAGATGTTATCCAGGTGAATATCTTCCAAGCTGGTTTCATGGTTTTGATGTCCCTGCCATTTTCTCATCACTAACAGAGCTAAGGGTTATAGACTGCCCGAGGTTATCAAGCCTTGAACAGTTTCTACAGCCAGCTTATATGCCTGCCATCAAGAAAATGTTGATTAAAGATTGCACAAGTTTGGTATATGTACCAGTAGAACGGTTTGGTGGTTTGCCTTCCCTTGAAGAACTAGAGGTGCGCAATTGTCCAAAGATCTACTCACAACGTCTGTTGGCCCCGTCCCTAAAGAAGCTGGTTTTGGTACATGCTGGCAATCTTGGAGACGATATTGATTGCCGTTCCCTTGAAGAACTGGAGGTGGGCAATTGTGCAAAGGCCACGTTTAGTTCCTCCCAAATCCAGAATTTGACACTATGCAAAAAGAAGATTCCCCGTCACATCAAATTTGCGGTACATGCATGGAGTACTAAATGTTGACGAAATTAAAAACTAATTGCACAGTTTGGTTGTACTTTGCGAGACGAACGTTTTAAGCCTAATTAGTTAAAAATTGGACATTTATTACCAAATAAAAACAAAATGGTACTGTAGCCGGAATTTCGGCGGCGCCGATTCGGTGGCCGAACTAAACGAGCCCAAAGATCAACTCACAACGCCTACTGGCACCGTCCCTAAAGAGGCTTTCTTTGGAAGATTCTGGGAATCTTGGAGACGATATTGAATGTCCTTCCCTAGCCACCTTCTTTTTATCAAGCTACCATGTGGCATCTCTGACACTCAATAGAGAGAAGGTCCCGCTGCTCACTGAACTAATCATTCGAGACTGCGGAGAGCTAGAGACTCTTAATGGGGGTTGGCCTTCCCTTGAAGAACTGGAGGTGTGCAGGTGTCCACGTCTCAAATGGGAAAATGGAATAGTGTTACCATCATCGCTCCAAAGTCTCCACTTATATGACTCTGGTTATTTTTTCTGTGAGGTGCCTAGAGAACCTCACATCCCTTGAATTACTGGTGATGAATACATGCAAACACATAGAGTACATTCCACGCGAGCTGTGGAGCAGTAATCTCAAATCACTCCTGAAATTATCTATTATAAACTGTGAAGACCTTGTATCAATTGGTGGACCAGAAGCGACTGCACACACATATGTGTTCATTGAAGGCTGTCCAAAGTTGAAGGAAGTACAGCAGCCCCTGAAGACAGGCTGTGGATGGTAGTAGGTATGGGACTTCCTGCGGTATAAACTATGATCCAAAAAGTAGTGTTAAGACACTTAAGGATTGGACCTCTGTATGTGTATGTATCCTGTCTTCGTGTGTTATATTAGATTATATCTTACTAGCCAGTTATGCAATCCTAATCGTGTTAATTATTTAATTTTTTTTTATCTCCAGTTACTCTGAATGCCCAGGCCAGCTGCTTGCAGTTCCATTTACATTTTCAGTTTTGGAGAGTAATCCTTTTGCTGACCAACGTTCTCTACTTGATGATGACAGGTGAAATGACGGCTTTATTTGCAGCCTCCGGTCCGGGGACAGGCGGGTAAAGCCATGCATGGAGCTACCGGGCCCCGGCCTCCATGATCACACTCTTATGTAGGAGTACTGTACGTCCGTTTTGTTGTTTGTTTGGCTATATTGATCCGGCCAGTGCACAACGTTTCCTTTATCATCTTTCCGTTGTTCCAGTGTGTACTGCTGGCCACTGTCTCCGTGTTGTCGTGGTAGACCGTGGCGTGCACACATTTGTCAGTAGGTGGCCAATGCGCTGCGTTCGCGTTGTGGCTGCAGTGTCCCTGAGTCCGAGTCGCGCGGTGCCAACTTGAAGATGGCGCACAACGCCAGAGTTGGCGGCGCGCCAGTATGTGTGCCTCTGGTGCCATGCATGCATGCCTCGTCCGTACGTGTGGAATGGCACACGTACGGTCATGGCGCGAACCTAGGACCTCGTTTGTTTTCGCTATATATTTGTTGATTGAATAAAGGAGAAAAGTGGAAGGTTAGTCTGGGTAAAGTCGGTCCTACGGGCGGTTCCCATCTACGCCATGATGGCAGAAAATCTTCCCACTTGGGCAAGGAAAGAGATCGACGGCATCTGCAGGCGATTCTTTTGGGCCGGGAAGGACCAGTCAGTCAGAGGAAAGTGCATGGTTGCGTGGAAAGCCTGCTGCAGGCCGAAGGAGCTCGGTGGACTTGGGATCAGCGATCTGAAGCTAGCCGGCTTCGCCCTACAAACGCGCTGGCTGTGGCTGCAGAGAACCGATCAAGATCGGGCGTGGAACCAGCTGCCGATCCAGACCTCCAAGGAGGTCCAAGCCTTCTTCAGAGCGTCAACCTTCACCAGGCTAGGCGACGGGCGAAACGCTTTGTTCTGGGAAGACCGGTGGATCGACGGGGAGGACGTCGCCACTATCGCCCCATACCTGCACCAGAGAATTTCACGGCGGGTGCGACGCACGCTAACGGTCAGACAAGGCCTCCAGGACAGCACATGGGTGCGCTGCATAAGTGGAGGCCTCTCAGTGCTCGAGCTCACGGATTACCTACATCTCTGGGCAAGCGTTGGGGACATCCATCTTGGCAATGAGCCTGACAGGACCATTTGGCGCTGGACGACAGACGGATGCTACACAGCCAAATCGGCATATGACATGATGCACACTGGATCCATCAGAATGTCAGGCCATACATTGATCTGGAAAACGTGGGCTCCGCTTCGCATCAAGATCTTTATTTGGCTTGCCATGAAAAGAAGGCACTGGACCGGCGACAGAAGGGCGAGACACGGTCTCGAGGCACATGAGTTATGCTACCTCTGTGACCAAGGACAGGAAACAATAGACCACATCATTGCAGTATGCCCGTTCACCCGTGAGGTATGGTACTATGTCCTGCAAGCGCTTGGGCAGCAAGTTCCACCAGTCTCCCAAACGACGCTCTCCTGGTGGCGCCGATTGCGGTCAGTGTGCACCGGCGATCGGCGAAACGGTATGGACTCCCTCTTCGCCCTCGTCTCCTGGCAACTATGGAAGGAACGGAACGCAAGATGTTTCCGGGAAGCGACATCGTCCGTCGGCGACCTACTGCACATCATCAAGAACGAAGCCGACCGATGGATTCAGGCCGGAGCAAGCGGGCTACGTGCGCTAGCGCAGGGCTAGGTCCTTGTCAGGATAGACATGGATTACGGTGGTTGTTTTTTTCCATAATGTAGCGTCCGCAGGAAACTAACTAACGGCCGGGAATGAAACTCTTGTACTATAAACTCTTTCTTCTAATACAATGATATGCACACTCGTGCGTATTCGAGAAAAAAAAAATAAAGGAGAAAACATTGCTCTGTTTTGTGACACCAAAAGTCTTCCAGACTTCCTTTATTCAAAGCAGGCTTTTGGTTTCTGAAAATAGACACATAGTGAAATTATATTTTCGCTGCCTCACAAGTGCATATTTGTTTCGTTGCACAATTGCTAAATTATATTTTCTGAAGCTGGCATACTTGTGTGTCAATTCTCCTCTTTCAGACTGGCTCCACAACTGAACATCTGAAATGACTCAGATCAGAGTGTTGCAACATATTCATGGGTTCAGACACTTAAGCCACCAATGTCCTTCGGTGTGTTTCCAACAAAATGCATGTTTCCGATAATGTGTGGAGACATTGTCGTCGCCTAGCTTTTCCTGGATTGGCACTTGGAATAATAATCCTTTTTTTATTGGACATTTGCATGTTCGCTGGTGTCAGTGCCACCATATTCTTGTTTCTGAACACAGCGAAATGCATGCGGCCAACAACCACAAATGTTAATCTTGCTTCAGAAGCTGAAATTAGCCTGAATCTGGCATGCTTGTTTGGTACTCCTCCATGTCTATTTGTAATAAAACAGAAACCGGAGATTCTTTGTCTGGCAGAGCGAGCATGTCATTTCTCTGACTGTGTATAGCAACCTCTTGGAAGCTTCTGCAAGAATGTACACCTGCAAGACTCTCCAAGCCTTGGCTCCAGCGATATTTGTACTTATAAATGGACGACATGATCTGAATGCCACCACACCAAGTGAGCAGTAGACATATCACAGAACCCTCTCAAGTCCAGCATCTGAAGAAACGGTCGCTGGTAAGGTAAGCATACATCACTACTTCAACTCCCCCTGCATTTGCTTTCATCTGCACTCGTCTCTGCAACACTTGCATGAATGGTCCTCCTTTTGAACTGTTACTGCAGGGAGAGGGAGGAGACAAGGATGGAAGGGAAGAGAACTGCAGCTGCTGCGCTGTACTGCTACTGTATGCTCATCATGCTGTCAGTGTCAGGCCAGAAGCATCAGGTGGCCGGGTTCACAGGGCTCTGCGGGTGCTTCGGCGACTGCTGCCATGACTGCAGGGAGGGCCACCGCCACCCTGGGTGGTTCTGCACACTCAAGTGTGTGGAGACCTGTGCTGCCGTCGTCTCCGACGAGGTGCAAGGCGCCATGGTAGGTACTGATGCCGGTTGCTCCGAGATCTGCTTGACCACCTCCATCTGCGGCGTTGCCCAGACCACTGACGGTAAGTACGAAGGGGCTTGCTTACTACAGCAACCATGATTCATGCATGCAAACATGGCAATTTTGTATTCGTTGTTGTAGAGACATGCATTATGCTCCTAAAATTGCTCCATTTTGAGTTGGCAGGGACAGCTGATTCCGGTGCTATAACTGCAGCAGCTTGTGTTGATGATTGCATCGAGAACTGGAACCCATACAAGAACAAGCACACTTGACAAGTGTTTGGTGGAACGTGCTGGACTTCTTCGTGCAGTCTGGTGTTCTGCTGGGCACCTTTATAGCATAATACATTCTTCTGTCTATAGTACTAGAGTAAATGCATCATTAGCATATTAACGAATGTAACACTATTTTAATTGGACGATATATATACGCTTTCTGGTTGAAACTGTGTAATTATCACGGACTACTAGACTACTGGTGGCTGAAAGCAGGTGACAATACTGAGAAATCTGAATATCTTCTTCCGTGGCAATCATATATATGGTTCATCCTCAAGCATCTAAGCTTCTAGTAGCATGTGATTTCGTGAGGCATTGTTGTTGGGAAGGAAAAGACGATATATAGAAGCAACCATGGCAAAGTGGAAGAGTTATGTCAGTGCAATGTAATGGTCGATTGTTGAGCAACGATCTACAATAATAAGATAAAACAAGTTGATTCCTGCTTATATTTTCATATCTTACTCAGTTCTGTCGATTTATTTTTCATGTCCAGTTCTCTACTAATTTTCATTCTCAAAGAAATAAACATAGTAGTATCTTATTTTATTGTTACTAATTAGAGGCTTAATATAATTATCACGGGATACCCTAGTACAAAAGACAAATCATAAAAATTCTCATAATAGTCATAAACAGTTGGCCGTTAATTTGATAGACGCTAACCATCATAGCCAATAATAGCATTGGATCTCTTATGTTTCATAAAAAATATTCATATAGTAAACCTCTAAATTGGTATCTAAATTACCCATCTCTGTCACTATAAAATATAATTCAAATAAACCCTAATTTTTTCTCTAAATTACCCACCTCTATTATTATGAAAGATAATTTAAAATAACCCCCTATTTTCACATAAATTATCCACCTCAGCCGTTATGAATGATAATGCAAACTAGTCCCTAAGTTTGCATCCAAATTACCCACATATATCATTATAAAAGTAACATTTTAAACTTGTATCTAAATTACCCACCTTCTTCATTATAAAAATAAACAAAAAAAATCTCCAAACACTCTGAGTAAATACTTATAAGCTCCTATGGAAAATAAACAATTTAATAGCCATAAAGTATGCTATATACATTTCTAAATTTACACACGTCTACCATTGTTACGTTAAAATTAGGGGAAAAAAATGCTACGCTTCACCATGTAGACCAAGTGTGCCAAGTGTAGAAAAATATTTCCCAAACTATATATCAATATTAGTGACATTAATATTCACTTTAAATTATATTAATACCCCATGAAAAGATTTATGTACATTTTTACTAAAACATTATCCCATATCAATACTGCTAATTTAATTTGAAGCACTCTATTTTATACTACTACACACACAATTATTTGATATACTACAAATACAAATGAACATCTTGAATGTTGTGTTGCATGTTGAAGCGACTATTTATGCCATTCTTAATAAAATAAAAATAATAAAGCTTTGGATAAAATATACAATGAGCACTAGAGTTTTTAATGTAACACAAGATAAAAATATTACAACGACTAATATAGATTCACGATGTCAAGAAAATATATGCAACAAGAGCTTATATAACTTAAATTCAAGTTTCAACAAATGCATATTAGGCTAGAAGGAAAAAGATAAATTCTAGATATTCTAACTAGCATAATACATTCTATATAATTCTCTTCTGTCTATAGTACTAGAGTAAATGCTTCATTAGGATATTAACGAACGTAATACTATTTTAATTCGACTGTATACACTTTGTGGTTGAAACTGTGTATAATTATCACGTACTACTAGACTGCTACTTAGTAGCTGAAGCAGGGGACAACACTGACAAATCTGAATATCTTCTTCCGTGACAATCATATATGGTGAATCCTCAAGCATCTAAGCTTCTAGTAGCATGTGATTTCGTGAGGCATTGTTGTTGGGAAAGAAAAACCAGATATATAGAAGCAACCATTGCAAAGTGGAAGAGTTATGTCAGTGCAATGTAATGGTCGATTGTTGAGCAATGATCTACAATAATAAGATAAAATAAGTTGGTTGCGGCTTATATTTTCATATCTTACTAAGTTCTATCGATTTATTTCCAAGTCCAGCTCTCTACTAATTTTCATTCTCAAAGAAATGAACATTAGTAGTATCTTACTTTATTGTTACTAGTTAGAGGCTTAATATAATTATCACGGGATAGTAGGAAAAAAATCATAAAAATTCCCTAACAGTCAGAAACAGTTGGCCTTTAATTTGATAAACTCTAATCATCATCGCCAATAATAGCTATTAGATCCCTTTTGTTCCATAAAAAATATCCATATAGTAAACCTATAGATTGGCATCTAAATTACCCACCTGTGTCGCTATAAAATATAATTCAAAATAAACCCCAAATTTATCTCTAAATTACCCTTCTCTATCATTATAAAAAATAATTTAAAATAACCTCCTATTTTTTCATACAAATTATCCACCTCAGCCATTATGAATGATAATGCAAAGTAGTCCCTAAGTTTGCATTCAAATTACCCACATATATCATCATAAAAGTAACATTAAACTTGTGTCTAAATTATCCACTTCACCATTATAGAAATAAACAAAATGTCTCCAAAGAAAGTATGAGCAAGTACTTATAAGGTATTGCAAAAACAATTTAATAGCCATAAAGTATGCTATATATATTTCAAAGTTACACACTTCTACAATTGTTATGTTAAAAGTAGGCAGAATGCTACATTCTACCATGTAGACAAAGTAAACATTTATACATTATTAGGGTAAACATTTATTTTATTAGTTTACCAAGTGTAGAAAATATTCCCTGAACAAACTATATATAAATATTAGTGACACTGACAATTCACTTTAAATTATATTAATACCACATGAAAATGTTTATGTAATTTTTTGTTTAAAGAATTTTATACATTTTAGCGTAGGTGATTCACAAAATTGTCATCCAAAACATTTTTAGTGTAGGTTTCACAAAAACGCCTTTCTTATTGTGGCGTTCACAAAATTGTCATGCAGAACATCTACACCTAGGCAATTTCATTCTTTTGCGTAGGTGATTTTAGGAGAAAAAAGAAAAAGGAGAAAAAGAAACGATATGTCATCCAAATCAAGGTGCACACATTCTGCATGACAATTTTGGGAAGCTCAAGATAATAATTTTGCGAAACCCACTCTTTAGGATGGCAATTAGGGATACAAGCAGCCTCCATGCTGCTGCTCGCGATGCTTTTTTCTATAATGAAAGACTTTATTAAAAAATTTCAAGGACAATGCATTAGCCTGTACATAGGGTCCGTTTAGATACGAGAGTTAATTGCTAGCTAGCAAAAAATTTGTCCTCAGCTCATCCAACCATGAGGACTATCTGGTCCGCGACGATACCAATGTCAGCTTAGACGTCCGGTGCTGGACCTAATGACAAATATCTATTTTTCTCATTTATATATGGACCAATTGGATTGACAAGTTGCTGTTTATATACACATGCCAGCGGCACTATGTCTGAGCTGACATTGGTAGCATCGCGGGCAGCATGGCGGCCTCGAGAGCACCGTCGGCATTCCGTCGTCTTCTACTTTCTCCTTGTATTTGTATGTATGAAGAGCAGATGCATCGGTGCTTACATCCGTCAGATAGCTGTTTCTGAGCCTGAAGAGTGCTTCAGTTATAATCAAGGCCAACCAATCTGCTCTGCAATCTGATTTCAACCTTCCTGTAAGCTGATGACTATAAGTTCCGCATTTTAACCTTCCTTTCGTATTCCCTAGCAACTTGTTTTTTTTTTTGAACTAACAAACTGACAGGTGAATGATTACTTGTCCGTATGCACTAGATTGGCCCCTAATGTAAACAACCATCTCTGCTCTGGAATGTGCACACGATTGATGATGGCAAAAGACAGGAAGGGAGGGCGATATACTGATTAGATCTGGTGATAAAAAGGTAATCCAACAAGACATCACCAAGTATCTGGTATCACCAAATATCTGGTGTATTATGCATGTTTCACTTTTAACAATACTCTGATCTATCTGTAAAAAATAAAAAAAAAACAGGGTAAAACATAAGCTGATTTTCACATCCACTAATTTGTTTTGTTCGTTTACAGTAGTTCCATCATTTCCCATTACACTATATGAACATCTTGTGAAGTAAGATCTCTACTGTAAGCATTTCAGTGACAGGTTCAAATTTTGTTCTTCATGTTCATTATCCCTTGCCAACTCAGTGAGGTAGTACCCATCTAAACTTTGACTTAATGATGGGTGCTCTGTTTCTATTAAAAGAATATTTGCTTCATCAACTTGCTTCTCATATAACTATACATTTGATTAGCATTCAAATATGACCACAAGATGTCGCTTTCTAATGTTCAGTAAATCTACTATTTATCCAGCACAGAGGGCTACAAAAATCTTCAGAGTCAAGTCAGTATGAACATAAGCAACATACAACCGGTCGTCGAGGCCATTACTGTCTTCAATGAGTGTGTCACTTTAAATCTTTGGGATCTCGTTCGAATGCAGTAGAAAATCAAGAACTTAAAGAAGATGATGTACTGAAGTTGCAAAGTTCTCTACAATGCCTCCGGGATACTCTACCTGTAATATACAACTTTATTGATCGAGAAGACTGGAGAAGCCATGAGAAGTGTGTGGCAAAGCTCCTTCCAGAACTTAAGGCTTCCATGTATGATGCAGAAGACCTTCTGGAGGATTTCCAATGCTACGAGCAGAAGCTGAAAATTGAGGGCAGTGCGACCAAAGTGGAACCGAGAAGTAAATTCTTTCACGATGTCATTCAAGGTAACTTAAAAAAATTGACTCACGTCAAGGAGAGGCTAGATAATCAATCTAGGCTGCTCAAGAGAATGGGCTTAGACCAAGCAACTCTACGGTTTGACAAATCAGTCAGACCCGAGACCACTTCGTTCCCCACTGAGGCAAAGATATTTGGTCGTGATGATGAAATAAAGGAGCTAATTAGACTCCTTGGGGTACCTGCCAATAATAGAGGGGGTCCTTCCAGACCCAAGAGGAAAAGAAGTGCAGCCTGTTCATCAGCAAGCAACCAAGTGTCTGCTGCCCTTGACAATAATGAAGCAACAATAACAAGTGTTCCAGTTTTGGCCATTGTTGGTATTGGAGGTGTTGGAAAAACTACTTTGGCCTAGAGTATCTGCAGCCATCCACAAGTGAAAAAACACTTTGATGTTATAGTTTGGATTTGTGTCTCAGATGACTTCGATGTCAAGAGGTTAACAAAAGAGGACATAGAACAATTTTGTAGGAAAGCGCCGACTACAGATAATTTGAAATCTCTTCAGAATGATCTTGCAAATAGCCTCAACAAGAGAAGATTCTTAGTTGTTCTCAATGACATGTGGGCTCAAAATGTGGAGCTCTGGAAGACGTTCTATGCACCTTTAAACATGTACTTGAGGGAAGCATGATGCTTGTCACAACTAGGTCTCAAAAGGTTGCTGATATAGTGCGGACGGCGGATCCTTTTGTATTAGAGGGTTTGAAGGATGATGTATTTCAGAATTTCTTCAAACTATGTGTGTTTGGGTCTAGTAGCTCCAATAATAATCATGAGTTGGAATGGATTGGTGAGCAAATACTCCCAAAGTTGAAAGGCTCTCCTTTAGCTGCAAAAACCCTTGGACGGCTGCTAGGAAGGAGCCTTGACCCAGCACATTGGAATATGATTCTTTGCAGTCAGCTGTGGGAGCTTAGGTAAGAAGAGACTGACATTTTGCCAGCACTTCGATTGAGCTACATGTATTTACCATTCCATTTAAAGAGATGCTTCTCATTCTGTTCCGTGTACCCGAAAGATTACAATTTTGTAAAGGAAGATTTAGCTGAAATTTGGGTGGCAGAAGGCTTTGTGGAACCTCGGTTTAACACTTCACTTCAACAAACTGGCTGCGAGTACTTTGAAGAACTTGCATATCTGTCATTTTTTCAGAAACTTCGTGGGAAATATGTAATACATGATCTGATGCATGACATGGCACAACTAGTTTCAAAGGATGAGTGCTTCATAATAAAAGAGAAAAAGGATCTTGAAAGGATTCCTCATAATGTCCGTCATCTATCGGTGCTCAAAAGCAGATACTTTAAGTGTTCTGAATTAGAGATTCTATGCAAGCAAACAAAGTTGCGTACTCTACTTTGTGACATGTCTTTAAACAGTACAGCTGGCAATGAAGTGATGCAGAAATGGTGTACTGAACTTTTGTGCATGCGTGTCATGGTCCGTGCCTCTATCTCTGAGTTGTGGGGCTTGCCAGATAGTATTAGCAACATGGCGTCCTGCTTGCCTTCCTCCTCAGATTATTATTAAAAAGGGCACAATTGGTTTCCTTATGGCACAGTTGATTTGCCACAGTTGATTTGCCAGATACTTAACTGGAACGTCAGGGGCTTGAATGACGAAGCACGACAGGACTCGGTGTGCGAGTTAGTGAGAACCACTGCTGCCACCATCGTATGTCTACAAGAAACAAAGATGCAAGTTATGGATCATAATATGGTGCGCCGAACAGTCGGACCGAAATTTGTAAACTCCTATACTGTGCTACAGGCGGAACAGACTCGAGGAGGCGTCTTCCTTGCGGTGAATGAAGACTACTTCGACCTCTCCGACATTGTACTTACGTCGAACGCCATAACCGCGCAGATCAACATGAGGGCTGATGGAACAAGGTGGCAAATTACGGTGGTATACGGCCCGCAGGGAGAGGCAGCCAAACTTCAATTCCTCCAAGAATTGAAGAACATTCCCCCGCCGGTCCACAATAGATGGCTCATTTTAGGAGATTTCAATCTCATCTACCAGGCGGAAGACAAGAACAACTCCAACCTAAACCAGCGCCTCATGGGGGCATTTAGAGAGGCGATCGATCATTTGAGGCTCAAAGAAATCAAGCTAAATGGACGCCACTTCACTTGGAGCAATCAACAGGACAACCCGACGCTCACTAGAATTAACAGACTGCTATGTACCCCCGAATGGGACCTGCTCTTCCCCGCGTGTTTCTTACACTCTCTCCCATCGCTCATGTCGGACCATACCCCTCTGCTACTCTAGGGAGAGCTTGACCACCATCAAAGCACGTCCTTCTGCTTCGAAAATTACTGGACAAAGATGGAAGGCTTTCAAGATCTTGTCCATAATTCTTGGAATAGGCCGGTCGCCTCTGCTGTTCCTATGAAGCGATTGCACATCAAAATGGCGCGTGTGGCAAAAGCGATCAAGCGTTGGAAGAAAGACAAGATAGGGGATACGAGGATACAGCTCGCCATAGTAAAAGAAGTATTGCTACAATTAGAAGCAGCCCAAAAGCATAGGTTGCTCACTGCCATGGAGCTTCACCTATGTCGCCGCCTCAAATCCCGTAGCACTGGCCTCGCTGCTATTGAAAAATCAAGAATCAGACAGAGATCGAGGCTAACATACATCCGATGTGGAGATGCTAACACAAAATTTTTCCACACTAGAGCCAATGCACGACGGAGAAAGAATTACATACATTGTCTACATACGGATGGGGGAATCGTGGTGGCACAGCAAGATAAAGAAAAGGTGATACAAGATTATTTTAGAAACTACATTGGCTCCGTGGTGCCGAGAGCTTCCACAATCAACTGGCAATCCCTTGGCTACAATCAACATGATCTCTCCGATCTGTAGGTGCCTTTCTCCCAAGAAGAGATAAAAAACAATATATATTCCATGCCTTCCAACAAAGCGCCAGGACCGGATGGCTTCACAGGTGCCTTCTTCAAAGCTTGTTGGGAAACCATTAAAGATGATGTTATGGCAGCCATGAACAACTTATTCACATTGAATGCCCAGGGCTTCGAATGGCTAAACTCGACATCCATTATCCTTCTACCCAAAAAGCCGATGCAACAAGAGTTACTGATTTTAGACCCATCAGCCTAGTCCATGGCATTGCAAAGATCTTCTCAAAAGTGTTAGCTAACAGACTTGCCCCTCGACTCAACTCCCTCGTCTCGAACTGCCAGAGCGCATTTATAAAAAACAGAAGCATTCATGATAATTTCCTGTACGTCCAGGGCGCGGTACAAAGACTACACAAGCAGAAGATTCTGGCTTTGTTCATGAAACTGGACATCCACAAAGCCTTTGATACGGTACATTGGGGGTACTTGCTTGAGACTCTACAGGCCCTGGGTTTCGGACAGCGATGGCGTGAGTGGATCTCCATCCTCCTACGTACATCCACCTCGACACCCATGTTGAATGGGCGACAGGGGGCCACTTTTAGCCATGCCAGAGGCGTCCGCCAGGGGATCCGCTTTCACCCATGCTATTCATCCTAGCGATGGACCCGCTTCAACGTTTGCTTAACCTAGCAACCCAACAGGGGATACTCAACCCCTTACCAATCACGGCGGCAAAATGGAGAACCTCGATGTATGCAGATGATGCGGCCATTTTCATCAGCCCCACAAAAGATGATGTAGAAGCCGTCAAAATCATCCTGCAGGCTTTTGGCACATTCTCGGGACTCCATATTAATCTACAAAAGAGCTCAGTATATCCAATCGGTTGTGCAAACGTCGACCTAGACCAAGTCCTATCACCTTTCACCGGTACTAGAGGGAGCTTCCCATGCAAATACTTGGGCCTGCAACTCCACATTAGATCACTGCAAAGGATCCATGTATAACCTCTCATAGACCGTATTGGGCACAGGCTACCCAAATGGAAAAGAAGATGGCTAAACAGAGCGGGACGCCTCACTCTTGTAACCTCTGTCCTCTCCTCCATGCCAACCTACCACCTCACAGTGTTTTCTCTGGCCGCTTGGGCTAAGAAAAAGATCAACAAAATCAGAAGATCTTTCTTGTGGAAAGGGGAGGAGAATGCTAATGGCGGCCATTGCCTAGTTAACTGGCGAACGGTTACTAGACCAAAGGACCTTGGCGGTTTAGGTGTCCCTGACCTGGAGAGATTTGGGCGAGCCCTCCGGTTGCGATGGCTTTGGCAAGAATGGGTGGACGAGTCCAAGTCTTCGAGCGGCTCGGAGCTTCCATGTTCTGATGATGACCGCCTCCTCTTCAACTCCTCAATCATTATATCTTTGGGGAATGGTGCAAAGACTAAGTTTTGGCACCACAGTTGGCTCGATGGACAAGCTCCTAGGTACCTAGCCCCGAACTTGTTCCGCCTAGTCTCAAGGACAAACCGAACGGTGCAACAAGAGCTCCGGAACAACAATTGGATGCATAAACTAGGAAGGAAAATCACCTCGGCTATCCACATAGAGGAGTTTGTGTCCCTCTGGATACGAATACAGGATGTGCACCTACAACAGGGCGTCCAGGACACCATCACCTGGCGTTGGACCAATGATGGGAATTACTCCACCCGCTCGGCCTACAGAATCCAATTCAGAGGTTCGCTCCTCCCCTTCCGTACGGACTTGATTTGGAAAGCGCATGTGGAGAACAGATGCAAGATCTTCGCCTAGATCTTAGTGCAAGATAAAATTCTAACGGCACAAAACCTACAAAAGAGAGGGTGGCCACACCAACAATAATGCGTGCTGTGCAACAGTCCCTTAGAGACAGGCCTCCACCTATGCCTTTGTTGCCCTTTTGCTAAGGCGGTTTGTGATCAAATCCTCTCGTGGAAAAATTTCACTCAAATCCAACAACAGCACCAGGTAGACCCCACCCATATCAAGACATGGTGGGAAGACGCGACAGCGAAAGTGCCAACATCTGAGCGTAGGAGGCTTAACGGGGTAGTAATCTACACATTTTGGAATATATGGAAAGAGAGAAATAGGAGAATTTTCGACAACATGATAGAAACGGTGCCGCAAGTAGCCACAAGGATAAAGGAAGACATTGACCAAAGGAAGAGAGCATTTGATTACGTTTAGCTCACATGCTTATGGGGGGGAACCATAATCTCGTTTGTCATTATTTGTACATAAACTTTCTTTCCCTATCTTAATTAAAAGGCAGAAAAAAAAAGTATTAGCAACATGAAGAATCTTCGGTTCCTGAAAATCTTGGATTCTTGCCGCTTCAATCGCCTTCCTGCAACATTTTGTTGCTTGTATAATCTACAGCTATTATGTGCTAGAAAATGCATATTTGACAAAGTACCCAGGGGCTTTAGTAATCTGATCTACAAAAGTTTGAATCACGATCTCTTAACATTGATGCTGCAATGGAGAATGGAGAATGGAGATGGAATTAGGTTCCTAAAGAAACTTAATCTAATCACTAGAGATTTGTTTATAATTAATCTTTGTGAAATAAGCAAGGATCAGGCAGCAGAAATTGAACTTACGAAGAAGGATATTTTTTGTCTGTCTCTGACATGGTCTAAAGACATATTTCAATTGCCGGAACCAGTCCACAACGATGAGATAGAAGTGTTTGAAGCATTACACCCTCCCACCAATATCAAATATGGGCGCCTCAATTGTTATCCAGGTGAATACCTTCCAAGCTGGTGTCATGGTTCTTATGACCCTACCATTTTCTCATCATTAACAGAGATAATGGTTATAGGCTGCCCGAAGTTATCAAGCCTTGAACAGTTTCTACAGCCAGCTTATATGCCTGCCATCAAGATAATGATGATTAAAGAGTGCACAAGTTTGGAATCTATACCAGTAGAAAGGTTTGGGGTTTGCCTTTCCTTGAAGAACTGAAGGTGACCAATTGTCCAAAGATCAACTCACAATGTCTATTGGCCCCTGTCCCTAAAGAAGCTTTCTTTGGAAGATCCTGGGAATCTTGAAAATGATATTGATTGCCGTTCCCTGACCACCATTAATTTATCAAACTACCATCTGGCATCTCTAACATTCAATAGAGAAAAGCTCCCACTGCTCACTGAACTAACCATTGGAGAATGCAGAGAGCTAGAGACACTTAATGGGGGTTGGCCTATTCTGAAGAGCTTGTCCATTATGCTTTGTCCACGTCTCAAATGGGAAAATGGAATAGTGTTACCATCATCCCTCCAAAGCCTCCACTTATGGGATCGTGGTTATTTTTCTGTGAGGTGTCTGGAGAACCTCACATCCCTCAATTCACTGGTGATGACAGTATGCAAACACATAGAGTACATTCCACGTGACTTGTGGAGCAGTAATCTCAAATCACTCCAGAAATTAACTATTAAGCACTGTGAAGACGTTGTATCAATTGGTGGACAAGAAGTGATTGCACACATACCAAAAGTGGACATTCAAAACTGCCCAAACTTGAAGGAAGTACAGCAACCGCTGTTGAGAGGCTATCCGTTTAGGTTCAGGTTCTTCTCGTGTAATAAATTATGATCCAAAAGGTACTCTTAGGACACTTAAGGATTAAACCTCTGTATGTGTTTGTATCCTGCAATTGTGAGGCAGTGCCGCAGCGAACATATAACACTAGTTCAGAAACCATACACATACAGAGGTTTAATCCTAATAAGTATTCTCCTCTTTCAGACTAACTCCACAGCTGGACATCTGAAATGACTCAGATCAGAGTGTTGCAAGCAACAGCTGTCTTGCTCTTACCCAGGCAACATTTTAGTAGGTTCAGACACTTAACCAAGCAATGTCCTTCTGTGCGTTTCCAATCAAAATGCATGCTTCTAATAATGTGTCGACCCATTGCTGTCGCCTAGATTTTCCTGGATTGGCACTTGGAATCCTTCTGATATGACATTTGGATGTTGGCTGGACACAGTGAGATGCATGCTGCCAACAACTACAAATGTTTATTTTGCTCCGCAAGCTGAAATTAGCCTGAACCTGGCAGTGATACTTGTGCGGTACTCCTCCATGTCTATTTGTGAAACAGAAACGAGACATTTTTCGTCTGGCAAAGTGAACAGGGTACCAATTGTTGGAACCGAGTCACTCTAGCTCACGTCGGACGGAGCTGGAAGATGAATAGTAGGCAAGATAGATATGCCGGTGACGAACACCGTGGCGCCAAACGCCTGTATCTTGGCTTCTATTATTAATCAAAACACAACTCGGAACAAGTTGAGCTGACACATTACATTGGCTTTAATATAGCCCACGGCCTTAGCTCATGAAAGAGCCACGAACTCGCGTGCACGACGGACGGGCACGATCCGCATGAACCGCTCAGACCTCTCCTGCCGGCGCTCGCTCTTCCACTGCATGCCTTCAACGCTAGCTTCTAAAGACTTGGTCACCACCTTGAGTACTCAGCTAACAAATGACTAAAAATAGAACGCATGCACACATGCAGGAGACCAGGTGGAACACGCGCACTTGCCTGGACTCTACGCATAACACGTCGTGCACACGACGAACTCGACCCGGTCAATGGACTCCATGCGAGCTCGAACACGCGCGCCATCGACCACTCAACCTGACACACGCACACACGCCATGCACGGACATGACGTGGTTTATTCTAACACATTTCGTCTAACATAGCAAATAACAATCTCTCGTAAGCTTCTGCAAGAATGTACACCAGCGAGACTCCAAGCCTTGGCTCCAGCATATTAAAGCCCTTTGGAAGCTCAAGGTACCCCTACAAGTCAAAATTTTTGTTTCGTTCTTAATAAAAGGGGTGATTTTAACGAAAGACAATCTTTTAAAATGAAATTGGAAGGGTGATGAAAAGTGTTGTTTTTGTAACAACAAAGAAACCATCAAACATTTATTTTTTGAGTGCCATGTAGCACACTTTATTTGGAGGATTGCTCACATAGGGGTTTACAACCACCAAGAGATATGACTAGTTTTTTTCCAAACATGGTTACAACATGTAGACTCAAAGTTGCGACCTCATATTGGAGTAGGAGCAAGCGCAATATTTTGGTCTATATGGTTGACCAGAAATGATGTAATATTTGACAATAAAGTATTTTACTCTTATTTACAGGTTATTTTCAGGACGACTTACTGGACGCGGTTCTGGTCCACACTTCAAAAGGAGGCCGACCAACCAAATTTGAAAAGGGCATGCCGAGTAATGGAGATTGTAGCAATGGAAATTTTCGCCAAGAATGAATGGTTGCTTTCTAACAGGCTTAGAGCTTAATTTATTTATACAGTCTCCCGTACTTTTGATGCTTTTTGTGAGCTTTTCTACATCAGCCAATGGCTGAAATGTTGTAATAATGAATGGTTGAGTGCAAAACTCTTGCATAGGCTGGAATAAAAATTCCTTTATCTAGAAAATAAATGGATGACATGATGCCATCACATGAAGTGAGCAGTAGACAGAACCCTCTCAAGTCTGCTGAAGAAACACTCTGGTAACTGGTAAGCATCTCACTGCTTCAACTCCCCCTGCATTTGTTTTCATCTTCACCCATCTCTGCAACACTTTCATGCTGTTGCAAAAGCATGAAAACGAATGGTCCTTTTGAACTTTCTCTGGCTGACTGGCTCTACTCTAGCTACTGCAGGGAGAGGGATGATGAGAAGGATGCAGGGTTCAAAATTTTGGCGAAATTTCGGCTGAATTTCGCGAAATTCAGTAATTTCGGTGGTGGCTGAAAGAAAATCCGAAATTTTATAATACACTAATACATGTGCTATAGACTCATATTTTCTATTGTTTATATTACATATTTTTCTATTCAATAGATGTGTAGTCATAAATCGTACTAATATTTGTTTATATCTAAATTTTTTTAGAAAAAAACATACTTCATGTGTTAGTCTCTAAAAAAATCGGCGAAATTTTAACCGAATTTTACAAAATTCGGTAATTTTGATGGTGGCCGAAATTTTTGCAATACTGAAATTAAAAACCTTGGAAGGATGGAACGGAAGAGAGCTGCAGCTGCTACTCTGTACTACATGCTCATCATGATGTCAGGCCTGCAGCAGCAGCAGGTGGCTGGGTTCGCAGGGTTCTGTTTCTGTGGGTGCTTCGGAGACTACTAGTCTACTACCATATAGCTGCAGGGAGGGCCACGCGCCCACGCCCATTGTGTGGTTCTGCACAGTCAAGTGCGTGGAGACCTATACCGCCGTCGTCTCCGACAGGGTGCAACGCCACGTTCCTTGCTGCTGCCGGCTGCTCCGAGATATGCTTCACCACCTCCATCTGCGCGCGTGGCCTAGATCACTGACGGTAAGAAGATAACCTTGCATTCATGATTCATGCAACCGATTTCGTAGTCGTTCTTCCAAAATTGTTGCATTTTGAGTTGGCAGGGACAGCTGATGCCGGTGTTACAACTGCGGCTTGGGTTGATGATTGCTCCGGGAACTGGTACCCATACAAGACCAAGCACACTTGACAAGCTGAACTAATGTAATGGATCATGCTGGACTTCTTTGTCCAGTCTGATGTTTTGCTGGGCACCTTTTATGGCATAATACAGTCAATATAATTCTCTTCTTGTCTATAGTATGAGGAATATGTGGTCGCTCAACACAGGCTGGTGGTGGCTGACTTCTGTTTTCTGGTGCAAGCTTGTGGGAACAAATAAGCTAGGGTTGCTAGAATGAAGTGGTGAAAATTAGAAGGGAAGGTATCAAAGGTCTTTAAGGAAAAGGTCATTGAAGAGGGCCCTTGGAATGATGAAGGCGATGCAAACAGCATGTGGGAGAAGATGGCAACATGCGTTCAGAAGGTTTGCTTCAGAGGTGCTTGGAGTGACCAAAGGGAGCGGATGCGACTCGAAAGACACTTAGTGGTGGAATGAAGATATGCAAAAGGCTATTAAGGAAAAGAAGAAGTGATATAAGCGCTTGTATCGTGACAGCTGTGCAAACAACATATAGAGGTACAAGGTGGCAAAGAAGACTGCAAAACAAGCGGTGAGTGAGGCTAAGGGGCGGGCCTATGAAGACCTTTACCGACGTTTGAGTTCGAAGGAAGGAGAGAAGGACATTTATATGATGGCTAGGGCTCGCGATAGGAAGATAAGGGACTTCAACCAAGTCAAGTGCATAAAGGATGAGAGAGAGTAGCTCTTGGTAAAGGAGGATGAGATCAGACATAGATGGCAAGAGTATTTTGATAAATTGTTCAATGGTGAGAACGAGAATACTACCGTTCAGCTGGATGACTCGTTTGATGACACTAACAGGCGCTTTGTGCGGATGATTCAATAATCGGATGTTAGAGAAGTCTTGAAAAGGATGAAAGGAGGCAAAGCGATGGGCCTTGATGGTATCTCAATCAAGGTGTGGAGATGTCTCAAGGATATAGCTATAGTATGGCTAACCAAGATGTTCAACAATATCTTTCGATCGAACAAGATGCCTGAAAAGTGGAGAAGAAGCATATTGGTACCAATCTACAAGAACAAGGGAGATATCCAAAGTTGTACTAATTATCAGGGAATTAAGTTGATAAGCCATACTATGAAGTTATGGGAGAGAGTCATCAAGCAGCGCCTGTGAGAAACGACAGAGATATCAACAAACCAATTTTTTTCATGTCCGGAAGGTCAACCACAGAAGCAATCTTCTTAATAAGACATGTTATGGAGCGGTTTAGAGAGCAGAAGAAGGACATTCACTTGGTTTTCATTGACTTGGAGAAGGCTTATGATAAGATACCAAGAAATGTTATGTGGTGGTCTTTGGACAAACATAATGTCCCATCAAAGTATGTGACCCTCATTAAGGACATGTACAACAATATTGTGACTAGTGTTCAAACAAACGATGGTAACACAGATTACTTCCCGATTAAAATTGGACTTCATCAAAGGTCAACCTTAAGCCCGTATCTCTTTGTCTTGGTAATGGATGAGGTTACCAGAAACATATAAGGGGATATCCCTTGGTGTATGTTGTTTGCTGATAATGTAGTGTTAGTGGATAAAACCCAGGCGGGAGTAAATAGAAAACTAGAGTTATGGCGGAAGACCCTTGAGTCTAAAGGTTTTAGATTGAGCAAAACTAAAACCGAATACATGAGATGCGACTTTAACGGAGTTGTACAGGAGGAGGGAGATGTGAGTTTGAAAGGTCAAGTAGTGCCTAAGAAGGATACCTTTCGGTATCTGGGATCGATGCTACAGAGGGATGGAGATATTGATACGGACGTTAGCCATAGAATCAAAGCAGGGTGGATCAAGTGGCGACAAGCTTCTGGCATTCTCTATGACAAGAGGGTACCACAAAAGCTAAAAGACAAGTTTTATAGAACGGTGATTAGACCGGCTATGTTATATGGAGCAGAATGTTGGCCTACAAAAATTCGACATGTTCAATAACTGAGTGTTGCAGAAATACGTATGTTGCGATGGATTTACGGTCACACAAGAATGAACCGAGTTCGAAACGATGATATACGTGATCGTCTAGAGGTAGCACAAATTAAAGAAAATCTTATCCAACATTGGTTGAGATAGTTTGGCCATGTCCAAAGGAGACCTCCAGAGACACCAGTACATTATGGAGTCCTAACCTAAGCAAATAATATGAGAACAGGTAGAGAAAGACCGAAATTGACATGGATGAGACAATAAAAAAATATTTGAAAGCTTGGGATATACCAAGAGATCTATGTTTAAATAGGAGTACTTAAAAAACAGCTATTGAAGTGCCTAAACCGTGACTTGGGGCTCTTGGTGGGTTTCAACTCTAGCCTACCCCAACTTGCTTGGGACTAAAATGCTATGTTGTTATTTGTTGTTGGAAAAGAAATGAACATAGCAGTATCTTATTTTACTGTTACTACTTAGAGATTGATGTTAATTATGACGATATGCATTAGAAAAAAAACAAATCATAAAAATTCTCATAATACTCAGTAACATCTAGCCTTTAATTTGGTAGACTTTAACCAATATCATCAATAATAATAATTAAATCTATTTTGTTTTATAAATAAAATATCCATCTAGTAAACCCCTTAAATTTGCATCTAAACTGCTCATCTCTATCATTATAATACAATTTAAAATAAACCCAAAATTTATATTTAAATTACACATCTCTACAATTATGAATGGTAATTTAAAATAACCCCCTAATTTTTCCTATAAATTGCCTACCTTAGAAATTTTGTAAGATGATGCAAAGTAGTCCCTAAGTTCGTATCCAAATTACCCACATACATCATCATGAAAGTAACATTTTAAACTTGTACATCTAAATTATCTAACTTGGCCATTACAAAAGTAAACAAAATAAAATCTCCAAAAACTATGAATAATACTTATACCTTATAAGTTATTATAAAATCAATTTAATAGCCATAAAGTATGCTATATATATATTTAAATTACACATTTCTAGTACTTTATGTTAAAAGTAGGCCGAATGTTACGTTCCACCGTGTAGACTAAGTAAACATGTATACGTTAGGATAAATATTTATTTTATTACTCTGCAAAGCATAGAAAAATATTCCCTTAACAAACTATATCAATATCAATGACACTAATAATTTAATTTAAATTATATTAATACTCCATAAAAATATTGTTTTTATAATTTTTATTTTAAAGTAGTTTATACATTTGGATTGAAACATTATCACCGTATCAATACTAGTAATTCAATTTTAAGTACTCTATTTTATACTATTATTACACATATAGTTTTTTGATATACTGCACATACAAATTAAAAAATTTGAATACCGCGATGCAAGCTGAAATGACTATTTATGCCATTTTTAATAAAATAAAAAAGTAAAATTTTGAACGAAATATGCAATGAGCACTAGAGTGGGGTTTCATCAAATTCAACATCATGAACTTTCTTAAGAGTACCACTATTTAAGTTCCAAACTCTATATGCTTTGCTTGTAGTGGAATATCCAAGTAGGAATCTTTCATCACATTTCTTGTCAAACTTGCTCAATCTAGTGCCTTTCTTCAAGATATAGCATTTGCAACCAAAGACCCGAAAATATGCAATGTTGAGCTTTCTACTATTCAAGAGCTCATATGGTGTCTTCTCTTTCAATGGGTGACAATAGAGGCGGTTGCTACAATAGCAAGCCGTGTAAATAGCTTTGGCCCAAAAGGATTGACTCACATTGTACTCACTAAGCATAGACCTTGCCATATCAATGAGTGTTCTATTCTTCCTCTCAATAAGGTCATTTGATTGTGGAGTGTACTTGGCCGAAAATTGATGTCTAATTCCAAATTCATCACATAACTCATCAATTCTAGTGTTCTTGAACTCACTACCATTGTCACTTCTAACTCTCTTGATGGTTGTTTCAAACTCATTGTGAATGTCCTTGGTAAATGATTTGAATGTTGCAAACACATCACTTTTATCCACTAGAAAGAATACCCAAGTGTATCTAGTATAATCATCCACTATCACAAAGTTATATTTATTTTCACCAATGCTAGTGTATTGTGTTGGCCCAAACAAGTCCATATATAATAACTCAAATGCTTTACTAGTGCTCATCATGCTTTCTTAGAATAGGTGTTTCCAATTTGTTTTCCGGCTTGACAAGAGCTACAAACCTTATTCTTTTCAAACACAACATCTTTCAAGTCTCTAACCAAGTCATGCTTAACCAATCTATTCAATTGTTTTATTTCAACATGACTAAGTTTTCTATGCCATAACCAACCCATGCTAGACTTAGTGAACGAGCATATAGATAATTTAGCTTTACTAGCATTGAAATCAACCAAGTATAGATTCTCATATTTAAAGCCTTTGAAGATCAAGTTAGAGCCATCTACACTTATGATCTCTACATCATCTACCCCAAATATGCATTTGAATCCAAGATCACACAATTGAGCCATGGATACCAAATTAAAGTTCAAGCTCTCTACTAGCAACACATTGGATATGCTCATGTCATTGGATATTGCAATCTTACCAAGCCCTTTGACCTTGCATTTAACATTGTCACCAAATGTGATACTATCATAACCATCATTGTCATTGGTGTTGATTGAGTTGAACATTCTTGCATCACCGGTCATGTGTTGAGTGCACCTACTATCAAGAACACAATGCCTTCCTCTGGCTTTGTAATTAACCTACAAAAGAAGATCAATTCTTTTTAGGTACCCAAACTTGCTTGGGTCCTTGAAGGTTAGTCACTAAGCACTTTGGTACCCAAATGGCTTTCTTCTTTAAGCCCATCCATGGTTTGCCAATGAACTTAGCCATCACACCATTTGTACCCATAGTAAGCATGTAATATGAATCAAGCTTAAGGGAGGATATATTAGCATTTTTGCTCTTGTTGGTGCATTCATGCTCTAAGTGCCACCACGGCCGAAGAAGTGCTTCTCCAAAATAATGAAATTGCTCTAAGTGCCATTCATGATGCAATTGATGAAAGAACATTTGAGAAAATCAAGAATATTGAGATGGCTCATGAGGCTTGGAAGAAGTTAGAAGAATCATTTGAGAGCACTCAAGCCGTGAAGGGTGCAAAGGCATACATTCTCAAAGAGAAGTTTGCAAGCTTCAAGATGAAGGAGGATGAGAGTGTGTCGGAGATGTTCCATAGGCTTCAAGTGCTTGTCAATGATCTCAAAGCACTTGGAGAAGAGGTGAAGGACAAGGACTTCTCCCACAAGTTCTTGAGATGTTTGCCTTCAGGATTTGGTACATTGGTTATTATTCTAGTGAGGACTGGTTTGAACACCATGACACCAAACCAAGTGTTGGGAGACATAATGACCGATGATACATATAGATATGATGATGAGAAGGAAGAAAAGAGGAAGAAGAAGGATGACAAGAAGAGCGTGGCATTCAAGGCCACATCATCCAAGGGCAAAGCCAAGCAAGAAACATCATGTGAAGAAGATGATTCATGGGATGATGATGATGATGAGAAGATGTCTCTCTTTGTCAAGAGATTTGACAAGTTCATGGTGAAGGAGGGATATCATGCTAGAAGAAAGAAGTCTTCATCCAAGAACAAAGAAGAGTCAAGAAGGTGCTTCAAGTGTGGAAGCAAAGATCATCTTGTTGCTCAATGTCCATACAATAGTGACAATGATGATGACAACAAGAAAAATAAGAAGGACAAGAAGAAAAAGAAAGAGAAGAAGGACAAGATGGCCTTCAAGAAGAAGAAGGGTGGTTCATATATGGTCACTTGGGATAGTAATGCTTACTCATGTGATGATGATAATGATAGTGATGATAACAAGACCACCAAGAAAAAGGTTCTTGCAAGCATTGCCATCAATGAGAAGCCCTCTCTCTTCGACTCTTCATCATGCTTCATGGATAAGGCCACTAAGGTACAAACTTGTGATGATGAAAGTGATGAAGAACATGATGATGATAATGAAAATGAAAATGATAGTGATAGTGATGATGATGAACCTACTAAGGATGAATTAATTGACATGCTAGAAGATGCTAGAGAACACTTTGACATCAAGAGAAGGGAATGCAAAAGCTTACGTAAGGAACTAAAAGCCCTTAAGCAAGCCTTTGATGAGCTCAATGCATCTCATGAGAGGCTAGAGGAAGCCAATGAGAAGCTTGGCAAAGCTCACAAAAAGCTTTAAAAGGCTCATTCCTCTTTGCTTGATGAGCAAAACAAAAAGAAGCATGTTGATACTTGTGATGTAGGTTTAACTTGTGATATAATTGATGAATCACTATCTATGCCTATCATTGTTCCTTCTACTAACCCTTCTTGTAGTACTTCCACTTCTACCTCATCTAATGGTGATGGTCTCACTTATGATACCTCACTAGTGGTTGAGAATGAGAATCTCAAGAAAGAGGTTAACAAGCTCACTCACACTTTGGCTAAGGCCTATGGTGGTGAGGACCGCTTGCTTATGTGCTTGGGTAGCCAAAGAGCTTCTCTCTACAAAGAGGGATTGGGCTATATCCTCAATAAAGGCAAAGCGGTCTTTGCTCCTCACAAGACTAGTTTTGTGAAGAATAATGGTCGGTTTTGCACTAGTTGCAAGCAAGTTGGTCAAAAAGAGCATGAATGCACCAACAAGAGCAAAAATGCTAATGTATCCTCCCTTAAGCTTGATTCATATTACATGCTTACTAAGGGTACAAATGGTGTGAAGGCTAAGTTCATTGGTAAACCATGGATGGGCTCAAAGAAGAAAGCTATTTGGGTACCAAAGAGCTTAGTGACTAACCTTCAAGGGTCCAAGCAAGTTTAGGTACCTAAAAAGAATTGATCTTCTTATGTAGGTAAATTATAAAGCCGGAGGAAGGCATTAGGTTCTTGATAGTGGGTGCACTCAATACATGACCGGTGATGCAAGAATGTTCAACTCAATCAACACCAATGGTAATGATGGTTATGATAGTATCACATTTGGTGACAATGGCAAAGGCAAGGTCAAAGGGCTTGGTAAGATTGGAATATCCAATGACATGAGCATATCTAATGTGTTGCTAGTAGAGTGCTTGAATTTTAATTTGCTATCCGTGGCTCAATTGTGTGATCTTGGATTCAAATGCATATTTGGGGTAGATGATGTAGAGATCATAAGTGTAGATGGCTCTAACTTGATCTTCAAAGGCTTTAGATGTGAGAATCTATATTTGGTTGATTTCAATGCTAGTGAAGCTAGATTATCTACATGCTTGTTCACTAAGTCTAGTATGGGTTGGTTATGGCATAGAAGGCTTGGTCATGTTGGAATGAAACAATTGAATAGATTAGTTAAGCATGACTTGGTTAGAGGCTTGAAAGATATTGTGTTTGAAAAGGATAAGCTTTGTAGCTCTTATCAAGCCGGCAAACAAGTTGGAAATACCCATCCTAAGAAAAGCATGATGAGCACTAGTAAAGCATTTGAGTTATTGCATATGGACTTGTTTGGGCCAACACAATACACTAGGATTGGCGGTAACAAATATGGCTTTGTGATAGTGGATGATTACACTAGATACACTTGGGTATTCTTTCTAGTGGACAAAAGTGATGTGTTTACAATATTCAAATCATTTGTCAAGGACATTCACAATGAGTTTGAAACAACCATCAAGAGAGTTAGAAGTGACAATGGTAGTGAGTTCAAGAACACTAGAATTGATGAGTTGTGTGATGAATTTGGAATTATACATCAATTCTCGACCAAGTACACTCCACAATCAAATGGCCTTGTTGAAAGGAAGAATAGAACACTCATTGATATGGCAAGGTCTATGCTTAGTGAGTACAATGTGAGTCAATCTTTTTGGGCCGAAGCTATCAACACGGCTTGCTATTGTAGCAACCGCCTCTATTGTCACCCATTGAAAGAGAAGACACCATATGAGCTCTTGAATGGTAGAAAGCCCAACATTACATATTTTCGGGTCTTTGGTTGCAAATGCTATATTTTGAAGAAAGACACTAGATTGGGCAAGTTTGACAAGAAATGTGATGAAGGATTCCTACTTGGTTATTCCACTACAAGCAAAGCATATAGAGTTTGGAATTTAGATAGTGTTACTCTTGAGGAAGTTCATGATGTTGAATTTGATAAAACCAAGGGTTCACAAGAAGAGAATGAGAACTTGGAAGATGTTAGAGGCATTCAACTTTCAAATGCCATAAAGAACATGGATATTAGTAAATTGAGGCCTAGACAAGTAAATGATGATGAAGATGATCAAGTGCAAGTGATCTCCAACTCAAATGTGCAAGATGATACAAATCAAGCTAGTATAAGTGGCTCTCATAACAATGAACAAGATCAAGTGGCTAGCACATCATCTCTACCCAATGATCATGCAAGTGCAAGCAATCAAGTTCCAATCCTCCGACTAACCAATATTGCAAGGGATCATCCATTGAACACCATAATTGGAGATATTTCAAGAGTTGTACAAACAAGGTCAAGATTGGCATCATTTTGTGAGCATTTCTCATTGTGTCATCCATTGAACCAAAGAAGATAGATGAAGCTTTGAAGGATGTTGATTGGGTGAATGCTATGCATGAAGAGTTGAATAACTTCACAAGAAATCAAGTATGGGAATTGATAGAAAGACCAAAGGAACACAATGTGATTGGAACCAAATGGGTCTTTAGAAACATGCAAGATCAAGATGGGATAGTAGTAAGGAACAAAGCAAGATTAGTAGCACAAGGCTATACACAAGTTGAGGGTCTTGACTTTGGAGAAATATATGCCCCGGTTGCTAGATTGGAAGCAATTAGGATCTTGCTAGCCTATGCTTGTGCCCACAACATCAAGCTCTATCAAATGGATGTCAAGAGTATATTTCTCAATGGTTACATCAATGAAGAAGTATATGTTGAGTAACCTACCGGTTTTGAAGATGACAAGGAGCCCAACCATGTATACAAGTTGAAGAAGACATTGTATGGCTTAAAGCAAGCACCTAGAGCATGGTATGAGAGATTAAGGGACTTTCTACTCTCTAAAGGGTTCACAATGGGCAAGGTTGACACCACTCTTTTCATCAAGAAGATTAGAAAAGATCTATTTGCATTGCAAATCTATATTGATGACATCATATTTGGATCAACCAATCAAGACTTTTGTGATGAGTTTAGAAAGATGATGGCTAATAAGTTTGAAATGTCCATGATTGGAGAGTTGAGTTACTTCCTTGGTCTTTGAAAGTGCATCTAGCCCTTTAGTAGGTTTTGGATGATTGAATAACAACGTGATTAAAGGTCTAACCCGTTTGTGTGGACAGGTGATAGGTTATCTCACAGGTACTTAATGAAAGCCAAAATAATGTGTTGTTGTATAAACAATCTAGTTCAAACATAAGACAACAATGCAAATGGAATTCATTCAAAGGCTTGTTTATTGTGGGATTTTCATGTACTATGTAAAAGCAAGCTTGTGAGAATTAATTAATGAGACATAAGGGTTTGCATATGGAATGGTCTCATATTTGAAGCTTGCTAAATTGAAATAAAAAAGACAACAATACAAATGAATGGATGATTCAACACAAGATGTGACTTGATGGCTTGAGATGGTGAAGATAGCAAGGAAAGGCTTCGAGGTACTAAGCAAGGGTGAAGGGCAAGCGACGGCTTGGCGGCCGAAGAACCTAGCTAGGGTGAAGAAGAAAGTACTTGCATTTAGTTGAGGTACTAATCAAGCTATGATTGTCATATTGATGTGAATGATCAAATTACTATTGGAGTGTTTGATAGAAGTGACTTGATACATTTGGGATTATTCAAATTTGATGAATGGAATCAAGTCACGTGCTCAAGATGGCTATGCTCTAGTGAAAAAGATCAATATCAACATGTTGGCGCCCTCACTTGATGAAGATTGGAATACACGGCTTCGGTTCAAAAAGAGCAACTCAAAAGGTTTAAATCCGTTATACATTTAAATTTGAGTAAATAGGAATACCGTACTATTAAGAGGGATGCATCATGTTGATAGATAATGTTTCATAAGTGCTCAAGCCAACCCAAGTGAGTTTTGAGTATTTGAGCGACAAAAGAGCTAACTTTATTTTTGCTGGTCTAGCAATACTGGACGTGTCCGGTATTCATACCGGATGTGTCCGCTATTTACCCGGCAGTTGTAAAATTGTTGTTCTCGGGTTGGTTCGTTAGGAATTCCGACGGTCGGAAGTTCCGGCAATGGTCGGGAGTTCCGACGACTCGCAATTTAAATAATTTGGAGAGTTCACTGTCCAGGTCATACCGGACGTGTCCGGTATGGACGACCAGATTCCAACGGCTAGTTTTCCAAAGCCTTGAGGGTCGGGAGTTCCGACGTAAGTCAGGAGTTCCGACGGTCGGGAGTTCCGGCATGCATCGGGAGTTCCGACACCTCACTAACTTTAACTCAGTTACATGGTTTTCAAATTTGCTGAGGATCGGGAGTTCCGACGTGAGTCGGGAGTTCCGACGGTCGGGAGTTCCCGCATTCATCGGGAGTTCCGACGCCTCACAACTTCACTGTAACTTAGTTACCATTGGCGTAGTGTAAGTCATACCGGACGTGTCCGGTATTGCAACAGCTATAAAACGGCTAGTTTTTCAAGGGGGCTATAAATACCCCCAAGCCTCCACCTTTGGAGGCTGCTGATTCTGCTGAGATAGACACACGTTTTTGAGCCTTGCCAACTCTCCTAAACCCTCTCTTAGTGAGTGTGTGATCCAAATTGCAAAATCAATTTGTGGGTTAAGAGAGAATTCGAAAAAGAGAGCAAGCCACCACTTGAGCACTTGTGCATATTGTCAATCTCGTGATTTACATTTGTTACTCTTGGACTCTTCGGTCCTAGACGGTTAGGCGTCGCCGGAGAGCACCCGAGAGATTGTGGTGTGCCTCGGAAAGTTTGTAACGGTCGATTCCGCCGCCTCGGAATCATTTAGTGGAAGGAGGAAAAGGAGTTGGAAAAGACTCCGGCTAGAGTGACCTTCGTGGTACCCTCTAGGGCTGACCTTCGCTGGGTCGCCCGCAGCCCCCTCAACGGAGAGTAGGACTCGAACGAGTCCGAACTTCGGTAAAACAAATATCGTGTCTTAATTCGCATTTCATTTGATATTTGTGTTGCTCCAGCTCTTGTGCAGGTTCTCTATGTATATTGTCATCTCTAGTAAGTGCCTGCAGTTTGGTTCGAAGATAGAAATCGAAAGGAGCAAGTTCGGGGCTGATCTGCAGAAATCGTGTATACCGGACACGTCCGGTATTCCCTGCCTGCACTGAAAATATTTATTCTCTGTTCTAACTTGGTGTTGCAGGGTTATAGCTTCTAGATATATTCTTTATACCTTGTTTACTCTGTGGCTAACTTGTGAGGGGTGGTAGTACTCTTAATTTGGAGTTTCCATTTTGGAAACTCCCCTTTCTAATTGTTTCCGCATTTAAAGGTGTTAATTTTCAGAAACACCTATTCACCCCCCCTCTAGGCGACATCCTAGGTCATTTCAGTCTTCAAATCAAGCAATTAAAGAATGGTACTTTTGTGAGTCAAGGCAAATATATCAAGGACATGATCAAGAAGTTTGGCATGAGTGATAGCAAAGTCATTAGCACACCGATGGAAACCAATGGCAACTTAGATAGTGATGCAAGTGGAAATATGGTAAATCAAAAGTGGTATCGGTCTATGATTGGAAGCCTACTCTATGTGACCGCATCAAGGCCGGATGTCATGTTTAGTGTATGCATGTGTGCAAGATTTCAAGCCTCACCAAGAAAAAGTCATTTGAAGGCTATAAAAAGAATATTGAGGTACTTAAAGCATACATCAAATATTGGATTGTGGTATCCCAAAGGAGCAAAGTTTGAGCTAGTTGGTTACTCCGACTCGGATTATGCGGGATGCAAGGTTGAAAGGAAGAGCACCTCAGGCACATGTCAATTATTGGGAAGATCACTTGTTTTATGGTCATCAAAGAAGCAAAATAGTGTTGCATTATCAACCGCCAAAGCCGAATACATATCCGCCGGTAGTTGTTGTGCACAAATACTTTGGATGAAGGCCACTTTGAGTGACTTTAGAATCAAGTTCAAGAAAGTGCCATTGCTATGTGACAATGAGAGTGCTATTAAGCTAACAAACAATCCGATTCAACATGCAAGAACAAAGCACATTGATGTCCGCCATCATTTCATAAGAGATCACCAACAAAAAGGGGACATTTGCATTGAGAGTGTAGGCACCGAAGATCAACTTGTCGATATATTCACCAAGCCATTGGATGAGAAAATGTTTTGCAAGCTAAGGAATGAGTTGAACATATTGGATTTCTCAAATATGTGTTGATGCACCCCCCCACTTATATGACATGCCTCTCCTTCGAGCAATCCAAGGTAAAAGTTGATTGGCATGGCATACATCCTTGCTAAGGACATGTTTAGTGCATCTAGTCATCTCTTCATTTTATTAGGCTCATTCATGACAATCAAATGAATTTGATGTTCATATGGTATCACTATTGCTTCTATGCTTGACTTGATCTAGTGATAGCATATGACATGTTTGTGAGCTTGTAAACTTAGTGTTTAATCTAGAAAATAAGCTTTAAGTATTTAACTCAACATGGTACAAGATAACCCTTATTTGGAGGTGTGAAGAAGCTTGTCCTTGGATCAAACCGAGTTAAATATCTTTGGTAAATGATCTAGATTGGACAAAATTTGGGAATATGATCCTCATCCCATTGATTGACATTGAAAATCTCAACCCTACAAATGATATTATCTACTTTTTGAACCTTTGTGGTCATTGATGACAAAGAGGGAGAAATTAGTGTACAAAGATAGTGAAAAAGGGGGAGAGAAATAGTAGTGATATTAATACATAGGGAGAACTTGACATAGGAGGAGTAATATGACAAAGGAAAGGGATCAATTAAAACTTTGAGTACACAAGTAGGGGGAGCAAACTCATGAACTTGTATGATGCATTTGAATATGCATTTCATATGTTTGCTTGCATGGCACAAGTTTTTAAATTTTAATATCCATGCTTGTGTGATGAATGATAGTTGTAAACTTGAATGATGAAATGAAAATCTAGCATGCATAGGTTTATTCACAAGTAATATCATTTTCAATTATTATCAAGTGATATCTATTCCAAATAGATTTTCAAGTAGTATCTTTTACAAAGTCTTTACAAGTGGTATCTAGCTATCCTTTTGAAGTATTTTTCAAGTGGTATCTAGCTAACCGTGGTGCTAAGGATGGTATAATGGTGCACTCCAATTGGTATCACGCTTCAAAGGTCCATCTTGTATACCTTAGCATCATTTGGTAGACATTGTCTCATATATTTCCTATCTAATCATATGTGCAAGCTACAATCCAAACTCTTAGCACATATATAGGGGGAGCAATTTCTACCATATGGAGTTCATGAATCTTGTCCATATCCTTTTACGCATGGTAAATATGCTTGGACAAGCAACATGGATTCAATTGAATCTTATTTCATATCTTTGTATATGGGTTGTCATCAATTACCAAAAAGGGGGAGATTGAAAGCTCTAGTTTGGTTTTGGTGAATTGATGAACCCTAAGTGCTAACCTAGTTTATCAAGTGATCATGATATAGGTAGCACACTCCAAGTGGTGAAGCAAATGAAGATCATAACACGATGATGGTGATGCCATGGTGATGATCAAGTGCTCGGACTTGGAAAGAAGAAAGAGAAAAACAAAAGGCTCAAGGCAAAGGTATAAATTGTAGGAGCTATTTTGTTTTGGTGATCAAGACACTTAGTGAGTGTGATCACATTTAGGATCGATAGCCGTACTATTAAGAGGGGTGAAACTCATATCGGAATGCAGTTATCAAAGTGCCACTAGATGCTCTAACTCATTGCATATGCATTTTGGATCTAGTGGAGTGCTAACACCCTTGAAAATGTTTGTGAAAAATATGCTAACACATGTGCACAAGGTGATACACTTGGTGGTTGGCACATTTAATCAATGGTGGTGAAGTTTAGGTACAAGGGTAAGAAACTCCACCGGCGCTCTATACAGAAAAGACGGAGGTCACTGGGAGTGACCGGACGCTGGCCTCGGTTGGACCGACATGTCTGGTCGGGTGTAACAGCAAAGACGCTGGCGTCGGTCAAATGACTGGACGCTGGGTCACTCTGTGATCGGACGCTGGCAGGGTGCGTCCGGTCAGTGCTGACGTACGCTGATGTGAGGCGCACAGAGGAGACATTGAGGGACCGGACACTGGGTGAGTCCGGTCGGGCATGACCGGACGCATCCGGTCGTAAAAATTCATGTTTGGAACCTTACTGGAAATGACCGGACGCTGGTGGCTCAGAGTCCGGTCAGTTTGTGCACAGTGTTCGGTCAGGAGATGACCGTTGAAATCTGACGAACAATATTTGAAGCAGGGGACACGTGGCGTGCATCACGTGACCGGACGCTGAGGGCCAGCATCTGGTCGATCGGACCGGAGCGTCCGGTCACCCCGCGCTGTGCCCAGTGAAGGGGTACAACGGCTCTATTTTGTGGGGGCTTCTATTTAAGCCCCATGGCCGGCTCAAGCTCACTCTCTTGGCCATGTGTATTGACAAAGGAACCTTGTGAGCTTAGCCAAAGCCCTCCCACTCATTTTCATCATAGATTAAACATCTTTGTGAGATTGGGAGAGAATCCAAGTGCATTGCTTGAGTGTTTGCATCTAGAGGCACTTGGTGTTCGTGTTTTGCTGTGGGGTTCGCTTGTTACTCTAGGTGGTTGCCGCCACCTAGACGGCTTGGAGCAGCGAGGATCGTCGTGTAGAGGGTGGTGATTGTCTCCGGCTCCGATCGTGGTGATTATGAGGGGTTTCTTGACCTTTCCCCGGTGGAGCACCAAAAGGTACTCTAGTGGATTGCTCGTGGCTTGTGTGATCCTCATCTTGTGTTGGTTATGCGGCACCCTATTGAGGGTTTGGCGTGTGAAGCCAATTAGCGCGTGAACCTCCAAGTGAGTGAATCGCCACAACGAGAACTAGCTTGCCGGCAAGCAAGTGAACCTCGGAAAAAAATCATTGTGTTCATCATTGATTCCGAGGTGATTGGTCTTCATTGTTATCCATACTAGTGATTGATTGGTTCATACATCTACATGGAGGTATAACCTTCTTGCCTACTCTTTACATTACCGCAAACTAGTTGTCAAGCTCTTTAGTGTAACTAGTTGTGAGAGCTTGTTAGTTTGGTTAGTGTGGCTCTTTAGTTAGCATTTGAGAGCACACTAACTTAGTGTAGTGATATAGCTATTGTGTGGATATACTTCATCTAAACTAGAATTGTGGTAGGTGGCTTGCATTTTGGTAGGCTAGCGCAAAACTCACTTCGCCTCATAATTGTCTAATCCTTTTGTTAAGTGTTGTTGTAGAAATTTTATTAGGCTATTCACCCCCCCTCTAGCTATTAGGACCTTTCAGTTGGGCAGAGAAAATTGACTCAACCACATTGAAAGGTCTTTGTGTGGTTTTGGTAATTGAGTGACAACCTAGGTGGACTAATTATGTTTATATAAATACACAGGTGATTAGTCCACATGTATATGTGTGTGAGCAACATATGCCATGAAGGTGAAAATGGCTCAGAGATGTTGCAAAGCTCACACATGTGATGATGGAGGAGCTTATTACAAATGAGACATGATATTGAGTCATGTGATCAAGGTGGAGAAGATCAAGACATGACTTGGCTTGATAGACCGGTTCCAAGCGTGAAGGGCAAGTTGGAGGCTTTGGAGCGATGGACCGCGTGGCGGTGAAGCTTAAGCAAGGCTTGGCACCGATGGATGAAGGCAACGGTGAAAAGCAAGTGAAATTAAGATCAATGAACCAACATGATCACGTGATGATATGAAGTGGACCATATCATTATTGATCGTGTTGGTGCATGTGTTGCATCGACATTGGAGGAGATGGAATGGAATGCGCAAGGCAAAGGTATAACCTAGGGCATTTCATTTCACCGGTCATAGGTGTGTAGAGAAGTTGATGATCGGGTTTAGGATAGATGGCCGTACTATTAAGAGGGGCAAACTTGTTTGCATATCGATCATCTAGTGCCACTCAAGTGATCTAACTTTGCATCGTCGCTAGGATTGAGTGGCGTGGTAAGTTGAGTGGCTAATCCTTTGGAAAATGATTGTGAAAATGCTAACACACATACACATGGTGGTGTACACTTGGTGGTGTTGGCACATTTACAAAGGAGATGAAGTTAGAGTTGATTTGGATCAACTCGACGATGGAACGGAGGTGAGAAAGGTTCGAAACTCCACCGGCGGAGTGTCTGCCCGTAGAGTACGGATAGTTCGACGGTGCCACCGGCGCCCTATATAGAAAAGATAGGGTTTCACAGTGTGTACCGGACGCTGGTCATGTAATGACCGGATGCTGGGGTCCTGCGTCCGGTCAGTGGCAGCAGTGAGCGTGCGGTCTTGGTCTCGTGACCGGACGCTAGCGCAAAGAGTGATCGGACACTCAGGGTCTGTGTCCGGTCAGTGTTGACATATGGTGATGTAGGCGGCGCTAGAGTCAGGCGCGTAGGCACAGAACTGATCAGACACTGGTCTGCGTCTGGTCATGGTGGACCAGACGCGTCCGGTCGCAAAATAGAGGCTCGGGGAGCTCTCTGGAAATGATCGGACTCAGACGCAGCAGCGTCTGGTCATTCACTATGCAGCATCCGGTAGCAACTTAACCATTGAGATCGAGCAGCTCCAGTTGAACACAGAGCGACACATGGACGGCGTAGAGCGACCGGACGTTGACAGGGTGCATCTGGTCGATCTGACCGGAGCGTCCGGTCGTCCCGAAATTTACCCAGTGAAGGGGTAATGGCTATTTTATCCCTTGGGGCTATAAAAGGAGTGTGTGGCCAACCTTGGGCTGGTTGCTGAGCACCCTCATGCCTATGTGGCTTGTGTAGGAGTGCTTGGATGCCCTCTAACTCACTTGTGCTTGCAAGAGTGTGAATCGATTGCGAGTGAGTGTGATTCTAGTGCGTTGCATTGTGAGATTGCATCGAGTGGCACTAGGTGATCGAGTTGCAAGCCGGTGGTGCTTGTTACACTTGGAGGTTGCCACCTCCTAGAAGGCTTGGTGGTGGTCACCGTCGAAGCTCGCAAGAAGCTTGTGCGGTGCTCCGGAGAAGAGCTTTGTTAGGGGCATTGTGCTCGCCCCGCGGGAGCCGCAAAGAGCAACTCTAGTTGAGCGTATCATTGAGCTACCCTCACTTTCGGGATAGATTCTTGTAGTGCCCGACGTGCGGGCTTGGTGGGTGATACCAATTAGCCACCGAACCACCAAGTGAGCGGTCAACACAACAGGGACGTATCGTGTTGGCAAGCACGTGAACCTTGGGAGAAAATCACCGTGTCAACCTTGTTCTTCCCGTTGGTTTGCAATCCCCTTACACAAGCTTGTGATTACTTTTATATACATTGTGCTTGTGTAGATGCTCTTATAATTAGTTAGCTTGTGTAGCTCACTAGTTACCTTCTTCCTTGTGTAGCATGGAAGTAGCTCCCTTGCGTAGCTAATTTGGTTTGTGTAACCTTGTTAGTCACTTTGCTTAGTTTGTGTAGCTAAGTATTTGCGCTCTCTAATTTGTCATTGGTTGCCTTGTTATTGAGCATTGCTAGTGAGCTTAGTTGGCTTTGTACTTTTGCTTACTAGCATGTGTAGGAGCTCCCTCATTGCTTGAAATACTAGTGGCATAGGTTTGTGTGGCCTTGCTCCTAGAATTGGTTAGGTGAGCTCTAGCTAGCCCGGCACCTTTGTTGCTTAATCAGGATCTTTGCAAGGTGCTAGAGAAGCTAGATAGAGGGGTGTAGTATTGGCTAGACCGATAGTTTTAATTCCGCACTTGTTTCGATTAGCCGACATGATTAGATTTTAGAAACAACTATTCACCCCCCTCTAGTCGCCATCTCGACCTTACACATGTGGCTCATCCCCTCTAGCGCTAACCATGCGGTTTGGGGGAGGCGGTTATTTTAAATTATCTTTTGTAATGGCAGAGGTGGGTAATTTACATACAAAATTAGGGGGTTAACAGGATTTACGTACATGGTTTACGCGGTTCACACGGTTTACACCATTGGGGCCTCTAATTAGTAATAGTAAGATAGTAAGATAAGATTATTTCATTCTGATTTTTTGTCGCATTTTGATACACGATTTACGTGGTTTACACAGTTTGGAGGATGACGATTGATTTCCCCGAGACGTTCGACATCCCCATGCCATGGAACCATCATGAACGGAGCGATCAAAAAATCCCAAGAGGGTTTTTTGGAACTCACCTTGCTCCGCTCCAATTACCCTCCCCAGTGCACCGCTCTGTAGTGACGTCGCTCCCTGACCTGAGGATCTATCTTTTTCCGTCACTGCATGTGTCCTTGTTCCATGGAGAAGCTCCCAACGGATATGGCTATTGAGATTGCTAGACGCGTCGTTGCAGCTACAGTAGATCCCATGGAAGATCTTGGCAGCCTGCGGGCAACCTGTTCGCAGATGCGTAGGGTGTGCGGCGACGCCGTAGTGGGACGGAGCATACCACTATGGTGGGTGCTGCTGCGTGGGAACCAACTTGGGACCTGGAACCGGTTCTACGACCATGAGTACCATGCCAAGCACATCGACTGGCTTGCCAGCATCGGCAACCCGGAGGCCTGCTTCTACGCTGGGATGCGCGCTATCTTCGTGGAAGACCACAGCGCGCTCATGCTGTGGCTCGACATGCTTGAGCGCTCCACCATGGCAGGCCATGATGTTGCTGCATTTGTTCTCTCCCTTGTGCTCCATAGGTGCAATAGCGGTGCCAGCAACGACAACATTGCCCGGCAGTTGTTGAGGAAGGTCGAAGGTGATTAAGCGCGCCCGGCGGCAAATGTGACATGGAAGAATAGGAAATGTACACGACGCCTCCAACAAGCCATGTTCGTGTTGCAGGACTTGGCTGGGCGGCCGGGGCCGGGTGAGTCTAGTCCTCTGCCTCCTCTGGCCATGTCGGTGCATCGCCAGGACGGACATCAGTGCAAAGGCGAAGGCTACGTCGACCACGCAGGATGGGAAGGTTAGGAGGGAGTGGGCTATGTTCTGCAGTGAGGAGTGTAGGATCCACAATGAGTGTGGTAGGTTCTTCAAAAGAATATGGTAGATTCTGCGCAGATCAATGTTGATATGTATATATCTGGATGATGGGGATTTGTATGATAAACTCTTCATTCTCCTTAATATAATGATACACAAGTACGATTCCTTTCTAAACTCGTTACAATTACCTTCCTTCTCGTATGATGCGGTTCAGATTCCCTTGCACATGTTTCCAATTTCTTAATACAAGTTATTTAAGTCATATCCACTAATAAACATGAGCAGGGAAGGCAACAGTCAAGGTCTATCACATCCACGACCACCCACGTGAGTCACGGGCGATGGAGCAGGGAAGACAACATGGACCATTTGATTCCCTGCACTTTGCGATAAAAAACTAACGCTGAATCACCGTATGAAATCACGACGGGAGCTGCAATAATGACAATTTGTAAACACAACAAACCAATTTGTAAATAAATCAAGGCAAATACTTTCACCCCAGCACCATCTCAGTGAGGTGATTTATCTCACATCTGTGTAGCCAAGGCAAATACTACGACACTTAAAAAATGGAGTAACAAGCATCACAACCATTTAGTTATTAATTGTTTTTAAGGCAAAAACTATATATAAATGACACAGTAACAAGCATCACAACAATTTCATTGATAACTTCAGTTACATTGGTCCATTTGTAAACAAAATAAAGATGGCACACAACTTTAGCTGAAATAATGACAACATCCATCATTGAGGAAATTAACATGTCCATAGACAAGCAAACAACACTGGTCCATTTAAAATGCATGACAGAGAGATACATCAAATGCAGCTTTATTTACTGCTCTGCTAATGAATCTGAGAATAAGGGAACATAAGGAAGATAGTATGGTCTGTAGATGAACTCTTTTTTAACGGTATGTCTACCATACCAAAAGACACGGGCAGGGATGACACGAACTCTTCTGCGGTCCATGTCATATGCGATGATTGTTCCATCCTCCCTAGCAAAGAAAATCAAATTCCATTCGGGGGTAATCACTATGCACTCATCAACAAAATCTGGGTAACCAAATCTAATATTAATCCTTCCAAACACGATCCGCATGGTGACCGTATGCTTTAATGTCCAGTTATTAGTATCATAGTCTTCAAGGATCTAGATTGAAAGCTTGGAATCATTGGGACCATCAACAGTACATATACACTAGGCCTATCAATTGTCCTCCATGTGTTTCCCACCATATCCACAGCAAGTATCATAGAGTACCCCCCAGAGTGCCCCATAATGTGCAGACAACCATTAAAAACACATTTGGTTGCCTGTAAAATGTCACATCAGTATGCTCGTCTGATTTAGATTCCTTGTAGATCCATGCTGCAGTTTGAGATGAGTAGATCTCCACACCTACGCTCACAGCCTTGACATCCATATATTCAATCACATGGAAGTGCGAGGAGGCTATCGGATCGAACCCCAAGCGAGCCTCACCAATAGCATGGCCAACATCATGGGTGCTAGGCGGCAGAATTTTAAACTTCTGGGTTATTGGATTGCAGATGACATAGCGGTATCCATCAGCCCTAAGGCACCAGCATAGGATGAGGCCATTGCAGCAATCTGAGACAGCTACATTGTCAATGTTGAAGGGCAAGAATTCTAAGGAGGGGGGACGTACACCAGGGATGACGCTGGTGAAGTTTCGATTGCCGTTCTCACTATCATAGAAGAAGCTAGCCATAGTCTAGGGAAGTACCTGATGGTTGTCGGAGATGAGGTGGTTCCAGGAGCAACAGACACATTTGTAGGAGAACAAGGAGCGAGGTGGGAGGTGGCGAAGAATGTCGAGAAGGAGATTGTCTGTGAGGCTAGCCATAGCATTCCTCTGGTTAGGCGCCGTCTCCATTTCAAAGAGCCTACGACAAAGATCCATTCCTTACTGACGAGATCTAAAGAGGAACATAATCCGACAAAGATCCATCAGTGAAGTGTAAGAACATACCCTTGCCTTTGGATCTGGCGGCGGCGCGGTGCGAGGCGTGCAATGGTTCACACAAATTGCGAGAGGAACAACGCGTCGGCCGTGCGGGAGGTGGCGGCGGCGCGGCGCGAGGCGTGCAAGGGTGAGAGAAACAATGCGCCAACCTTGAGGATTGAGAAGTGGAATGGTGATGCAACTGTGTTGTGGGTAGTTGGGAAATGGGAAAAATAACTCACGCTGAATATACTACTGCTGGTAGACCAAACGGTCGTGTAGGGCCGACGACCAGAATGCCTATCCAGTCAGCTCGACTTTTCATGCGACAAAGAAAATACCACTGCCGCATCTACTGTTAACCCGTGGATGGTAGAAGTTTCAACTGCCAGTTTTCTTCATCATGAGGCCTCGTTATCGGTCCAACCGGTGGTGGAAGTATAACACCGTCGCTTCTATCGCGACGGCAGTGAAAGTGGCGATAGTGAAAAGTCAATCTATAGTAGTGCAAGTCTTGTATAGAGATGAAATAGTTGACCTCCAACGATTCTTGCACCTAAATATTCTAAGGAATATTTCACAATAATAGCACAAAGTAATAAGAACAAGTAGAACACAAGTGACATGCGATTTAATCCGAGGTTCGGCCAAACCACAAAAGAATGCCTACATCCCCGTTGTTGAGGACATGAGGTGACCACAAAGGCCAGAGTCTATTTCACCTCCTTGCCTCTCTTAAGTGACCACAAAGTTCACTTGAGAAATCCACTAAGAACAACTAGGTGATACAAACTTTCCGGGGGGGGGGATCCACAAGTTGGAAGCTCCCGGACAACTCCTTGTCGGCTAGGATTCAAGAATCCAAGAGTAATAAACTCAAAGCGAGCCTTGGAGGAGTCTCAAATGCTCAAGAGAAGGGATGTGATGGTTGTGGGCTCAAGTATCAAGCAAGTCTCCTCTCAAATCCACACAAGAACAAGTGCTTAAGTCAAAGTTATGTGTGTGTCGGAGAGGGAGAAGGTGAGTAATAGCACGGGAGTTTTGGCTCGAGGTAGGTGAAGGGTTATAGCCAGAGAGAGAGAGGAATATAAATACCACCCTCTCAGATCCAGCCGTTGGAGTGGTGAAACGCCAAATCCTAGACATCTTGTGAGGACCGAAGCTCCGGAAAACCAGATCTAAGCAAAAAGTCTATGCAAAACCGGACATCCGGTCCAAGTTGTCAGTTTTGGAAAAATCATTTTTAAAATTATTTTCAGACATCCGGTTTGGAGAAGGGGACATCCCGAAAGTGTTGTCAGCCTTGGAAAAAATAGAAATTCAATTATTTATCCAGAGATCCAGTCAGGACCAGACATCCGATTTGGCTGTTAAAAATCAAAAATAATTTTTCCTTAAACTTTTTCACAAGGATGTTTGGGCAACTAAAATGGGTTAGTTGGCCACTCTTTGAGCATTAAGACACTTGCAAGATAATGACTTTGAATCCCTCTTTATAGTGTGGAATTTTCCTATACTCAAATGCAAAATATAAAGAATTTAAATTGCTATGAAGCTCCAAATGCCACAACTTATATTGAATGAAATTGGAGGGTCGTCATTCCACAAATGCGACACATATGTAAATTAAACCTGCTCAAACACTTGTTAATGCGTTAGTCCTTTGATTGCTTATCATTAATCCACGAAAACCCATAGAAGGGAGAAAATACACTTTCATAACCAAGGGAAGGAGATTGGAGACTGGGTAGATCACACAGGGCCGGTGAAAGAATCTAAATGGCTAGGTGGGGTAAATAGCCTAATTAAATTTATATAAATTCACTAGAGCAACTTGGTAGATAAATTTCTATAAATTCACTAGAGTAATTTTTTCTTTTCGTCTTTTGGCGTGACGCCCGGGCAGAGACGGCAACTGACGATGCTCCTTCCCCCTCTCTCTCTCTCTCTCTCTTCAGCTGCCAACTGGCCCCCACTGCAGACAGCAACGGACGGCAGCGGCAGCAAACGGCAAACGCGCGAGAGCAAACGGTGAATCCAGCAGCAGCCAATGGCAGAGCGACAACGGGCGCAGGTCCTCCCGCTGTCCAACTCGGTGCGGTTCCCTTCCCACGCAAGTAGCAGCGGCAGGACCACGCGCAGGCGCAGCGCAGGTGCCTGGTCAAGCGCGCCGCTTCCTCTCTGCATGCAGTGACTGGACCAGTCCGTACGGCGTCAGCATCTGGTCCCCACGCTGGCCTTCCGAAGTCCGAAAGAACAGGCAGAAGCGCTATATGATATGCACCCTGCGCTCTCTCAGCATCAGCACGCAGAGACAACCAGCGGAGCACACAGCGGCGGCAGCTCTCCCTCACATGCGCAAGAGCTCCCAGCGTAAATTCCAGCTCGGGCTGGAAAAAATTCCAGCCGGACAGGCTCGGCCTAGGTGCAAACACTGGAGGGGCAGCCCACTCCAATAGAGAGGGCGCTCGGAAAAATAACTGGGCTGGCCTAGAATTTTAACATAAACCCCCTTTTCATTGCTATCTCTTCCCAAAAACACTAAACCAATTTTAGCACTTGAGATAGCTCTTCACAAATATTTTTTTAGGTTTTCTCGTGCATCTCACCATATCACTAAGCGCAATGCATATGCAAATAAGACTCGCACATAGTGGCACTACTAGATAACCATTGTAATCCAAGATTTTCTCTCTTTATAGTACGGTTATTTATACTAAACCCAATCACGCACTCTATTGCGTCTTGACCGGCAAAACAAAATGCCCTAGCATATACTTTTGCCTTCAGCCCTTGCATTTTGTTTTTCTCTATCTTCTTTTCCAAGTTGGAGCACTTGATCATCATCTTTTGGCCATCTCCATCAACATGAGTGCCATCTAGCTCCATCTTAAACTTGGACCAACCTATCTCATCTGCACACTTAGAGTATAGAGTTAGTCCAATAGGTTTCATCAATTATCCAAAACCAAACTATGGCTTTCAGCCGGTGAGGTCTCTAGCGTAGTCTTGTGCTTGGTGTAGGCAAGAAGAAGATGAGTCTTGTCTTTGTTTGACTTGAGGACTACGAGATCACACAGGTATTCTGGCGAGAACCCCTAAGCGTGGGCAAGAAGAAGATGAGTCTTGTGTTTGTTTACAGCTTGAGTTACTCTCTCATCTTTTTACACTCCTCTGTGGGCTTGCATTCATCACGCCCGAAGTCTACAAACTCTCCTCTTTTTTACACTCGCTCATGTTGTGGGCTTGCATTCATCTCGAGTCGGGTCTACAAACCGGCAATGGTAAGTGGTAAAAAAAGGAAACTCTCTTCTTTTTACACACTCGGGATTATTGCATTCATCACTATTTGGATCTATAAACCGGCAATGCTTAGTAGTAAAAAACAGAAAATATGTGTGTTAGATTCAAACTCGAGGCCTCAACATTTATGTTCCCTCAAACGCATATTCCAACTAAGCTACGTGACACATATGACTACAACTGACGCTATTCTTTTAACTACACCATCTCAAATTAAAAAGTTGTCAACTACAAAGTTTGAGATCTCTTTAAACTCTATAATTTTAATATAAAGATTATCTTGCTCCAATCGCATATGTAAAAGTTATGATTTTTTTATGCAAAAAAAGTCTATCACTAGCTATTCAATCCACGAACCAGCAGTGATAACCGACAATGATAGTCCACAGCCTATCACTGCCGGTTGAAGCCATGAACCGACAGCGATAGGCCATCTATTATTGTCGTTTGTCCTATCACTGCTTGTTGAAGCCATGAACCGGCAATGATACTCTATCACTACGGTTTTCTAATGACCGGCAACCTTGCTACACGGTTTACTGAGCGAGGATTGGTGGGCCTCGCCAGAAAACTCGAACTCAATGATAACGCGAGACAACGATTTATACCAGTTCAGGCCGCTAAATAGCGTAATACCCTACGTCTTGTGTGGTAGATTGCCTTGCATCGGATTGTATTGTGTATATATGAATTGTTACAAGGGGTGCCCCTGCCTCTCTTTATATAGTCCAGAGGGGAGGCGCACAGTTCTAGTCCTAGTCGGTTAAGATATATACTATTACAAATATAGACTTTTCGAATCCGACTAGGTCGATTTACTTGCTGCAGAAGTCACGCCACCTTGTCCCATATCTTCTTGACAGTCTGTGGGTTGGACCATCTCCTTGTCGGGTAGTCGGCCCTGAACCCTTAGGATCTTAGTCCGTCAGATTTGTAAAACAACCGGCAATGAAGGTCTTTTCTAGCATAGTGACTATCCTTTTTATGTGATACTTCACTCCAGTAGCCACCCAAAGAATTAGACTTTTGGGGGCTTCTCTGCACTCCCCACTATATATCTAGATGAAGCTGATGAGAGGGCACATCTATTTATTAGGAACTTATGCAACATTCTAGAGAAACTAACCAGTTTTTGTTTTTATTTTGACCCAAAAATTTTCTGTTCTGTAATTTTTTATTAGTAAAGTGAACCCTTATTTCTTGTTATACACTCATATTGCCTAACAATTGCTCCTAACCTACAGGATATGTAGTGTCTTCCTTCCACATCAATGATCGTGCGATTGAGCTCACTGAAACCAACAGGGTGCGGCTGATTCGTGCCCGCAAGATTGCAACCACTCGAGAACCCACTTTTCAGTATTAGCCACCACCGCATATGCTATAGCTATGGCTATTATTGTTTTCAACGAGGTGTTTTGGCTGAAGTCCATATGCAACAGTGGTAATCAAGGCTCTTGAGGTGGTTAACTTTGCTAGAAGTTTATCCGACATATATTAGAAGCTGATATTTTTGTAGGGACAGTTGTCCATAGATGTTCAAACAATGAGAAAGGATCACATATGGTCGATCATTTAATCGGTCAAAATGGAGAGTTGGTTTTCTACAAGCTAGAAATGTATAAGGTCAACACTACCCGAAAAAACTTATCTATTGAGACTGGAAAATTAGAGACCAGCTATTAACTTCAATGATCCCACATTTTAGGAGCAGAAATCGAAGTGGAAGGAGGAGATGGAAGATGAAGAGGAAGCAGAGGGGGAAGGGAGAGGAGTAACTAGTGATGAATGAGGAAGAGGGGAGTCAGAGGATCAGGAAGAGGGGACAAGAAGAAGCAGGTGGAGGTGGAGGTGGAGGTGGACGAGGGTGAGATGAAGAAGCAACTGGAGGTGAAGTGGAGGTTTAAGATGAAGATGAAGAGGTGGAGGTAGAGGAAGGGAATGGTGAAGGATGTAGCTACCTACTATCGTCTGAACATCGTCTTGTTGGTGATGTGCGACATTAACATTGTTTAGTTCAATTCAACATGTGTGGATGCATACATGTTGCTTGTCTTGGTGAAGAAACAAAAGTTGTCTAAGGTGTTGGTCTATGACTGAACATGAGAGATCGGAGGAGAGTGAGAGGGAGAGAGTAAATGAGTAATGGGATAAGAGCCCTCTCCACCTTCCTCCTCCACCGCTTTTATAGGGGAGGTGGATGGGGAGGTTTTTATTCTTTCCCTTGGTGGAGTTTATATTTACAAATGAGTCCCTCAAAGTTACAAAATGGTCCCTAATAAATATTATCAAACAATCCCCTGGGCTTTGTATTAATTAGGCTCTAAACACTGTAATGGGTCCCTAACATATATGCCTTGCCCCCAATACAGAGCTTGTCCAGCGACCTGCCATGACATGTTTAAATTTATGATTTTTCAAGTTTGTATGTGATATATCTTTACAAGATCAAGTAATTATTATGCCATAAGTATAAGTGAAAAGGAGTTGTAACCACAACGTTTTCTATATCGAAATCAAAGCATTTTTCTGATGCAAGAAAATGGGATTATAAGTAAACTATTGAAATAATACCGTTCATGCAATGTCGGTTCACGTCTACACCTGTCTTCTACATAAGTTCCTTTGTGAAGTTGCTTGTGATACAGATCTAAATTTGTAAGATCCTGCACTCTACACTAGAGTAGTTATTCCATACACAAGTTGAGTGTTGTCCTATTTGTAAATCAATTGTTAATATTATTTACCCCTATTTTGTCAAAATTAATTTCACGGAGAGGGCTGCTCCAAACAACATAGATGGGCGGAGGACTTCTTGGCGACTCAATGAGAGTTCCCGATAGCCTCCCCAACTTCCTACCTTGACTCATTCATCGGCCACCGCTGCCGGGCGTCACCCCCCACTAGCTGGGCCCAATCGCCACCCACCGGTGAATAAGAGGGGTCACCGGGGCGGGTGTCCAAGGACTCGAGTGGTGTGGTCGTCGGACTCGAGTACCTGTTGCCCATGGTAGGAGCAGCGGCATTGAGACTAGCCAGGTCATGAGCGGTGATGCCATTTCCGGATCTACTTGTTCTTGTGGTTTTGGTTGTAGGGCTTGAGAGGATCAACACACCATATGTACAGTAAACCTTGGTAACAAGTAGAATCGATTAAATAGACATAATCTTTGTAGATTTGTGTTTTCACTTTACCAAGTCTAGGATCTGGTCCATACTAGAATTTCTGGTCTTTGGAGATCCAAAAATTCTGGTTCTGTTATCCGCTACAACTTTTATATTTTCACGAATGCCCATTCTCCCACCTCTAGGTGACATCTCAATCCTTTTAAAATTACCCACCTCTATCTTTATAAAATATAATTCAAAATAAACACTACATTTATATCTAAATTACCCATCTCTATTGTCATGAAAGATAATTTAAAATAACCCTATTTTTCATATAAATTACTCACCTCGGCCATTATGAAAGATAATGCAAAGTAGCCCCTAACTTTGCATCTAAATTACCCACATATATCATCATGAAAATAATATTTTAAACTTATATCTAAATTATCAACCTCCACCATTATAAAAATAAGCAATTATGCTACATATATTTCTAAATAACACACTTCTACCACTGTTATGTTAAAAGGTATGCAGAATGCTACGCTCCACCATGTAGACTAAGTAAACATGTATACATTAGGCTAAATATTTATTTTATTAGTTCACAGAAAAATATTTCCATAACAAACTATAAATCATATCAATACTAGCAATGGCATTGATATATTATATGAATACTCCATGAAGATATATTTTTTGTAAATTTTTACTTTAAAGAAGTTTATACCTTTGGCTAAAATGTTATCTTATATCGATACTCATAATTTAATTTTAAGCATTCTATTTTATACTACTACACATATAATTATTTGATATACTACCAATACAAATTAAACATCTTGAGCACCATGGTGCAAGTTGAAATGACTATTTATGCCATTCTTAATAAAATAAAAAGTTAGAACTTTTGAACAAAATATGCAATGAGCACTAGAGTTTTCAATGTAACACATGATAAAAAATATTGCAATAACTAATAAGATTAAAAGTTCATAGTTCCAAATTGTAAATTGTTCTAGTTTTTTAGGTATATAGTTTTTTCTGTGTACGTAGATATACATTATGTTTAGATATATAGTAAAAGTTATGTATATATAGGAACGATAGAATGATTTATAATCTGGAACGGAGGGAGTAAAAAACTAAAATATAGATTCATGATGTCATGAAAACTTATGAAAGAAGAGCTGATATTCCCTCCGTTCAGATATAGTAATCATATTAGACTAGAGGAAAAGTCATACAAAATAGATTTGACCATTAGTTTCTCTTATCATATAAAGTTGACGGCTAAAAATTATTATCAACTTAGAGACACTTTTAATACATTTCTATTGAAGTAAGCTTTATGGTCTAAATTTTCATACAATTTGATTAATTGTTGGTCAAAATTTCTAAAGCATTTGACTTTTCTCTGTTCAAATACAATTACCATTTCTGTTCAAATACAAAATACATATTACGCTAGAAACAAAAGATGTTTTGTCATCTTTGGACTTTTTAGTATATGGAGCAAAAATAAAGAAAAGATGGATAATAAGGACTATATTCTTTATTTTTCTCTATGTTTTATTACTTAATTTATTAGTTTCAAATTTTTTTATTCTATTCGATTGGATTTATTCAAGAATTTGAAGAATTACAACAAAATCTTCAGAAATCACATTTTTAGTTAGGAACTTCTATGGGTTTTTTTTCTTTGGATCCAAAATAGAAAAATAAAGCAATAGGTATAAGAATTAGGTTAAGTTGATCAAAAAAGAAAAGGAAGTTCATAGACTAGGACAAGTTGTTGGAGTCTGAGTTATTATGGAACGTATTAGTTCTGTTCAAGAGGGTACCAACAAGGAACCGTCTGATATTTTTTTTGAGAATTACACGGTACAACGATGACGCCCACAACACGCACGCACACTCACCCCTATGAACACACGTACTCAAACCCTACCCATATGAGCACCTCCGAAGGACTGAGCCGACATATCTCGAGATTCACGAAGTCACCACAGACGCCTCGTTGTCGACGGGGACGTCGACTACCACTGAAAAGTAGAGGCACCCATGAATTTTTTATAGACACGGTTGCATCACCAACTGACCGTCCATAGAAATCGACTTCTAGGGTGATTGGTGTTACCAACACTTCCTAGAAATGTCATCTACTTTTAGGGGCGGTTGGTGTTTCTGACCATCCCTAGAGATAAAGGCCAACTGCCACTAGAAATTAATTTTCAAGGGTGGATGGTAATTTAAATCATCCTTAGAAATAGGTGTCACAAAAAAATCATATAAAGTTAGAGGCAGACACTTTATATCAAAATTCTAGAGGTCGACGAGATCTAAAATGTTGTACTTGACATATTATATATTTGAGATCGTTTAAGGGTCACAATATATGTTTTAAACACTCAGAGTTTTCAAATTCAACTTTTATTTTCTTCAAACAACCTCAAATGGAGGCACACCATGTACCAAAAGTTGTAGTGCTCATTGAAACGTAAAATTCTGTAGTTGAAACTTTTTTTTGGTTTCACATTATTTAGTAGCTGAATATCCAATACAACATTCTTAAAAGTTAACAAAAAAATATAAAATCATGCATGAAAAATCGTTTCACATTGACCGCTAGGAAATGCACATGCGTGAAAAATCATTTCACTTATGAGTTAGGCTTTCCTTGGATCCATGGGACTAACAACTAGTCTTGTTAGCTCCTATTTGCGGACCAGTAGACTAACAACTAGCCCATGACTAATGGACTAACGACTATTCTGCCTGTTCAGATTCTTAGGGACTAAAAACTAGTGAATTAGTTGTTAGTACTATGGATCCAAACGTACCTTAGCTAGTGGGCTTCTCCAAGGATTAGAAAAAACTGCTATTTTATCTCCGCTTTGATATTTCTAAAATGATCTCTAGTGTCGGTGACGCTGTTGATCGCCTCGAAATTGATTTCTAGCTGTTGTTGGTGTTTCTGACCATCCCTTGAAATCCATTTCTAGGGGTCTACATGCCATTGAGTAAAACATCCTACAAATCAAATCAGTAACTATAAATTGTTTCTATAACTATAGTGGTGTTAGTCATGGATTGATACGGTAACCAACAAGACTTATGGGGAGGCAACGAGGACGATCAGCATCAACAGAACATTCAATGGGAAAATTAGTATCTTCTCCATCTTCATTGTTGTATTTTTCCTCATCATCTCTATTGTATTGGCAACCGAGATGGATACAAGTGCGACAGAGCAAGAGTGCTGGATATCAATTATATACATCCATCTTTTGCACCTATTTGTATAAAAAAAAGGGGGGCAGACCCAGTGCCGGAGGCTCCCACATGAGTGGGGTCTGGGGAAGGGAAAATCCGAGGCAAGCCTTTCCCCCGCAAAATCTGCGGAGAGGCTGTTTCGAACCCACGACCTGGTGACTCAGTGAGACAGCTCTCACCACTGCACCAGGCCTGCCCTTATTTGTATATTATAATTATATAATATAAGTGTGCTGGTCTCCGGCTATAGCTAGAAATGTTGGAATACATCTATGAACAATGAATACACACCATATACATCAATGCTTGTAAATTAGCTAGCTATAATTGCTATAATTACATAACACCTTCTCTATTATTTGGTATGTACTTCAATTTTTATTTATTATTAACACTAGTTTAGAATGTTATAAAAGTAAAATGACACTTTAGCAAGTAAATATGGCATGGCAAACGGATGCCTGCGCCGCCTTTCCCTTTCACTACATTGCATTAGAATTATTAGGATTCCTAATAAAAGTCGTCTAAGCTTACCTCATTGTGCATGAGGTGCAGAGAAGGATGAGTAGTACATTAGTGTTTTGTTAGCCGCCATATCTTGTTGAGGTTAATCCATCAGGACTCTCACTTTAAGCGGCTAGACACCATGCAATGCACCTAATACCTGAACTAACATGCATTGCATGGAAACAAAACGTGCAGACATGCAACAAACTATTCAACAAATTGTGAGAATATAAATGCTGCAAATATTGAAATATATATTTGACAAATTATTTAACAAATTTGTGATGATAACACAAATACTGCAAATATTGAATGAGTGCAACCCTCCCAATCCCAACGAGTCCGTCGCAGGCTCTGTGGCGCAATTAAAATTTGAATGAAACTAAATGCTAAACTCTGATCATTATTGGTGTGTTTGCATATTGTAGGCATGTCAGTGGCAGGGGCAGATGACGTGGAGGCCTGTGTGGAAGAGTGCACCAAGAACAGCCTCTGAACCGACAACCGAGCACCGCCGAGATGAACTGATGCATGCCGGATTGCCGGACTTCAGAGTCACTTACAACACTGACGGAGATGGTAGCGCCCGGACATCTAGACGGCCGCCCGTGCGTGCTAGCCCGTTTCTCCGCACCATGTTTCCCGCGCTGTCTCGTTACGCGTGCCCATGCGGGGCCTGCGACACCCGGATGTCTCCCACGCCGCCCAACCACAGGTGAGGACCATCTGCCCGCACAGCGGCGCCCCAGCCTAGCTACAGCAGGCGGCTGTGGCAAGTGGGTCCCATTCAACATGTGCAACATCTGATCTACTTTTGCAACATTCAAATAAAACACTTGCAACATACGTCCGAAAATAGCTGAAACACTTGCACACACATCTGAAACACTTGCAAAACACTAAAAAACTTGAAAACACGTGTGTAGCCATTGCAAACATTGCAAAATCTAGATGAAAACACTTGCAACATACGTATGAAAACACTTGAACCACTTGCATATATATGCAACATCCAGATCTACTTTTCCAACATCTAGATAAAATACTTGCAACATATGTCTAAAACAGATGAAACATCTTGAATATACACTTGAAACCCATATATAGCCATTGCAACATGTGCAACATCTCGATCTACTTTTGAAACATCGATAAAAAACACTTGCAACATACCTCTAAAACATCTAAAACACTTCAAACATACGCTTGCAACATGCGCTTTCAACGCAATGCCACCTTGCTGTCTGGACGAATGGAGGCTCGTCGTTGCGGAACTTGACACCGGTGCGGAGGTCGGCGGTGGCGCATGGAGTTCGCGGCGGCGCGGAAGTCGACGGCGACGCGGAGGTCGGCGGCGGCGCATGGAGCTCACGGTGGCGTGGAGGTCCAGCGCGGGCATCTCTCGTTGGCAGATGGAACGTAGCCACGGCAGGAGGCACGACTCCAGGTGGGGGCTAGCGGCGACGGAGAGGTCCGCGGCGACACGGCGGTCGGCGGCGACGGAGAGGTCGGCCGCGGCCATGGAGCTTCATGGTGGCGTGGAGGTGGAGGTCAGCGGGCATCTCTCGCCGGCGGATGGAGCGCGCACCGGCGGGTGAGGAGCGACTCGGATGGGGGTTCACGGCGGCGCATGGAGAGCTCGCGGTGGTGCGGGCATCTCGCCCGGCGGACAAAGAGCGCAGCCGTGGCAAGAGGCGCAGGGTGGGGCGTGGCGGCGTGCAGAGAGCAGAGCGGGGGTGAGGCGGTCCAGTCCGTCTGTCTGTCCGGACGCCGTGTAGGGAGCATTTCCACAGTAATAAGGGTCTTTCAAAAAAACAGTAATAATAATGAAACGAAACAACTTGGTTCCTGCAGTGTTTTCCTAACCGGTTCGCCTTGGCCTGCTCGTAAAACAAGTCTGCAACTTTGTTCAGGTGTGTTGATTTCTTTCCATGTCTAGCTCTTTTCTATTTTTGATTCTCAAAGAAAGGAATACATGAGCGTGTAGTTAAACAAGCATTACATTTATGAATATTGTATCATATATGGATGATAGAATACAATCACTGGTAATGATGCAATATGGAAGATTAAAAAAACAGAAACCGAACAACATCCGTATACATTGCGTGTTCAGATGAAACTTTACATCAAGAGCCAAGAGGTATCCAGACTGACCGGTCTGGACCAACGAAACAACAAAGTCCTAAGTCAAATCACATGTCGGCATCCCCCTAACTCACATACACAGCATTCAGGTAACAAATAAACACGTCTAAAAAAAACTGAACATTAGACAGCTGCGTGATCATGGTGAGGATTCAGATCCATCTCCACCTGGTGAATTGTCCACTGCATGCCCTCCAGTTTCTGAAGCTCAACCAATCCAGGGTTAGCAATGATAACATGGAACATATGTTAATTTATTTAGTGGCAATGACACTGAGCCAGGTTACCTCTATAAAGGCAAAGTGCATGTATTGTTTCAAGAAGCTATCAGGTGAAACAAACCATGGAACTAAGCACTTACATGATCATTTGAAGTCGTGTACACTTAGAAAGATAAAGACAGCAGGGAACAAGACTTTGTCACAATCCTGTTTGAGGTTTGGTTCCACAGATTCAGGTACCGTTCAAGTTGAAAACTACACATTTGACCAAGAAGTAGCTAGAAAGGAACTTGCTGCAATGATTATTCTACATGAGTATCCTTTGAGCATGGTAGACCATGCTGGTTTCCGGAGATTTGCAAGTGCGCTTCAGCCACTATTCAAGATGGGTACTAGGAATACAATAAGGTTTGTTCCTTAATCCTTACTGTTTGGTCTTGCTGCCATTGTAATTTTCGTATTCATTTTTTAATATTCCTTCAAAATTTTCAGAAAGGATATTGTGATGCAATATGAGCTGGAGAGGAAAAAAGCTATTGAATATATGGCTAGTATTGATTCAAGGGTGGCCATAACTACTGACTTGTGGACGTCTGACAACCAGAAAAGGGGCTATATGGCAGTCACAGCCCATTTCATCGACGAATCTTGGACTTTGAGAAACATTATCATGAGGTACATCCCCTATAACATGAGGTGCTAGATACATGTTTTATTAGACTGTTCTAGTGTTTCACAGCCATCATAGGGCCTGTTAGGATAGTTACATGACTTCTATTTCTTACATTTGTAGCACTGCAGCTTCGCTCTTCTGAGTTTATTTTGCAAGACAACTAGAATGTAGCTTAAGATTGATATGTTGAACATTGTACTATCTGATCTATGTACATTGTACTATCTGATCTATGTAGAATGTTGCTGTCCCAGTTGTTGTATAGACTGATAATATGGAGCAAAGTGACAGGAATCTGAAATCTGATTACATACGTTGTTACATGTACAGGTTCATCTATGTACCAGCCCCTCACACATCTGAAGTGATTGGTGAAGAACTATATGAGTCCTTGGTTGATTGGAACCTTGATGAGAAGATATCCACAATTACCCTTGACAACTGCACAACTAACGATGCGGCCATCCCTTATCTGGTGAGGAAGATTGGAAAAAGTAAGCTTATAAATAAAGGGAAACTACTACACATGCGTTGTTGTGCTGATATTCTCAATTTGATTGTTAAGGATGGTCTAGAACATATTAAAACTGCTATTGAGAATATCCGTGAAAGTGTGGCTTATTGGACAGCAACACCAAAAAGGATAGAGAAGTTTGAGGAGATAGCTAAGTTTGTTAAGGTTAGTTTGGATCATAAGATAAACCTTGACTGCAAGACTAGATGGAATTCAACATTTAAGATGCTTAATGTTGCAGTCCCCTATAAAGTTGTTTTCATTAGAGCAAGTCGTGTTGATAAGCAATATACATGTTTGCCTAGTGAGGAGGAATGGAACTTTGTTGTTGATGTTGTAGAACGGCTTCGAGTGTTCAATGACATAACTTTGTTGTTTTCTGGAACTGAATATGTTACTGCCAACATATACTTCATAAAAATTTGTGAGATAAGGAAGAAAATCAGACAGTGGTCAACTTGTGGTAGTACAAAGATTGAAGAGATGTCTGTTAGCATGATAGCCAAATTTGATAAATATTGGTCGGACATCCAAGGACTGATGGGTATTGCAACACTTCTAGATCCTCGTCTCAAAAAAATGAGCTTACTGATGTGTTTTGAGTGGCTAACTGGTACAACTGGTTACATTTGTGAGGATAAGGCTGCTGAAATCATAGATCTGTTAACTGAATTGATGATTGAATACCATGTGGAAGAAGACTGTGACAATAGCGAATCATCAGCGGCTGCACCAACTGAAGACATGGAGTTCTTATCTTCATTTAGTGCAAGAGTTGCTAGTACAAGGCCATCTGTTGTGCGATTCAAATCAGAACTAGATCGCTACTTAGAAGATGAACTGGTATCTCTGGAAACTAAGGGTTTCAATGTGCTGGATTGGTGGAAGGTGGCTGGAGTACGTTATCCAACCTCGAGAAGGATAGCAAAGGATATTTATGCAATTCCTATCACTACAGTAGCATCTGAATCAGCATTCAGCACTAGTGGGAGAGTACTTAGTGAGCATCGCAGTAGGCTGACTTCAAAAATGATAGAGGCTCTTATGTGCTCACAAGATTGGTTGCGGAACAAGTACAAAAGTATGTCCATTCTCTTCTTTTGTAGTTTGATTCTCTTTACTTTGATTTTATCTAATTGCTGGTTTTTCTTTTTAGTTGACAACAAGGAAAAAGAAGCTGCCACATTCTGGTCTTGCCTCCAAGACATTCAAGAGGGTCTACAGGAACTTGAACTTTGAGCAAAGCAAGTTTATAGGCATGGTTACTGGTGGTTGCAAGTTCATCACTTGAACTGCATGTATACTTGCTCCAGCTGGCTGTGTAATGGCTATTGTACTTTGTAATTGATGCTTCCCCTTAGAACATGTCTTGCTCTACAAATTCTGATATCTGAACATGGCATATTGCTATTGCTAATTTGCTACTCATCTCAGTCTGTCGTGAAAAACAGAAACTGTTGTTTGCATTTGTTTGTTGTCTGGAGGTGACCGTGAGTGAGACATTGCTGCTTCAACAGGAGGTAGGGTACTTGCAAGATGGCTACACTCTTCTTCAGTGTTGCAGTGCATCACTTGTTCTGGACTCTTAATTTGCAGAAGATATTATTATATGCTATTATTTGTCTAATTTTATATGCTCTGGTTAGTGGTGGTTGCTGTTGAATTGTTGATTTTCATGTGCGTGAATAAATTATTGGCGGGTACGGGTGACCCGGCGGGTATGATTTACCCGGCCGGGTATGGGTCTAGGGAAAATTCCCCACCCATGACGGGTATGGGTATTCTGGCGGTACCAAATTTTTATGGTGGGAATGGGTTTGGAATGGCCATACCCGATGAGAATTTACCCATTGCCATCCTAATGTAGAATCAACTCCTTGGAAAGGTGCTCGATCAGCTTTTCGATCGATCTCCTGCTCATGGACCTCCGACCGGACCTCCGACCCCCGTCCTGCGAATGAACTCCTTGGGTCTTCTTGAACGGGAGCCTCCGATCCGTGTATGTATAGAACTTGGATACGTTGTTCTTCTGTATATATGATGTTCATATGTGTGTCATGCTTTTGTGTGTGTGTGATGAGGGGAGTCAGGCTGCTAGCTAGGCTGGCATGACCTATCGGGCTGGTGGACTAGTCAATCCGGCATGGTACGGTAAAACCTGGCCCATGCCATGCTTGGGCTGACTGTTGATTATCGTGCCACGGCCTTCATCTAATGTGTCATGCTAGGCCCGTCACAATCGGGCCATCAGCCAGTCTATTTGGTCATCTAGCTTATTGTCATGCACACATGATTTATTAAGGCATGTTTAGAAACCATGGTTAACAATTAGAGTCCTGTATCTTGGATGCAAAATAGAAGGACCGTATATTTTTGAGCTAATTTTAGGCTGCTAATAAGAGCTAATAATAGAGGAGGCTATTTTTAGTCCTAACTTAATAACGAACAAAAGAAAGGAAGAGATGGTCACTTTATTCATCCATCCATCGATCAAGTCATGCAGCTCGACCCATGCATACCAAACACACTGTTTTGTTTGTTTTCCTGCTGTGTATGAAATTACAATATTCGACAAGGTCTTATCGGCAGCAAGAGCAGTCAAGCGCCACGCACTTCCCACGGGCCCAGCCGTGACTCTTGCAACAGCGGTTGCAAGCACCTGAACGAAGGCAACTAAAAAAGACACTTTACGACATCCATGCACAAAGTGGCTTCACCGCTCACGCCAGGCCCCTCTGAAACATAACCTGACCATACATGCACCGTACATGCTCGAGGAAATAAATATAAAATTTCAGCAGTATACCCCGGCTGAAATTTTATGTTATTTTCACGAGCATCTTAACGACCACAAATGTAAAAACTCAAAACTATAAAGTTATAGATCTCATTGAGAGCTACAACTTTAGTATAAAAAGTATCTTCATTTGACACCATACAAAGAAGATACCATTTTTCTAATGCGCGATAGTACGCGATTATTATGCAGCTGAAATATTATATATATTTTGGTAGAATTATCTATTTGGCACTGAAACAAACCAGTGTTTCGTATTTGGCACTCGAAAATTTAAACTTTCTTATCTGACATCAAGTTGAAATTTCCTTTCGTAAATAACACCGCCGTCCATTTAGGACAGTAACGGTGTCAAGTGACTGCCAAAAAGACATGAATATTTTGTTTGCAGCAGTTCATGGCTAGTTCGGACGAACGAACGAACGTGCGTACCGATCTGATCGCCCGAAGTGGTCGCGGCGAGGAGGCCGTCGGTGGCGGCGCGATTGAAGCGCCATCCACGGGCGCCCGAGAGCGCCAAGCGCGCCGCCGTCGGCGTCGCTAGTGGTGCGGGTGATGAACCGGAAGCCCTTGAGCGCGCACCGGCCCGGATCGCGACGATTCAGAGGCGCTGGACGCGCCGCCGTTCGTGGGGCAGCGCCGCCCCCGCACACACCGGCTGGTTCGAGGGCGCGCGGCCTCGGGCGCGGGGGGGACGGCAATGCGATGGCGGCGGCGGCGGCACGACACGCGAACTTCCTGCGGATCCGCGACGACGTCGACGAGCATCGGCTCAGCTCCACGTGCCGTCCGGCGTGTGCGCGCCGCTGGGCGCCGCTTCGCCGGCGGCGGCGGCGTTGTAGGGCGTCCCGTCTGACGCCGCGAAGAGTGGGCTCGACAACAGACACCACCATGGACTCTCGTCCGGCTCCAAAGATCACCTCCACGAGGTCGCTCACCGTCCGCAAGAACGTCGGCGGCATTCCCCGTCCGCGGCGCGGACGACGGGAGGCGGCGGCGTACTCGCTCGGCGTGGCGCCGTGATGAAGGACTCATTGTCCGACACGTCGGTCTGGTCGTCGGCGAGGTAGTCCGCGATGTGCCGGCGGTGCTGGTCCGCCGCTTCCGCTTCCACGACGAGCGACCCGCGGCGACGCCCACATGGCCGTCCCTCCCTAGGCTTCTTGGCACCGTTGTTTGCGCCCGCGGCGTGTGCATATCCCTGCGGCACCGATGAGAAGGTGAGCTCCATGAAAATTGCAGTTGGGAAGGGGCCTCGCCGGAGCTCTTGCACAGCCATGGCAGGGCGGAGCTCCCGCGCGACCATGGTGGGGCAGAGCTCTAGGTCGAGGTGGATCAAGGGGGTGAGCTTGGGCCAGGATTGTGGCGGCGCTCGCGGATCGGAATGGCAGCGGCTGGCCAGAGCTCTGCTGCTGCTCGGCAGCGCTTCGCGCGAGCTCAGAGCGAGAGAGAGAGAGCAGAGAAGACCAAGAAGAAGCTGCTCGCCTGCGTGCTGCTGTGCCGCCACCGGACGAGAAGGCAGTTGCGCCATGGCCGGCGAGCGCGCGCGAGCAAGCCGCCACGCTGCTGTCGGGCAAGCGCACGAGCGAGTTGCCGAGCCACCGCCGGTCTTGCCCGCAGGGGCCAGGATGGCCTTGCCTGCAACCGGAGCTGGCGCAGGCGGCGGCTATGTCCAAGCAACACACGGAGGATGAGCGAATCGACGACGCTCCACATGAGCCGGTCGAGAATCGAAGAAGAATTGATGGCGCGCAGAGAGTGGCCGAAATCGAAGAAGATGGTGGCGTCCATGGAGTTCTCACCCAGTAGCCGGTGGCGCAATTGACCCATGATTCGGGAGGTGGTGAGGTACCGGACGACGGTGAGGCCGGGCCGTAGCTGCTCGTCGTCGTCGCCCTGTGGGCTACAGCTCCGGCGATGGAGTTCCGGCACCGCCGCTCGCTTACTGCCTGTAGGCCTCAAGCTGCTGACCATGGCGCCCGTGGAGATGTCCACGCCGAGTATCACGAGGTCATAGCCTTGCGAGCAAGGCCCCAAAGACGGCACGCTGGCTCGAAAGCAGAGGCCGGGGGCGGCCTCCCGCGGGGTGGCCTGCTCGCGCTCCGGCCATGGAGCCAGTGGCACAACAGAGCCGGGGAAGAAGGGCGCATGATCTGGGATTTCGGGAGCTCGGCCAAATTTCAGTCTTCTGTGTATTAACAGAGGGGTACATCGGACATAGAGAAAAAACTGACACGGTCAAACCAGTCAACAAACAAATGATCAATGAAAGTGGACGGCGGTGTCATTTACTAAAGGAAATTTCAACTTGATGCCGAGATAAGAAAGTTCAAATTTTCGAGTGCCAAATACTAAAAATCTTGGTTTGTTTCAATACCAAATAGATAATTCTCCCATATATTTTTGAGCATCTTAACATCCTCAAATAAAAAAAATCAAAATTAGAAAGTTATAGATCTCATCGAGATCTACAATTTACATATAAAAATTATCTTCATCCGACGTCGTATCGAGGAGTTATGATTTTTCTAAATTTGAGCCTTGTCACTATAGTTTTAAATAGCGGGCTATTGAAAATAAGGGTAACTTTTTTTCAACAGCTACGAGGCTATAGCGGCGCTATGAAATATAGTGTTTTTATAAAGAAAACATGAAAAACACCAATAATTAATGAAAAAACGTGGTAAATATGAAATTCGATGAACACAAATATGTTTGTAAGGTTTCCACAAGTCTAGGTAACCTTACTAATATGACATTGCAACATGATTTATGAAAGTCCAGTGTTTAATTATCCAAAATACCAAATTAGTAGCAAATGATAAGTAGAAAATAACAAATTAAATTATCAAAATGTATTAGTGATGGCAAGATCTGAAATAACGCCGCTATTTGAACACTAAGTTATGCAATTAGCGAGGCTATAGCACACAATAGCGGTTAAAGTTGGCATAGCGGCACAAATAGAAATAGCTTAGCGGTGAGTCTCTCTGGGCGCTACAGCGTTACTATAGCCCCGCTATTTTTTCTATGCTTGTCACGCCACTCCGGGTGGCGCGACAGAACAATACTGTTGCGTCAATGGGAGTGGCGCGATAAGGTTTTCCACGTCGAAAACGTTGTCTAACGTGGTAGGTGTTGTCGTGCCAATGCATGTGGTGTGACAGCGTTATTTGGTCACACCAGAGGCACCGGCACGACAAAAAGGTCAGATCCATTTAGATGTGATTATTATTAAAATATTAAATGAAAATGAATTAAAAAATAAAAATTCTCCGTGAATCCATCAGGACTCTCACATTATAAGCGCCTAGACACTATGCAATGCACGTGCATTGCATGGAAGCAAAACGTGTAGACATGCAACAAATTATTCAACAAATTGGGAGAACATAAATGCTGCAAATATTGAAATATTTGTCAAATTATTATTCAACAAATTGTGATAATACAAACACTGCAAATATTGACTGAGTGCAACCAGGCCCGGCCCTGGGGTCGAACTAGGCCGCCGCACTGGGCCCTCGAGGCCAGGGGGGCCAACCCGAAATATGGCCCGTAGGAACAGCCGAAGCCCAGGAAGGAAAGGCATATTTGCCTTCCGTCGCGTGGATTCATCAGCTTCCAGCCTTCCGCGTCCGTGACTCCGCGTGCACTTACGCCGTGCGGCCGCAACTCCGTTCCTGGTTCTTCGTGTGCGAGCGACTCCCGTGCGTCTCCGTGGTCGGCCGCTGGCCGACGGCACCCACTTCCGTGTTCGGCTGCAGTTTGCTGTTGCTCTCCGCCGTTGCTCGGCTTTAGGATACTTTGCCACCACCGCTGTGCATCTCATCTCCAGCGGCTACTTGGCCACCGTGTCTTTGATGCATTGTCGTGCCGGCTTCTTGGCGGATGCTTTGTCGCCGAGGTTGCTTTGATCCTTTCTTTACTGGATACTTTGCCGCCACTTCTGTTCGAAGCTCGCCTCGTTGCCACTGTGGTTTTACTGCACCGTAGGCCACCACTGTGTTGTTCTCTTTCCATCGTAGGTTTAGTCGGTTAGAGTGTTGATGCCGAGGGTTTTTTCCTCTCTGTTTTCTCTTGCTGCTTGTTGTGTCATTGGATTGCTGTCCTAGAATTACTTGAGAGTCATGTATAACTTTTTAAACTCTAATTTCTCTCGATGAAAAACGTGCTTCATGGTACGGTCTAGAGAAAAGAAAAGGTTGTCACTAGAGAAGAAGCGATCGAGGCGTGGTGCATGACCAGGGTCATAAAGATGGCAGAGACAGGGTGCTCAGCAAGACGCTGGATTTGAATTTGAAGAAAAAGGCTCGAGTTAGGAGCGACCATGATCGAGAACGGTGGGGGGGTAGGACAACGTGGGAAAGATGCGATGCAATGAAGAAGGGGCGTGCAGACCGAGGCTCTGTTCGGCTGGTCTATAAGCCGCTTGTGCTGATTTGTACGACTGATTTGTTGGGAGAGAAAAATAATGTACCATGACTGACAAGCCGGCTTAATGGCAGCCGAACAGAGTCCGAGTGTTTGTTTGATTGGACATAATTAATAGAATAATAGGAGAGCCCAACACTCAAGATAGAGCGGATAGAATGCCGGCCAATTTAGTCCCAACTTAACGAACAAAAGAAAGGAAGGAATGGTCGGTCACTTTATTCATCCATCGATCCAGTCATATAATGCAGCTTGACCCATGCATACCATACACACTATCTAATTTGTTTGTTTTCCTGCTGGCTGTGTATGAAATTATAATATTCGACAATAGTGTCTTAATTTATGCAGCAATTACAGTCAAGCGCCCTGCACTTGCCACGGACCCAGCCGTGACTCTTGCAACAGCGGTCGCAAGCACCTGACTTTAAGCAGTTAAGAAAGAGACATTTTGCGTCAACCCTGCACGTAAACCATGCGGCTTCACCGCTCACGTCGTCCTTGTTCCCCTCTGCCTCTGAAACATAACCTGATCATACATGCGTCCAGATGTTATGTTAGTTAAGAAAGCATTTTAATTAATTAATTTTGCAGACCTCGGTAATTATTTTTTCTACTAGACACGGACAGTTGTATTGTATCACCGATCGATACTTTTATTTATGTTTAGAAAACACAGAGGTGTTAGTCGTGGATTGATGCATGTTGTAATAACCAACAAGACTTACGGGAGGCAACGAGGATGCTGCTCAGCATCAGCACAACAATCAATGGGAAAATTAGGATCTTCTGCATCTTCATTGTTGTATTTGTCCTTGTCATCGCTATTGTACTGGCAACTGAGTTGGATATAGATGTGACAAATAAAGCAAAGTGAGCTGGATGTCTATCATATGCATCCATCGTTTGCACGTATTTATACATATAAAATAAGTGTGTTGGTCTCAACTACAGTTAAAAATATTGTAATATGCTTGTAAATAATCTACCTGTAATTGCTATAATTACTAGCTTAACATCTTTTTTTTATTTTTTGGCATGTAATTCAATTTTACTCCCTCCATTCTAATATAAGTCATTCTAGTTTTTTAGACACATAGCTTTTCTTATGCATCTAGACATAGCACAAGTCTAGTTGCATAATGACTTATAATTTCGAACAGAGTAGGTATTTATTATCATCTAATTTAGAATGATGTAAAAGCAGGACGATAACTTTAGCAAGTAATTATGTCGTGGCAAACAGATGCCTCTGCCCAATAGAATTCCTAATAAAGGTCATCTAAACTTACCTCGTTTTGCATGAGATGCAGAGAAGGATGGAAATGTTGGTATATGCTTGTAAATAAGCTAGCTGTAATTGCTACTAGCATATTACTAGCTTAGTATCTCCTTTATTTGGCATGTACTTCAATTTTATTTATTAACATCTAACTTGGAAAATGTTGCAAAAGTAATTTTGTCGTGGCAAACGGATCGCCGAATAGGATTCCTAATAAAGGTCATCTAAACTTATCTTGTTTTGCATGACCTGCAGCCTGCAGGGGACGGTAGTGCAATGATAATGGTCTTCCAAAAAAACTTCAATGATAATGAAATGAAATGAAATATATTGGTTGCTGCTATGTTCTCCTAACCGCTTCTTCACCTTGGACTGCTCGTAAAATAAGTCAAGTCTGCAACTTTCTTCAGATCTCTTAGATTTATTTCCATGTCGAGCTCTCTTCTATTTTTCATTATAACAAACAAACGAATACATGAGCGTATAATTAAACAAACATTGATAGTGCTATTATTCAATATGGAAGACTAAAAAACATGCACAAACAGAAACAGCCTCCATATATATTTCGTGTTCAGATGAAACTTTACATTGACCTGTTGTCGCACCCAGTTTTAAGAACAAAACGAGGTACATCACATATGTGGGGAAATCAATTCGCACATATAGTTACAAACGAAGAGATAATATCAAAGACAATGCATTTATTACATAGCGCATAAATATTTGTTACAAAAGACATAGTCTTACTTTACAGTATATACTATAACTCTATTCTTCTGGCGAAGACTCCAACACCACAGGAATCGTCAATTGGTTGATCACAAGCCTAACACCTCTTGGAAAACTCCACTGAAGAATCTCCATCTGATACCCATCCGGGATTTTGCCAAAGTATTAAAATAAAACAAGCGTAAGCTACTGCCGCTTAGTAAGCATAACATGAGGGGATGCAGGCTCAAAAGGCTTGACACGGCTGAACTGCGGTAAGCACTTTTAGTTAGTCATATTTTATTATTAATCATAAGTTGCTAAGTTATACTTAGGCTCCCGAATATGAATAATTAGAGATATCATCAATTTTAATCATAACCCAAACCATCCAAGTAACCAACTATTCAGTAAGGATCCATGCCGCTCGTGTCCGTGAGCACGGCTGATATACTAGTTTTACACTCTGCAGAGGTTGTACACTTTCACCATGAGTCGTGTTGCCCATTTGCCCGGATTAATTACTCTCAAAACACTTCCAAGGTGAGCAGGCAGGCTACACTACGAAGCTTTTCCCCAGTCGTTCTAATAAGGAGCAGCCGCTAAGGATTCCATCTCCCAAGTGTTATGGAGTCATCTCCAAGAATGGTACTAATACTCGCACCACAGTACACACCTTAGGGATGAGACCCATACCCAACCTAGTATGCCCCTCTTGCCCTTTCGATAAGCTGCTACAAACTAGAAAGAGCAAGGTACTAGACTAAGACCAGAGCCATGTAGTGCTCATGGTTGTACTGTAAGTCCTGGGTTGCCACTTAAATATGAGTCCTTATGAAGAGAAACTAGAGCACCATAAGAAAAATCCAATGCTCTAGCCCTCTTGGTTCCATATTGCTAAAAAACATCTTTTAATACCATGTTGCATATATCTTTAATTGTATTCTTTACTCAATATTAGTTGAAGCAAGATAAGCATACTAACCACATGCAAAACCCATAGGTAAATCAAGGATATGATAATCAACATCAAGTTAAATAGACTTTAGGCGGTTCATTAAACATATGCATATGAGTTGAGATTGCATTAAAGTGAATAGGTAATAAGGAGTCTCATATTATACATGCCTTAATTCAATGCATCGCTGGTGGTCTTAATCTTCAAAGAGTTGCTTCCAATTACCCACGTAAAACTCATTGTCTAATCGAGATCAAGCAGCACTACACAGGCATCCATACATACATGCATAACAAACATATATAAACTGATTAGAACAATACACCAAACAGTATAAAAAGAAGTTAAAAAGGTTTTAAAACTGTTCTACGCGATGCTACGAACACGCAGACGCGAGAATCACTCAAATCGGAGTTAAAACGGAGATTATACGCTTAAAATAAGAGTCAGTGGCAGTTTTGTAGTTTTAAAAATAGACCTATACGTAATTTTGATTATAAACATGAGGTCTAACCTATAAAACTACCCCTGTGGACGACGGGTTCTATTTTTTATAAAATACAGGGCTTAAAATAGATGAAAAAGAAATTAATTTGAAATACTTTTGAAAGGGAGCAGACCGCGAGTTTATTCTTGAAAAGGTAGGGGAATCTTTTGCAAAATAAGCTATGCTGACCGGTTGACTGCGTCACCGGCCGACGTGGCGGACACGTGGGGGTCGCGGATTGGATGGGTGCCGTGAGTCGGGTGCACCGTGCTGTGGACCAGTGACAGTGGACCGCGTCCATGGGTCGCGGTGGACCGAAGGGGTACGGGTTTAACCCGATCTAATCCTAACCGTCGACAGGTGGATGGACGACTGAGAGACGGCTTGGGCGGGTTGAAAAGGTTGGCCGGACGGAACAGTCACACCGGCGCGGCGACTGCCATGGACGGCGGCGGATACCTCACCGGAGTTAGCCGAGAACGACGTATAAGCCTCGGTTCTCCACGGGGAAGGCACAGGGAGGTCCAGCGGGCGACGACGAACTCACCTAGACACCTTTCACGGACGGAGGTAGCTCGGTGACGGCACAGGGCACGGCGGGGCGGACGGTGGCTCCCTGTGACAGTTCAGTGGCGATTAGGGACCACACGAGAACGAGGGAAAGAGGAGACAAGGGCTCGGAAGCTTAGAAACCTCGGTGCAAAACTCGGCAGTGGGCTCAAGACGACGGAAAGGCAGCGAGCAAGGGCTTCAACGGCGGCGGGCGAGCTCTGCTTCGACGGCGAGATTTGAAACGAGCATGCGTGCGGCAAGGAGCAAGGGCAAAGGCGGCGGCGTGTAGATGCGAAACGGGGGCGTGGACAGGGACTCGGTCTTTATAGGAGCGGTGGAGATCTCCTACGCGGAGAATCCCGCATAAGCCAGGATCGGGCGGCAACGGCAGTGACCGGCTCGGTCATAACGCGAGGTAGGAGAAGGGGGTGCCGCTGACGGCTGGACCCGTGTCGTCAGCGAGGGAAGGGAAGTGAGGGAGGGGCGCCAGTGGGCGCTGGGCCTGCGGCGACTTCGGCCCGTGCCAGGAGAGAGGGGTGCCCGCGTGGGCTTCCTCCTCTGGGCCGCGTGAGGAGTGAAGAGAGGAGGCTGGGCCGGAGCGGCTTCTGCGTGGAGTGGAGTTGGGCCGCTGTGCGCGAGAAACGGCTGGCTGGGCTGCTTCGCTACTCGGGCCAGAAGGAGAGATAGATTGGGCTGCGAGGGAGAGCAGGCCACAGGCCGAAAACAGAGAGAGGGAGAGGTTTTCCTTTTTCTTTTCTCTTTCTTTTGTTTCAAAGCCATTTTCAATTTCAAATTTGAATCAGTTTTGGGATTTACAAAAGTACTAAAAAAAATACAAATGCACCAGAATGTATGCATAAACATATTTCTAGACTTATGATGAATTTTAATTTCAATAAAAATTATTATTTTCCCTAGGTTTAAATGTACACAAAAATACATAATTAGATGAATTTAACTCTATTTGAAGAAAAGCAAATTTTATGGTGTTACAGCTGTCCAGCCTGACCGGTCTGGAACACCGAAACAAGATCCTAAGTCAAATCACATGATATAGTAAATCCAACTCAATCGGCTTTCATGAGAGGGCGCAATATCCTTGAAGGGGTCGTTATCCAATACATGAACTCCACCACAAGAAATGAAACGGTGTCATTGTCAAAACAAATTTTGAGAAAGCCTATGACAAGGTTAGATGACCTTTTTTTGTAACGAACTCTACACATGAAAGGTTTTTCGCCCAAATGGATCAAATGGGTTGAAACCTTTATCTCGGGTAGGAGTGTAGCAATTAATGTAAATGATGAGATTGGACACTTTTTGCAAACAAAGAAAGGCCTTCGTCACAAATTTGCCAGAGATTGATTATATTTTTCTTTCTAGATAGGATACCATGTCAAGTTTAGTCTCAAAGAACAAAAGAAAGGAAGAAATAACCATTTTATTTTGTTCATCCATCTAGTCATGCAGCTCGATTCATACACACTATTCTCTCTTTTTGTTGCTATGAAATTAATGTTCGATGCCTTGCAGCAAGAGCAGGCAAGCCCTGTGCACTTGCCATGGTTGTAGCCCAAACGCTTGCAACAGCGGTTGTAAGCACCTGAACGAAAGCTTGTCAATGGACCAACACAAGATTCTGCTTCATCGCCCTCCATCATCTCCTCTGCAACATGTCCGTAACATCCAATTGTTAGAAACAATTCTTAGAGGCACCTCATTAATCTTTTTTCTATACTCGGTTTATTTTTTTGCAATTTTTTCTAGACACGGGTGATGAAATCGACTTCTATGGTGATTTGTGTTACCAACTTCCCTAGAAATGTCATCTATTTTTAGAGGGGGGTGTTTCTGACCATCCCTAGAGATAAAGGCCAACTGCCTCTAGAAATTAATTTTCAAGGATAGTTGGTAATTTAAATCGTTCCTAGAAATAGGTATCGCTAAAAAAAAACTCATAAAGTTGGAGGAAGACACTTTATATCAAAATGCTAAAGGTCAACGAGATCGTCTGAAATGTTTTACTTGACGTATTTTATATTTGAGATTGTTTAAGGGTCGCAATATATGTTTTAAACATTTTCAAATTCAACTTTTATTTTCTTCAAACAGCCTCATATGAAGGCACACCATGTACCAAAAAGTTGCAGTGCTCAATGAAATCTAAAACTCTGTAGTTGAAACTTTTTTCATTTCAGATTATTTAGTAGCTGAAATATCCAATACAATATTCATAAAAGTTAACAAAAAAATATAAAATTATATACCTCGCCACAAATGATTGTGTGGCATGATAGTAAAGAAGAGTTGCCCGCACATATTTGACTTCTAGGAAATACACATGCGTGTAAATTCGTTTGACTTATGACTTTGGCCTTCCTCGGATCCAGGGACTAACAACTAGTCCTATTAGCTCCTAAAATAGCCCATGACTAATGGATTAACGATTATTCTGCTTGTTTGGAACCTTAGCGACTAAAAATTAGTGAATTAGTTATTAGTCCTATGGGTCCAAACGTACCTTAGCTAATGGGCTTCTCGTAGGATTAGAAAAAGTGCTATTTTTATGCCCATTTTGAAATTTCTAAAAATGGTCTGTAGTGTCGTGCGATGTTGTCGACTGTTAAGCAGTGATCACTTATATACAATAATAATGGTCTTTCAGAAAAGAAAAGAAAACAGTAATAATGAAATGAACAATTCGGTTGCTGCTATATATGTTCTCCTAACCGCTTCACCTTGGCCTGCTATAAATTAATCGTTGTAACTCGTCGAGATTGAACTTGTTGAGCTGGGTGTCGCACTTGTGAGAGTGCTGTCGAATGAATCCTTGGAAAGGTGCTCAGCTTTGTCGATCGATCTCCTGCTCATGGACCTCTCCGATCCCCGTCCTGCGAGAGAAGGGGGAGCCTCCCCGCCACGGCCAACCGTGGTCGAGAGACGAGAACGGTGGCGGGGTAGGACACAACGTGGGAAACATGCCTGCCGGCCGATTTAGTCCCAACTTAATAACGAACAAAAGAAAGGAAGAAAAGGTCGGTCACTTTATTCATCCATCCAATCCAAATATTCAATCCAATCCAATCCAGTCATGCATGCAGCTCGACCCATGTACCATGCCATACATACACATTACTGTTACCCTATTCGCTTAATCGTATCAATCATGATACAGTATTTTTCTCTCACAACAAAACAGCATCAGCCGGCTTATAAGCCACTGAAACGAAGCCAACAGGTGTATTTTAGCGATGGCAGTAGCGGTTCAGGCCCTGGGTGCTTTTGCAGCTAGCAAGAGCATTCAGGCCCCGAACACTCCCCACGGGCCCAGCCGTGACTCCTGCATCAGCGGCCGCAAGCACCTGTATGAAAGCAACTGAATAAACTACACTTCGAGAGATCCATGCACTTAGGGTGTGATTGGTTGTAGAGCAAGCATTTTGAGCCAGGATGGTCAGGCTGTGCAGGACCGAAGAAGTCGGGTTGAGCTCGTGCAGGTGGTCGTGTTTGGTTGTCTTTGTTGTTGGTTCAGTACGAGACGGGGTTGTGTTTGGTTGCATGCATGCATCAGTTTTTTGGGTGTCTGACGCATGGGTCACTGCATCCTGGGTGAATCAAGTCATCCTGCACCATGAGGGAAGGAGAAATCCAGAAGACGAAGTCGTGCGGGATGGAGGAGGCCAGATGAATGAAAGGATACAGATGAAAGGTGCGAGCAGGACAACCAAACACGCCGCATGAACGAGGTCAGACAACTAAATAGTACGAGGACGGCCGGTTTAGCCTACCAATCACGCCCTTGGTGGCTTCACCGCTCACGGCGTCCTTGTTCCCCTCTGCCTCTGAAACATAACCTGCTAACCATGCATCCAGATGTTAGTTAAGAAACCATTTTAATTAATTGATTTTGCAGACCTCGGTCGTTATTTTTTTAGATAGACACGGTTGTATTGTACTGTATCACCGATCGAGGACACCGAGAAGAAATCGACTTGACTTCTACAGGTGAATGTGAATGGTGGTATCAACCGGACCGCCCCTATAAACCGTATATATGGTGTTATTAGTCATGGATTGATGTTGTGATAATAACCAACAAGACTTACGGGAGGCAACGAGGATGCTACTCAGCATCAGCATAACAATCAGAGGGAAAATTAGCATCTTCATTGTTATATTTGTCCTCGTTATCGCTATTGTACCGGCAACTGAGATGGATATAGATCTGACAAAGCAAGTGAGATGGATATCTATCATATACATCCATCGTTTGCACCTATTTATACATATAATAAGTGTGTTGGTCGCAAGTATAGTTAAAAATGTTGGAATATGCTTGTAAATAAGCTCTGTAATTGCTATAATTACTAGCTTAACATCTTCTTTATTTTTGGCATGTACTTCAATTTCATTCCCTTCATTCCAAGTTATAATAAGTCATTCTAGTTTTTTAGATACATAGTTTTTGTTATGCACCTAGACATTGCATAACAAAAGCAATGTACCTAAAATCCACGATGACTTATAATTTGGAACAGATGAAGTATTTATTATCATCTAAATTTAGAATGATGTAAAAGTAGGATAGCTTTAGCAAGTAATTATGCCGTGGCAAACAGATGCCTTTGCCGAATGGAATTCGTAATAAACAGCCTGTTCGTTTCGGCTTATTTGCTCGTATCTGGCTTATAATCCACGGTTTGAACAGTGTTTTTCTTTCACACCAAACCAGCGAGCAGTACTTTCAGTCATGGCTTATAAACCAATTCAGCCGAAACGAACAGGCCGAACTTACCTCATTTTGCATGAGATGCAGAGAAGGATGGAATGTTGATATATGCTTGTAAATAAGGTACCTGTAATTGCTACCATCTAATTTAGAATGTTGCAAAAGTACAATGGCACTTTGGTAGGAAATTATGCCGTGGCAAACGGATTGCCGAATAGGATTCCTAATAAAGGTCATCTAAACTTACCTTGTTTTGCAAGACATGCAGAGGATGGTAGTACACACACACACACACACACACACACACACAGCTACAGTGATAATGAAATGAAATATATTGGTTGCTGCTATGTTTTCTTAACTGCTTCTTCACATTGGACTGCTCGTAAAATAAGTCAAGTCTGCAACTTTCTTGAGATCTCTCAGATTTATTTCCATGTCTAGCTCTCTTCTATTTTTCATTATCAAACAAACGAATACATGAGCGTATAATTAAACAAGCATTGATGGTGCTATTATTCAATATGGAAGACTAAAAAACATGAACAAACAGAAACAGCCTCCATATATATCTCGTGTCCAGATGAAACTTTACATTGAGCTGTCCAGCCTGACCGGTCTGGAGCAACGAAATAAGATCCTATGTCAAATCACATGACGGCAACCCCCTAACTCACATCCACTGCATTCAGGTAATAAAATAAACATGGTCTCCAACAAGTATGGACTTAAACAGCTGCGTGATCATGGTGAGGTTTCAGGTCCATCTCCACCTGGTGAATTGTCCACTGCATGCCCTCCAGTTTCTGAAGCTCAACCAGGGTTAGCAATGATAACATGGAACATATGTTAAACTAATGGCAACGACACTGAGCCAGATTACCTTTACAATTTCATGGTACTGCCTTGCAATCACGTCGAAATGTGGATCTACACCCTGATACTCACGCAACCGCGAAACCTGACACAAGAACAAACATCAGAGCAAACAGTTAACTGAAGGGAAGTGAACACTGGGTTTCATGATTTCTTTTCAGACGGAATATTCACTGAGATGGCAGTATGGCACCCATTCTTTCTCCAAACATGTAGTTAAAAGTGAAAAATACAGAATACCATATGCCCGGTTTTTGTTATGTAACGGCATAAACTCTACATCAGGTTAAATTGCCTACTGCAACAGGTTAATATTAAAATCATAGGTTGTCAGAACCCAAAACATATTTGCACATTTAACCTTCCTAAGCTGGACTTTGCTTAGTCATGAATGATTAATTATAACTTGATGATGTTAACTACTTCATACAACCTCAAGGTATCAGTTAGTTTGTTTTTTCACTAAAAAGTAGCTGCTAGGCATTGGCTCTTATGATTTGTACAGTTCTACTCTTCGTGAGCTGTAGCCACAATTTTGAGAGCTTTTTCTTGGCTGTTTATAGAACCAAACATTAGAAATATTACAAGAAGCAAAATCATGTATCTTACCGCTTCATTATAGGAATTGGATGCTTCTTTTGTGGCCTCTACAAGATACTTCCTGCAAAAGCAGTTAATATGTTACAAGAAGGTCCTTCGCTGAAAACAAAAGGCACTCAACAAACCAAATCCATCTTATGAATAACAAGTGCCACATAACTCAAAAAGTACATCCACTAAAAGATAGATTGCCTTAACTATACCTGATCCTGTGCAGTGCTGGTACTGTGTCCTTTGTGTAAGTGTCACGCAATAGATGATGCTCTAGATAGCTGGAATCAAAGTATATAAAAAAAAAGTATAGTTAACCTAATCTTTGAATCCCTTAGCATTTGGAATCCAAAATATATATAGAGAGAGAGAGAAGGGAGGATCGGCTATTTGAGTATAGAGTAACATCTGTTGTACACTTATAATATGGTCACTGATGCGGGTGCCGACCTTAGTTTAGCATTCATTGTCCGACACCTTTTGATAAGCCAGGTCTTCTTCAGATCATCCTGTTAGACAATAAGAGACATGTTAAGCACTTTGACTAGCAATACTAACAATATGAAAAGGTGACATGTTTACTTTAAAGAAGTTGAACCAGAGAACGGAATATGAGAATGCTTACAAATTGGTGCTGATGCTCCAATTTCTTGTCTTTAACAAACTGTATAAGCACAGCAAGAATTTGCTCCAAGACCTTTGGAATTTTCAGAACCATAACTAATTGGTTAGAAGTATGAGAAAGAATTTGTGCTCAGGTAAAGTGGGTGCACCTCTGAAAAATTAAGCATTACCAAAGACATACAAACATACATTATAATGTTCAGCAAATTTTCTGTCCATTGAAGCAAGGTCCTCCAGTAGATGTGCCTCTTCCTTTTCTATCTCTTCGATGATTAACTTTACCCTGTCAAACGGGAAGTAAAAATCATGAGAAATACTTATCAGGGACGCCTGTCCAACTTCATCCTATCACAAGCACCACGTTAGTTTCCAATTCCAAACAAGATGGAAAATTGGGCACTCATGCCAAGTTAAATTAGCTATGTAAATAGATGGGATTGCAGCAAAGAAGGGATGGTAAGATGGTATTAATACTAAATATGTGATTGGTACAGTCTGATTTAAAATGTAAGATAAGAAAGTCCACCTTTCTGGAAGCCTAGCACTTGAAATTTGACTGATGGATGACGAATCTGCAGCAAAGATGTTAAGGTAAGACAGAATAATAACCAGAACCAGAATTTGGACTGTTCTCTCTCACTCTCTTTTCTATTCTTCCACTAGTTTCAGTAACTGACCCCTCTCGTCCATAGCAAATAGATCAGCCAAAGCATCACACTTGGCTTCTAACCGGGCTTCAATCTCCCTAGCCAAAGTTCTCTGATAATCAACCATGTCCTGTAATCGACACAAAAGCAGATGCTTTCAAAGTTCAGGTGAAGATTTTGTATATTCTTTCACTCATTGACCAAAAGGGTAAAACACATCATAGTCTAATAATTGGTTACAAAATAGTTTTGCACTTCTCAAGGTACATATCAGAATTACGTTCATCAAATCAAACAAGTAACAAGGTATGAATTGACCATTTAGGCAAAAAAAAAATGTTCTTACCACAGACATGGCTGGCTGCTCTTGTTGCACTTGGTAGAGATAATCAGAAGTGATCCCAAGAAAACGGTCAGGAACACCACCAACTCCAGGTTCAACCGCATCTGAACTACCACTTCCATGTGCAGCAGCAACAGTCACCGCACTGGCGGTGCTGCTATAATTGTTGTAACTCGTCGAGATTGAACTTGAGCTGGGTGTCGCGCTTGTGAGGGTGCTATCGAATGAACTCCTTGAAAAGGTGCTCAGCTTTTTGATCTCCTGCTCATGGACCTCCCCGTCCTGAGAGAGCAGTGGGAGCCTCAGCCTCTGCGCTGCCTCCGCCACGGCCAACCGGTGCTCCAAAGACTCGTACACCTGGATCAGAGGTTCAGAACCGACAGAGTATAAGCTCGGTGACTGAATCAGAGTATCATTTTTGCTGGACAATTTCTCGATTACGGTGCTAAGTCAATTGAACCAACAATGAGGAATTCTTCCACTGTCTATTAATCGGTTTATTATTATTGCTGCCCACCCAGATCACACCTGAAGATGTATTTGCACCAGTCAATGAAAAAAAAAATCCAAAGACTCGTACACCTGGATCAGAGGTTCAGAACTGACAGAGGTTAAGCTCGGTGACTGAGTGTCATTTTTGCTGGACAATTTCTCGATTACGACGCTAAGTCAAAAAACCAGCAATGAGGAATTCCACAGTCTATTATTCAGCTAGTACTGCCCACCCAACTCACATTTGAAGATGTACTTGCACCAGTCAATGAAAAATGAGGGACCTGTCAGAGAGAAGCAGAACCTGCGGGGAGCAGTTAAGCTTCTTGCCGGCGCCGGCGCCACCAGCCGCGTGGTACTCCTCCACCATGGCCACCGCCTCCGCGTACACCGCCTAAGGCATAGCATAGCGCCACCAGATCTGATGAGAACCCGACGAGCAAAACCTAGAATGCGGATCCGACGAGCGGGCGGGGGGGATGAGGGTGACTCACCAGTGCCTCGAGGTAGAGCGCGCGCTCCGCCGCGACCTCCTCGCGCGCCTGCGCAGGCACAGGGTTCAGGTGAGCAGCAGTCGGGAAGGAGCGTGGCGGGCGCGACGTGCGTGCGTACCTGGAGGAGGTCGGAGTGCGCGGAGTTGGAGAGGAGGGACGCGTCCGGGGCGAGGTGGTGGCGCTGGAGCTGCTCCACCAGGTGCGCCACCTCCGGCGGCGGCGGCGGGAGCGACGCTGCTGCGGCCTTGGACATCGCGGGGGAATCGGCGCCGGCGGAGGCCACTCACGGGGGAATCGGACTGGTTGGTGCCACGGTAGCGTTTGAATTGGGTGGGGCTCGTGAGGTGGTGGTAGGTTGGTGGCCGTTGGATCGGCGAATGGACGGCTCAGATCGCCGCCGGCTGATTACAGTACAAGAGAAGCTTGAAAGCCGGCTGTCGTGTGAGAAGGGAGATACAGAGCATACAGTGCTGAAATAGAAGAAGCGGTCATAGACGTCACTGTCACAGAAATGGTTTCCGGAAAATGAAATCTTCAGTTTCCGTTTTCATCGGAACAAACAAGAAAGACAATGGTTTGGAAACTCTCTTCAGGTAACCTTCTATGGTTACACTTCGTCTAGCAGTAACCAGAGAAAAGAGAAACACAAGAGAAGCTCTAGTAGTGTATAAAAAGGTCAAATCATGGCGCTGTGAAAATCGAAGAGAACATTTCTGAACGTAATCGCGCATCAAACAATTGCTTAAAAAGTGAAGAAATGTTCCATTAAATTTAAGATGAAACTTGGGATATGATGGCGGCACCACTAAAGGGTGAGGTTTCAGTTAGGTGTATTAGATCCAAAGTCGAAGCCTACAGCCTGTTCGGGAGGCCGTATCGTATCGTGGATTATTTACTGCTGGTTGGTTTGGTGTGAGAGAAAAACACTGTTCCCGGCTGAAAATTTACGATCGTTTACGAGCAAGCGAACAGGCTGCTAAGCCGAAAACACGAGCATCACTTTCGTAGCTTCTCCTCCTCACAATAGAAATGGCTCCGGCTTTTCTTCCGTATGCTGAAAAAGGGTGTCGTTTTCGCGAACTCTTGTGTTGCAATTGCGGCCGGAGTCGCACCAAATACTCAGCGGCAGGCAAGGCAGTAGGTGTTGAATCGTTTTCAACACCTTTGCACAAATCCTAGATCCTACCACAGTGGACAATGGAAAAGGAACTCGATTTTGTGCGAGCAAGATCACTGTCTAGATAACGACACCATCATCATTAATTCATCATCGAAGGAAGGCGAGACGAAACACGGCAGTGTGCTGTGTGCTGTGTGCGTGCATGATAAAAACGCACTACTAATTTCCAAATCCTTAGTGGCTTTCGTTGGTTCCACGTCACCAAAGACGAATGAATCAATAATCAAGCTGTTCTACACTTCTGTGGGGCGCGCACACTGACACAGTGCGTGCGTTATCACAACATCCAATGCTGCCGGAGCTGGACGACGACGTCACGGTTAAAGAGAGAGCAGCTTGCTTGTTCTCATTCCATTCCTCCACTGGAGGCGAGTGAGTAATTAGCACTTGCGTCATCGCCATCACCAACAAGCCAAGTGCGTGAGCTCGTCGATTACGCTGCTCCTACGCGTCGTCTCTCCCGCTGCTCTGCTCCACTCGTCACTCGATATTTCCCATCTGCCATCAGAACTACTTCTCCACCCGTTCTGCTCTGCTCCGCCTCCGCCTCCGCCTCCGCGCCCAATTCTTTCTGAGCCGGAACCGGAGGCGGAGACCGACCCCGCGCGCGCGGCGGAGCGATGGAAGGCACCGTGCTGTGCGCGGCGAACCACGCGCCGCTGACGCCCATCAGCTTCCTCGAGCGCACTGCGCTCGTCTACCCCGACCGCCCCGCCGTCGTCGCCGCGGGCCACGCCGCCGCGCCGCGCACCTGGCGGGAGACCCGGGACCGCTGCCTCCACCTCGCCGCCGCGCTCGCGGGGCTCGGCATCGCGCGCCGCGACGTGGTGAGTCCCTCTCCAGCCGCTGCCTGCCTTCCTCTCCTCTGCTCTCTTCTTCTTCTTCCGTGCTACGGAGCGGTAGATTTATTCGGCCATTATTTACCTGCCGCCGTCCAAGCATTCACTTTTACTGCTGTTGCTGTTCTTGGTTGAAAAAGGCTCCGTTTTAATTCCATGCGAGTAGATAGTGTTCATGCCCGAATTCATCAACTATTCGACCACCTGAATTGCTTGCGAATTGTGTTCGGACCGAATATCGTTTCATCAGTAAGAAGCTGCTACTAGTAGGTTCAGCAATCGAATCGAATTGGCCGATTCTCAATCGCAGCTGAGCTGCCGTTGCTGCCCCGTGCAGGTTGCGGTGTTCGCGCAGAACATCCCGGCCTTCTGCGAGCTCCACTTCGGCATTCCCATGGCCGGCGCCGTCATCTGCGCGCTCAACTCTCGCCTCGACGCCGCCATGGCGTCCGTGCTGCTGCAGCACTCGGAGGCCAAGGTCGTCTTCGTGGACGCCGCGCTGCTCGGCGTCGCGCGAGAAGCGCTCCGCCTCATCTCCCAGCAGGCCGCCGGCGCCGGAGCAAGCAGCAGGGTGCCCACCGTGGTGCTAATCAACGAGGTCCTCGACGAGCCGCCGCCGCCGCCGTCGACAACTGATCGGTACTACTACGAGTACGAGGCGTTCCTCGGCAGCAGCAATCCAGAGGAGTTCTTGATCCGGTGGCCGCTCGACGAGAACGAGCCGATCGCGCTCAACTACACGTCGGGGACGACGTCGCGGCCCAAGGGCGTGGTGTACACGCACCGCGGGGCGTACCTGAACACGCTGGCGTCGGTGCTCCTCAACGACATGACGGCGCTGCCGGTGTACCTGTGGACGGTGCCCATGTTCCACTGCAACGGGTGGCGCCTGGTGTGGGGCGTGGCGGAGCAGGGCGGCACCAACGTGTGCCTCCGCAAGGTGACCTCCGCCGCCATCTTCGCCGCCGTGGCGGCGCACGGGGTCACGCACATGGGCGGCGCTCCCACGGTGCTGAGCATGGTGGTCAACGCCACGGCGGAGGAGCGGCGGCCTCTGAGTCTGAAACCGAGTGGGAGGCCGGTGACGGTGATGACGGGCGGCGCGCCGCCGCCGCCGCAGGTGTTGTTCCGGATGGAGGAGCTGGGGTTCCTTGTGATCCACTCGTACGGGCTGACGGAGACGTACGGGCCCGCCACGGTGTGCACGTGGCGGCCGGAGTGGGACGCGCTGCCGGCGGCGGAGCGCGCGGCGATCAAGTCCCGGCAGGGGCTGCACCACCTGGGGCTAGAGGTGGACGTCAAGGACCCGGCGACGATGACGAGCGTGCCCGCCGACGGGCGCACCATGGGGGAGGTGATGTTCCGGGGCAACACGGTGATGAGCGGGTACTACAAGGACGCAGCAGCGACGGCGGAGGCCATGTCCGGAGGGTGGCTCCGGTCGGGGGACCTGGCGGTGCGGCACGCCGGCGACGGGTACGTGAAGATCCTGGACCGGTCCAAGGACATCATCATCTCGGGCGGGGAGAACATCAGCACCATCGAGGTGGAGGCGGCGCTGTTCGCGCACCCGGCCGTGGCCGAGGCCGCCGTGGTCGGGCGCCCCGACGAGTACTGGGGCGAGACGCCGTGCGCGTTCGTCACGCTCAAGGAGGGCAAGGACGCGGAGGGCGTGGGCGCGGAGGAGCTCATGGCGTTCTGCCGCGCGCGGCTGCCCCGGTACATGGCGCCACGGACGGTGGTGTTCGTGGCCGAGCTGCCTAAGACGGCGACGGGCAAGGTGCAGAAGTTCGCGCTCCGGGAGCAGGCCAAGACCATGGGCAGCATCTCCAGCTCCAGGTCCAGGTCCAAGAAGCCGGGAGGGTCAGGGACGAGGAGCAAGCTCTGAACTCGCGTGTCACTGCCATCGCCATTGATGGCAACATGGGTTCTAGCCGATCCGTCCTGGTCCAGTGGTCCTGCATGTGCATGTTCATGGGGAAAGAGAATCATCCAATGATCCTGATTCATTATTTCAGTAATAACTTAACCTTCAATTATCTTAATAAAAAAATGGAGGTGCATCTGGAAAACAATGGACTCGTTGGCATGATTAGTTTAATTGTGTTTGTTTGTTTCATTGTTTGTGTGCGTGTGTCTCGATTCTGCCCTTGCCGAAGGGGGGGGGGGTTCGCTTCTGCTCCATATAAATTTTATGACCCACCCTAAAAGGAAAAGCTCTAATTTTTAACCAAGCCTAGTGGAGGGTAAATCCCTAGACCTAGAAGAGCACCAGCAGGATGAGCTCCATAGCTGGGACGCCGCCTCCTCATCCCCTTCCCTGTCCCCACATAGGTGATAGAGGCGAGGTTCCATGCCGACCACATCAACTGCCACACTCAATCTCCACAACGAGCTGTTGTGGGTGAGGTCACTGGCGAGGAGGTCGTCGCCCCAGATCCCCACCACCACCCCCACACCCACCCACCCAAATGCAGAGGAATAGGCTTCGATTAAGATTGCATAAGTTTGCAACAGTTAGCCCCATAATCTTGATTTTGTAGGGTGTTAGCCTATCATGTTGGTTTTACTTAGGTAAGCTTGTGAACAAAAAGAAAGGATAGCTTTTCGTTTGTTATTGACCATTTAGTTAGCAGTTGGTATCTCTCCTCTCAGATCAACTCAAATAACAGAGGAAAAAAAACATTGCATGGACAGAACCGATCGATCGTAAGAGAACTGTTGCACCAATCTACAAGTGCCATCTTGAAAGAGAAACATCACTGGAGGTTTCAAACTGGTAAACCCTGAAACAACACAAGAAAATGTTTTTAGCCACACAACAAATAAGATTATTTGGCTGAAAAAAGATGTAAGCAAAATGTCTCTAGTCCTTACTGAGTTACCCCCTAGTTACTAGGTCTTTTATATAATGACAGAACTTTGGGAAAAATGATAAGATCTGAGGTCCAATATAATGGCTGAATTTAGCAAGCTTTCCAAAAGCAAGAGTATCATGCTTCAACTATTATTAAAACATAGGACAATAGGCATCTTCCTACATAATATCACACTTGAGCAAAAAGATAAGGTAACACATCAATAACTTGCATATGGGAGGGGGGGATGAAAACTCATAAATCAGTCAAGTAGCACAACTCTTCCCAGCGGGAAAAAAGGTATTTATTGATTTCTTTATGTAGCTCAGAAGACAATGCATTACATGAACCAATGATAATCAAGCAGGGGATTCATGAGGCATAGCATATCACAACAAACCAAAGAGCTTCTACATCCAGAATGCAATAGGACCAAAGTGATCTCTATGCCTAGACACTATAAAGGAGCGTGTGGACTAGTGGTGATCTGTGGTTTGAAGCTCTCCCTTTTGATTGTACTTGAGGCCAAATATGGTCAAATGGAGAATACAGCCATCACAGTCTCCCAAGGCTTGACCCTCCTCCACTTCCTCACGTCTCACACATTGGACAAGGCAGAATCTGTTTGTGCCCATAGAGGTGAGAGAGGCCCACATGTACCTCTGCCGATCCTTGTAGAATAACTTATCCTTTGTCATCTGCCAATCCGGAGCAGTGTTGAGGCAGTCGGGGGAGACAACTTTGCAGGAACAAATGTAGCCATCCCAGCAAAGGCCAACCCACGAGTTGGTCTCACCGTCAAAGTGAGCTTGTCCAACGAATGGCAACGCCCACTCGCCATGCCACCTCCAAGCAGAATCCTTGGTGTTGAATGAGTAGGTGCCCATGCGGCCATTATTCGCCGAGGTCATGAAGATGGTGCATCCATCCGGGTGCAGCGCATAAGAGTTAACGCGGCCGCGAAATGTTGAAGGCGGCGGTGGCAGAGTCTTCCAAGACCAGCCCTCCGTGGGATGCTCCCAAGACATGGCTTCGAACGAGTGCTGGCTGTTGGAGAAGCGATACGTCAAGGCGTAGATCACCTCACCAACGGCCACAGTGATACCGAAGCCACATAGCATTTTAGGAGGGGCATGAGTGCCGATGGCCAAGACGGCCGTCTCGGAGTCGTAGACGAGGCCGCAGCGCTGGGTCATGAAGGCGAAGATCTTGGTGCCCAGGGTGGCGAAGGACATGCCAGTGTGGGGCACGTGGCAAGCCGGTGACTCTAACCGCAGGGCCAGAGGTTTCGGGAGGTGCCCGACGACCCCGCTCTGCAGGCCGTCGTTGGTGTCAAAGCTGTCAGCGTCGATCTTGTGGATGCTGAACCCCTTGTCCCAGTCATCCAAGACGAGATAGAGGTGCTCCCGACCATGCCTCGGCTTCTTGTCACCGCCGCCGGCGACGCGCGGGTTTTGGCCCTCCTGTTCCCGGTGCTTATTAGACATCCCGACTGCAGCGCGACCTAACAACAACTGTAATTGTGATCTAACCCTCCTCTGTGTTCACGAATCAGCCAATCTGAAGATGCAGCCTTGAATTTATACAGCCAACTACGGGAGGGTCTTGTGCCCTGCATCTCAAGTGTTGGAATCGGAATCAGGGGAGTTAATAGTACGCGTCTCGGATTCGCACAACAGGAAGGGAAGAGAAGGGGTGGGAATACCTGGTGGTGGGTGCTCGTCGTCGCCGAAGAGACCGACCAACTAAGGCCTCAGCATCTGGCGTAGGGCGGCGGTAGCCCACCCTGGTTGTGGTTGGACTGCGCATCGGGGTCAGGCGGTACCGAGGTTCGCCTTGCGCTCCGCTCCGACCGCATCGATCCACTCTCATGTCTTCTCAACGCAAGACAGGCAGGGTCTCAGGGACGAAGCGAAGAGAACCAGCGAGCGAGCGGGTCGCCGCCGCCGACCCTCTCCCGGAGTCCCCCTGCCCTGCCGCGCCCACAGAAGCACGGCGAAGATGGCCGCCGCATCCCCTCCTCCTGACCCTAGCCCTGGCTCTCGCCGGGGCCGCCGCAGGCAAGATCTCGGGCTTATCCAGGCAAAGAACATAATTTTTCTCTCACATCAAACCCGCCAACGATATTTTCAGTAATTGTTTATAAGTCAAACAATCCCAAATAAATAGGGCGCTCGTTGATGCTATGAGATATGTATTTATTAGCATGCCATTCGTCGGCGATTTCAAGTCACGAAACATCCTAAGTACTACTACTTCTACTATTCTTTTAGTCGTTCTTGCTTCAGTTTTGGCATGAAGCTAGCCATGCTATTGTGAAATGTGTAGCAGTCATCAGACTAGAATCGGAGCAGTAAACCTATTAAGTATGGCATCTAATGCCATGGTAAGCTTTCTACCTTTCCTTGCCATAACGGTGTGTGTTCCTACCGACAACGACCTCTGCTTATTTGGTCGGGAAGGTACGTAGGACGACTCATCACAGGTCATCATCAATTCCTATCCAAATAAATCCTTGGTTTAATAGTTTCACTTGACTTGGGGCACTTTTGAATTCCAAAACAGCTAGTGGATGCGAAAATTCATCCAGTCGATTCAGAAAAATGATGCAAATATCTTTTAATACAGACCTCGTGTATCTCTTTAATATTAATACAGATTACCCAACTTTGAAGCAATTGATGATAACAATACTATATTGTAAGAGTAATTGATGGTCAAAGCATATTTGTTTCTACTTCCTAAAGACTTGCACAAAATTTCTAGTACACCAGGCAAGGCGGGGGTACCTCCAAGAAAGCAAGGACGGAGGCTTCCATTTAAGTTCACAAGAGGTGAAGGACCTTTGTTATGATTTTTCCTACTACGTATACAAAGCATGGGAGTGCAGGAGCTACGCTACGCTCGCCATTTCATCAGGACCTGCCTATGTAGCTGACGGCTCGAGGACGATGCTCAAGGCTGTGCTCCTCGTTCCGGTGCTGCTGCTTCTCTACCTCAGGCGCAGCCGCAAAGTACACCTCTTTCTCTCTCTAAGTATATATACAATTAATCCTCTGTAGAGTCATTGTTTGTGCATGGAATGGTTTGGTTAATGCTTCCCAATAATTCCTTTGAAATTCATATATATGGAATGGTGGGCATTCTAAAGTAATTTTGGAGGAAACTAAACATGAGCTAAACTTCATTGTTTTGTTTCCTATATGTTTTCCCTGCAATGTTTCCAAAGGCATCTTTCTAATTTTCCTTTGTTTTGAAATCCTATATGATTTGTCATTCCTATGTTTTTTTTTCTATTCCTGCATATTGTACATCTTTTGTTCCAAAAGAGACCCAAATTTAAAGTTGTTGTAGTCCTCTTCGATTGCAGTTTGTGTGCCAAGGTTAATTATTGGATTTGTCTTAGTGTGGTCCATCGTGCAATAATCTGTAGTACAAACCTTTGCCTGCTTGTTATGGCACTGATGACGCGACATGTTCAGAGCAATGGCAGCCGAACAAGTCAATAGTGTACTCTAACATTATGCCGATTGGTCTTGGACTCTTGGTCCAGTGTAGTATAAATTGTCCAAGATATAAGTAAAACCTTTTGGTTCCTCTGGTCTTGGTCTTCCTTTATGTTTTTTCTTTGAGTGAGAGAAAGAAATAGTAGCTAGAAACAATATGCATGGCAACCATATATATGTCTCCCATGCATGCATACACCTGACGGTTCTTTTTTTTCTTGATGCATTAATTCTCAAAGTTTTTCGGGCCTGGTGCAAGCGGTAGAGTCTTACCCCCTGTAACCAGAAGGTCCTGGGTTCGAGTCGCGGTCTCCTCGCATTGCACAGACGAGGGTAAGGCTTGCCACTAACATCCTTCCCCAGACCCCACACAGAGTGGGAACTCTCTGCACTGGGTACGTCCATTAATTCTCACAGTTTTTCATCTTGAAATATATATCTTGTTCCAGATGGCTCGCTGGCCGTAGGGCAGTCTTTGCAAGTTGGTCAAACACTTGTTTCAGCACAAGCTATCTTTGTGTTGGGTTTCTTCACAAATGGGGACAAAACATATCTAGGAATATGGTACAATCATATAAAGCCTCAAACAGTCGTCTGGGTGGCAAACCGTGACAACCCAATAAAAGGAGGCAATGGAAGTCTTACCTTCATCCAAAGTTCTCTTGTCCTTCTGGATACAAGAAGAGGAAGCGTCCCCGTATGGTTTACTGACTCACTCAACACCAACAATCCACAAGCCTTGCTTCTTGACTCTGGTAACCTCATCATCAACGACACCACCATGTCTGGGAGTACTCCAGGTCGAGTACTGAGTACTATGGCGAAGTTTTGATCATCCCTGCGACACATTCTTGTCTGGCATGAGAATCGGGTACGACATGTCGGCGGCGAATAATGGCTTGTTGCAGCTCAGATCATGGAAGAGCGAATCAGACCCGTCTCCCGGGGACTACACCATCAGCATGGATCCGAGACGAATGCCTGAACTGCTCTTGTTCAATGGTACTGATTTGACGTACAGGACTGGTCCATGGAATGGCCAGGGCTTCAACGGCCAGCCATATCTCAAGCCGACAAACGATGTGGTGTTCAACATGGATGTGCGCGAAGGCAGCGCGTATTACTCGTTCACGGCTTTGAACACATCAGTCCAGTGGCGACTTGTCCTGATGCCAGATGGCATTGCCTATCGCTGGCGCAGCAACTCCGACAACAAGTGGGAGTACTACTGGCATTGGCCTCAGTCTATGTGTGATTCCTACGCGTTCTGTGGTCCGAACGCCTTCTGCTCCACCGCTGTCTGCCAATGCCTGCCGGAGTTCGTCCCCACGTCGCCGCGCGAATGGAGCCAGAGGAACTTCGCCGGTGGCTGCGTGAGGAGTGTGTCGCCGTTTTCTTGTTCGTCAGCGAATGGGTTTAGCAGACTCTCACTTGTTAAGGTGCCTGACACACTGAACGCCACCTTGGTTCGAGGCAAGAGCTTGGATGGCTGCAGGCAGTTGTGCTTAGGGAACTGCTCGTGCAATGCTTACGCCCTGCTTGGAGGGAGTGACTGTCTCGTCTGGTCAGGTGATCTGCTTGATACTGTTCAGCTTACTATAGGGATCGATGATTTGTACACTCGGGTTTCTCATAATGATCCGTCTCACACAGGTATGTTTGGATGATTATTCCTATGATCCTATCAATTTAAGAGTTTATTCAGTACTTTATTATACTAAAAATGGATCCCTATTCTTTTTATAGATAGACAAACTGCTATCATTGTCTCTGTCTCTGTTGTTGGAGGGTTGCTGCTTATTTCTGCATTGCTAGTATTTTGTTATCGTCGAAGTCAACGAAAGCATTTACCACTAGCACTTGGTACGCACAATTACTATTCATCATTCACAATTTTTATGTATGATAGGATTATATATCATTTCATTCGTGAAAAAACTTGTGCAATCAGAATTGTTTGGAACAGAACATGAGCATGCCCCAGGGCCTAAGCTTACAGCCCACCTTGAGCAGAGTTTAGATCTGGATGCTATCAGAGTTGCCACCAACAATTTTGCTGAACGAAATAGTATCATTTCTACCCGATCTAAGACCATCTACAAGGTACTTAATCGGTTTTCCTTTTGGAGTTTTGGTTGTGAGTCTGTTATTGAATTAGTATATATGAAGAATTTGTTATCCTTGGCATTGCTCAGGGAACACTACCAAATGTTGGTGATTTGGCAATCAAAAGACTAAACACGGAAGCGGGGCTTGAGGAGCTAAAAAATGAGGTGAAAATTCTTGCGAGGCTTGACCATCCGAACATCATAAGGATGATGGGATCCTGCATGGGGAATAACGAAAACGTAATATGCTATGAATATATGCCCGGTGGTAGCCTTGATGCAATTCTGTTTGGTATGTTTTTCTTGCAATATAAGTGGTTCCTTGCAGACATAATTATCATCAGAATAGTGTCATTTCTATAAGATGCATATATATATATATATATATATATATATATATATATATATATATATATATATGTGATGGTCGTCTTACCAGCCTTGAATTGAATCTGAGGCGTGCAGCTGAAGATGACAATTGCGGAGTCCCCGACTGGCCTTCACGTATTCACATCATTCAAGGGATTTGTGAAGGGTTACTATATCTGCATGAGCATTGCAGAATCGTTCATCGCGATATAGACCCTAGTAATATACTACTTAGTGATGGTTTCAGTCCCAAAATCTCAGACTTTGGCCTTGCAACTCTGCTTGATCAAGGCCAATCTGAAGGGAAGGCGGAGAGCTTCAGGAGAACACGGTGAGTTCATTTTGCAGCCATTATTTTTTTTTTGAACGCAATATTTTGCAGCCATTATTGCACTTGCTTTTAGTTGCGATGAGCAGAACCGATCAGTGGCTGTGTGCTTACTAACTAGTGAATTGTCCTCAGTGGATACAACTCTCCTGAGTTGTTCTACCGCAAATCGTACTCGGTGAAGTCCGATGTGTACAGCTTTGGCATAGTACTTCTGGAGATTGTAACAGGCTGCAAAGCGGCATCATTTAGTAGAGAAGGTGCTGATGACCTTTTTACATATGTAAGTACATGTTTACTCTACCTTGTCCCTAGCAAAAAATGGTCGCTATCAACAATCAGCCTGTTCGGGAGGCCGTATCGTATCGTGGATTATTTACTGCTGACTGGTTTGGTGTGAGAGAAAAACACTGTTCCCGGCTGAAAATTTACGATCGTTTACGAGCAAGCGAACAGGCTGAATACTGCAATAGAACCAAAAGAAACTGGAGGACTTAGCATAATTAGTTGCGCACTCTAAGATTTTAGATATATGATGAAAAGTTTCATTTATAAATACTTGTGGTTCTTCTCACTGTCAACCCTTAAGTTATTTCCTACTTTTTTTGGTGAAGGTTCGACAGCACTGGACTCAGGGAACTGCTGAGCAATTGAAGGATCCAAGAATGGGTGATGCTCCCAGAGGAGAGGTGGGAAGATGCATTCATATAGGTCTCCGTTGCGTTCAAGATGATCCAGACGTGAGGCCTACCATGTCATACATCAGGAACACACTAGCGGCAATTCGCTCTTAGTTGTGATGGGATCACTTGTGCGATACTAATGTATATATTATCTATCACTGGTTCACTTTGTCTATTATACATTCATGTAAGAAATATGAATGTAGAGGCTATATTTAATCCCTTTATCTAAAAATAATCACCGATTCACTGATGAATGCATGCATGTCTAGTACTGGATTGCCGGTCGTGATGAGAATTCCTGAGATTACAAATAGTGCTAGCGTCCGGACGTTCGGACCGTGCCTGCTGCTAGAGGGGGCGCGAGGGGAAAGGCAAGGCGCGGAGTCATGTGGGGTCAGACGGGGACGCAGATAGAACACCCGATCTACTTTTAAAACATCAAGATGCAACATTTGCAACATACGCCTGAAGATAGATGAAACACTTGACACAAAGCTTCTGAAGTACTTGAAAAAACACCTGAAAAACGCTTGAAACCATTGCAAACATACGCAACATCCAGATAAAACACTTGCAACATATGTGTGAAACATATTGAACATTCAGATAAACACACTTGCAACATACGTCTGAAAATACAGATGAAACATTGGGGAAAGACGCTTGCAACATACGTGTACAACCATGGTAACATATGCAACGTCCCCGATCTACCTTTGCGACATCTGAATGAAACACTTACAACATCTGAAACACTTGAAACATACTCCTTCCGCCCAAATTATAAATCGTTCTAAGAATTTTGGAGAGTCAAAGTTTTTCAAGTTTGACCAAATTTATATAATAAGATAATAACATTTATAATACCAACTAAATATCATTAAATTCTTCATTAGTTATATTTTCATAGTATACTTATCTGATGTCATAAATCTTTGTGTTCCCCTCTATCATTTTGGTCAAACTTGAGATGATTTGACTCTCCAAGATTCTTGGAATGACTCATAATTTGGAACGGAGGGAATACACTTACAATATGTGCTTTCAGCGCAATATCTCCTTACTATTTGGGAGGATGGAGGCTCATCGGTGTGTCGGGCTACGGGGCGGCGGTGTTTGTAGGTGGCGGGCCGCCGCCGGCATCTCCCATGACGCGGCGGGGAGGCAGTGGCCACACACCGGACTGGGAGAGGGCAGCTGCGCGCCACGCTGTCCTGCAGCAGCACCTTGTGGTCGTCCCCGAGGCCCACGCGGCGAACGCCTAGAGGAGGAAGCGACGGATGTACCCAGCAGGAGGAGGAGGTGGACCAGCTGGTTCGGGAGCACCAACTACGAGATGCCGGACACGACCGGGGCAGCGCTTGTCCGGGCTTCCCTTGGCGTGTTCATGCCTCTTGGCTTTTGCGACGGTGGTGGGCATTGTCTCTGGAGCAAATAGAAACGAGTGCACGAGAGGGTAGGACTTAGGAGTAGGAGCGACCGGAGAGAAGAGTTTTTTTAGAACTCCCGAGCGAATGGGAGGAGACAGATAGGCTGGCGTCGCGGCCCACTAAGCAGCGTAGCGTCCGGACGGGTGGACGGACGGACGCCCGCACCGCAGCGTTAACGATCGAGACGACGACCAAGGTAATGGTGAATCTCTACATCCGTCGCCCACCACCCAGTCTGCCCCGCTGGCTACCCGCGCTATCCAGAGAGTCGTGTCCAGGCCAGAATTCAGGCACGTGGGCCGACTCGTCCGGCCCACCCATAATTAATGGCACCAACAGAGCTGTTGTGAGAAAATTACTATAACTTGGCTGATAAGACAGGCTGTGTGTGTGACCGCTCGCCCATAACGAATTAACGATATACGACAATTCACCGTAAGTTGCTGGCCACTGCCTGCAAAGGTCCGATGGTGTAACCTCGTTACCTCCACCACCGCACCAAGGATCGTCGTACTCGTTCCTTTTTTTCAAAAAAAAAATATTTCGGTTTGCTTCGACTTTTCTAGATACTACGACTAGATAAGAAAAGAAATAGGGCTTGATTGATTGCAAGCCAATTTTTGCCAAGCCAAAATATAGGCAAGTTTTAAAGATTTGACATGCAATTGGTTTGGTGTCAAAACATTAGCAATTTCTTCCAAAATTTTGGCAAGACAACATTTTCCTCTTTTGCTAGTAGCAAGCCAATTATAAACCTTGGTTGCCTTACCAAGATATTGGCATGCTCTAATATTGGTACACCCATATTTTAGCTTGCTTTAAAATTGACATGACAAAGATTGGTGGTCAACCAATCGGGCTCATAATCACCGACCCCGCCACCCATGAGCAATAGATATTATCTTGGGCTCGAACAATTGGTGGGCCGGTGTACATAGTTGTATCCAACTATATCAATCCCGACGCACGATGCTGAATCAAGAGAGAGAATATCCGAGCATCGAATTGTCTCGTTGTGCAGCACGATGCCGAGTTGAAAAATCCAAGCATCGGGTAAAGAACATGCCTCGATGCTGGCTAAATACAATATAATATCATTCCAGTCTATACTGTACCTTTGATTTCCAAACAGATGGGTCCCACCAGCTCATATACCTCGATGCTGAACGTTGTATGCATCAGAGATGGCACCAGAATAGTTTATTTTTCAGCATCGGAGCACACCGTTGCAACTCTAAGGGTGCTTATACGGTGAGGTTTTAGGTTGAATCACTGTTTTTATATTTTATTTATGCATTTTAGGGGTGCATTCGTATTATACGCCTAAAGACGTGATCCAGGACTAAAGTTTCTTTGTCACATCGGACGTACGGATGCTAATTAAAAGAGCTAAATATAAGCTAGATATAAAACTAATTGCACAGGAACAGACTAGTTAGCGAGACGAATCTATTAAGCCTAATTAATCTATAGTTAGCACATGTTTATTGTAATATCACATTGTCAAATCATAGGATAATTAGGATTAATATATTCGTCTCGCAAATTAATCTCTGCGTGTTTAATTAATTTTGTAATTAGTCCAGATTTAATACTGTCGAACGTCCGGCTCAGATGACCATTTTTTTTTTCACACGAGCCGTACTCCCTAGCGGTGGAGCGTGTGTACCATGAGTGCGCGTGACGCGGCAGGGGAGAATCCGGCTGCCTGCCTGAGTGCCTGCGGATCGTGAAACTCCCCCGAAATCCAAGGGCTTGTTTAGATCACTCCAAAATTCCAAGTTTTTTCACTCTCTCTCCGTCACATCAATTTTTAGCCATTTGCATGGAGCATTAAATGTAGGTAAAAAAAATAACTAATTGCACAGTTTAGTTGGAAATCACGAGATGAATCTTTTGAACTTAGTTGGTCTACGATTGGACAATATTTACCAAATAAGACGAAAGTGCTACTATTCATCAAATTATCTTCATCTAAACAAGGCCCAAATCCAACTTCCACTATCCGATCGAGATTTGATGTCTTTTTGTTTGCTAAATTTGACAAAACAAAGCGAGCACAAATCCATCCACCGCATCGATCCACTCTTCTGTCTTCTCAACGCAAGACAGGGAGGCGGGCCAGCGAGCGTGCGGCTCGCCGACGACGACCCTCTCCACGGAAGCACGGCGAAGATGGCCGCCGCATCCCCTCCTCCTCTCCTCCTCCGCCTCCTGACCCTAGCCCTGGCTCTCGCCGGGGCCACCGCGGGCAAGATCTCGGGCCCCCGCACCCCCATCTCGCGCGACATCTACCACTCCAGGTGAGCTGCACCACCCCCCTCCCGGCTTCCCGTCCCTCCCGTCCACCGCCCGCAACTCGTGTCCCGCTCGCTTCCCCGACGAATCCCGCCCCGGTCCCGACGACTTATTCGTCCGCGTTAGGTTCATCTGGTTCGAGTCGCGGATTGCTCTCGGCTCACGCGTGATTGGTCTCACTGGGATTTACTATCGCTTGTGCGTAATTTGGCTTTGCTTGCTGCTCGTTTCGCCCCGACTGAATGTGTCCGACACTGTTTCATCTAAGCACCAGTTGATAGTTGATACATTACAGGCGATGCTTGTGTAGAAATGGCACTCGCTGGCGATTTCACTTTTTCGGATTTTCGGGTGCATAGTTTGGTGATTGGGACTTGGGGGAACCCTCCACCCTTCAGTTTTGTTTGATAACTCTAGTCAAGATCCAAACCTGAGAGCTTCTTGCTCCCCGCTGGCCTGCACAGCTTCTCCTTTAATAAAAACCATGCCTCTAACTTGTCAGTGCTTAGTTCATGGACCATCCACACTTTTTTCTTCGTATATGATGGCATAGTAATTTTTTTCACTTCTCTTGCTAGTGACTCTCTTCTGCGTGAAATCAAGGCTTTGGTTGCTCGGCATTCCGACAAATTGAGCGTGAGTGGTTTCCCTGTTCTTGTGCAATTGTCTTTGGTCAGTTTGCTTTGTCTCCAGCAGTCCCCTTTATCCAATTCTGAATAATGTGTTGCAGATGGACACTATCAGAACAAGCAACAAAGGCTATTCTGTGGAGCTGTTTGTAGTTACATTTAATCACTTGAAGGAGAATATGGATAATGGCTCAAAAGTTCATATCCTTCTGGTCAGTTTCCAACTAAGATTTCTTCACTCTTTCCCCCCAAATCTATGCTTCACTCGAAAAGCTGCTCAGCATATTGATCCAATATCTCAGGAACAAATATGAGTGTTCCATTAAAATATTCTCCACCATTTCAGTTCACCTCTGTTGAGAGGGTGCACGACAATGACATAAAAGAAAAAAAAAGCTAATAAACACAAGTCTTTTCATTAGTATTTGTGTGTTTATTAGTAAATTAAATTATTGATACTTTGCGGTTTTGACAGAAAGGTTCATTGTCTTCCAGAGCTTTGGGCAGCATGGCAGAGAACTTATTACCTCTGAAGTTGCATTACATCTTCTCTATATTTTAACGGAGAAGCCTAAGATCGCTGGTGTGGATCTTTCATCCTTTGAGAAACTGCTGGAGAACCTTGTAATCAAAGTGAGTCCTTATTTGTATTCAGCTCTTATATAATTGTTAATAAATTATGGAACACATTTTATAAATGTGCCCTTTGTTCTGCTATGCCCTGCACCCGACTGGCATAGCATTGGGCATGATCTTTTCTTTCAAAAGGATCCTAGGTGCATATATGTCAGGCAGGTGCTGCCCTTGTGCCAGTATTGTGATCATGAGCTTCATGTTGTCGTGCTTGCATTGTTAAAATTGTAGTGCACCATGATTAATTGCTATTATGGTGGTTGTATAGGATGGAGTGTTAGGATGCCAATTATGTTGTTCTAGTTTAAACAGTATGGATTTGGCCTTGAAAGTAGAAACATTACCATTACATGTCGATGATGTGCTTAGTATTGTCACCTTTGCTCGTGTCCTTCTGTTTGTTTCCCCTCCCACTATTTTGTTTATTATTGTTCTGTATCAAGTACATAATCACATCTTGGTGTCAGGAGTTGTAATATTTTTCACATGTGGCTTCCTCTTTTAGGTTGTGCCAATGGAAAATATGAATGGTCGCAAACGTGTCGAAGAAGGGGAACTTTGTGATAGGAGAAATGGTGATTGGTCCATTTCTCACAAATTCATCACTACAAGCAGTTTTTATGCCAGCATCTTTTTTTATATATATTTCCCTGTGGCAGGAAGAGGAGTTGATCTTAACAGAAATTGGAGTGTTGACTGGGGAATGAAAGAAAAGGTAAGTATCTCAGTAGTTTCTCAATTTTCACAGGAAAATTCGAATACCTCTCAGCACTTGCATGTTGATTATTTAAAATTATATCTTGAACTGAATCTTGGCTAGCAGTAGCTCATTGTGTGTGTGAATTTCCATGTTACACAGTTAGTTCTGTGTAATTATTTGACAAGTTTGTGTACTTCTACTTCATATCAAGCACATAAGTGCATTGCCCTTGAAATCTGATCTAGGAATGCTTATTTTGGGTATGGAGTTATATCTATGGAGAATTGGATAATTGTGGTTTTTTCATGCATTACCATGTATATTCCATGGCTGTTTCAGGTTGGGTGTTCTGCTGATCTTTACAAATGTCTATGTTTTGTGGTTTTGTGGAATCACTGGATGAACTTTTGTAGTTCAAATCAAACATACTGTAGCAGGAAAAACTAGGCTTATTGGCATCTACGATCAGTTTGGGACTTAAAGGCTTTGTTGTTGTTGTATTGGCATCTACGATCACTGGTTTTTGAGTCAAAAGTTAGATTTTGTCCATGCATCACCGTCTATATTCGTTGGTCATTGTTGTGTACTTGGGTTTAATCCTGCTAACGTTTTGTCATTTGCGGCTTTTGCGCAAGGGAACTTTTATATGTGGCAGGTTCATTGTTTTTATTTTATCTTACATGTTTCTTGTTGGGTCCAATCAAATCATACAAATATGCATGCTATTAGTCTATTGATTTTTTTGTGTGGCTTTTCATGTATTATAGGACTACGACCCATATGAGGAGAATCCTGGTATTGCTCCTTTTAGCGAACCTGAGGCCCAGATCATGAGGGAACTATCGAGGTCATTTAAACCTCATATTTGGGTGAACGTGCATTCTGGAATGGAGGTAATGCAACCCTCTTATATTCTGTTGACATCCTGTACGTGATGCATAATAACAAGTTTGATCATTGCTTATGATGCAACTAAGCGACAAAAAGATGACAAATTGACCCTTCTGGAAAGAAGCTACTTTCAAGCATGTTTCCCGTCTTGTCACATGTAAATCTTGATTACCAATTTTTTTTTATTCCTCGACTTTCTCGGGCTACATCATATAATACATTCTTTATCATCATGTGGCCACATGCTAGTGTGTCATGAACAAAGCCCAAGATATAATCAGAACAATATGATATGTATGAGTATTATAGATACCCTTTTCCCTTCATAAATGTAGCAAACAAGATGCATATTGTTTATCTATCGGGTTGTGACTCATGAATCATGATATTCACCTAGCACGGAATACTATGGTGCCTGGTTTGTTGCAATACAGCTACTACCATGATTGTTTTTTGGAGTTCTGGAAGATGAGGAAAAAGCGCATTTCAATAACTATCATAAAATAAAAATAACAAAGAAAAACCAACATAGAAAGAGAGACCTATTCCTTGTAGTTGCACAAAACCCTTCTGATGTACCACTAATGCTGCTAATTTGTCTTTCTCATCTTTTTTTTTTCTGTTCTTGAACCTTAGGCCTTATTCATGCCATATGATCACAAGAATACCACACCAAATGGAGCGTCTGCACATTTGATGCGGTCAGTCCTAGAGAATTTGAACCGTCGCCATTTCCAAGATAGCTGCCTAGTTGGGTCAGGTGGTGGATCTGTTGGGTATGTACATCTAGCATGTTCTCATTCTCTCATACTAATACTTTTATTCCTTTGTTGTTTGTCACCCCCTTAAGTTCTGTGACTTTGACATTAGCATTAAAGATAGCTCTCCAGCAAAGCAAGTATGTTCATATTTTTTATCCTTCCCTTACCAGATATCTTGCACATGGTACAACAACTGATTACATGTATGACATTGCAAAGGTGCCAATGCCGTTCACCTTTGAGGTCAGTTAATCTATTGTCTATAACTCCCTATCTGGACTAGCATAAAGCTGTACATAGACATGACAGCACTGAGCTGATGTTACTGTTATTCAGATATATGGAGATGAGAAAGCATCAACCGACGACTGCTTCAAAATGTTCAACCCTGTTGACAAGAAAACATTTGATGTACGTAAATCTTGCATTCCTGTACCTCAGGATTTTTTGGTGGCTTTGTTTCTGTCTGATCTCTACTGTGTTTTTTCCCCTGACCAGAGAGTCATTAACAAGTGGTGCATGGCATTTCTCATTCTTTTTGAGGAAGGCCTGCGAAACCTGCGCGATGCGCAGATAGTATCACAAGTCACACTGGAAAACTGGGTCCCAATTGGAGGCGACATTGTCGAGAGAAATGTGGAGCGGAAGAGTAGCCGTGACACGAGGAAACTGGAAGGCCTCGACCTTGGAATGCAGGAGCTAAGGACATACTTCCGGCTGTTTTTGCTGTCAACATTCTTGTTGATGTTCATGTTCTGCACACGGATATCAAAGAACAGAAACAGAGACTCAGGTAACTTGTTTGATCCTTGAAACGAGTACCAAAGAAAGCATTGGTTGGGGGATGGGGCCCTCCTCTGAGCTGAGTTTCGGGTGCAAGAGCGATCACCCTTCGTTGCCTCAGATGAACAAAGCCCATGAAACATTCAGCAGAGCTGGAACACGGTTCTGCTTCTGCACCCTGCTATTCGGAGTTGGCAATCCGCATATTTGGACATGACATGATGTGACAAGGCTTGTAGGATCAGAATGGTGTCAGGCAGTGTCTGTTTAGATTACAGTAGACGCCAGACGATGTTGGGTAATCATTAACAAAATTGTAACTGTAAGCTGTAAATTTGTCCATATAATCAGTTTTTTGTGATGCATAGGTTTTACGTTTTGAAGAAGGTTTTTAGTGCACGCAACCTGACTATGAAGGCTACATTTGGTGGCATGGATTGATGTAACGTCTCACTGCCCGAGTGATTTATGATGCGGTGGATATGAAATTTTTATGGCCAGAATCTCAAATTGCACGGCTTGTTTGCTGCGTTCCTTACTCCCGGTGCTTGACGACGATGTGGGGGAAGAAGACGTTGAAAATTCTTGGAATGAATTTGAAAGGTGGGCTCCTTTTGGGCCCACGACTGGGTCAGGATAAAAAAAAGGTCCAATTTAATCACGCCAGTCCAAATTAGCATGGAGAGTAGGATAAAAAAAATGGAAGTAGCTAATCAAAGCTGGTACTCCATCGTTATTAACATAGATGACCAAACGGACGGCTTATGATCCGGCACAGCCCATTAGACCGGCCGGACCCAGCACGGCATAAGAAAGCAAGGAGGTAGCCCGTGTTGTTCCAGCCCATGGGCTCGCTTGACAGCTCTAAGCTGTTGGGTAGCCACTTTGAGTTACGATAATTACTATGTTAATTTACGAGATTATAGTAACTCCTTACTAAGTGGTTTACTATAACGTTATAATAAATATCCCTATGTATTATAGTAACCCAACTATCGTAAATATGTATTAACATTATCGTAAATTAGTATATAAAATTATCGTAAATGAAGGTGACTAGAGAATATAACTTATTTTGTAGCTGGCTACTGAATATACTCTCCATATATATATATATATATATATATATATATATATATATATATATATATATATATATATATATATATATATATATATATATATATATATATCAGGGGTAGCTTTGACATACTTATGTGGCACTGATGGACGAACCGGTCGTCGTCGTCGTCGTCTCATGCCTGACCATCCGGACCGTATATATGTCGGTGCATGAAGAAAATAGCAACAACTCCATGATGTCAAGTTAACACCATTATATATCGGAGAAGTCGTCTTAGAGTTCATACTGTTGAGAATGCTTTTTAGTTTTACACCCAGTTAGCTATGATGGCCTATGGCCATTCAACACGCTCTTAATTAGTCAACTTCATTCCCGAGACCTCGGTCCCAGTATATTCCATGTGCACTGTGTGTATTTTACGTTATCCAAAAGATCCGTTCAACGAACCGTATGTATATGTATATGTCGGTGCATAAATAGAAGAATAGAAAGAACTCCATGGTGTCCAACTCGTATACAACACAGCTAGCATCACGTATGACGACTACAGACTAACTAAGGAGCGTTGACCAGTTAATTCAGTGCACGCCTAGGTCTAGGTCTAGGCGACCGCCTGGAACCAGGAGCTGTACACATCAGGTAGGTTCGGTAGTTGCTTCCACGTACCCGTCCCATCATCCATCCTGTAGAAAACTTGTCGCGGTCTCTAAATTTCCATAGAACGAGAAGAAACTTATACGTACTACAGCTAATTAGCAGATTGATGATTGATGAAAACTCGCATATATATATTTGAGTAAAAAAAAAGAGCTGCTGACATCCGTAGTCCGTAGTCCTCGCACGCATCGCCCACAGGCTTGGAGGCCCTCCAAACCTACGCTAGAACTTTGTTATTCCTTTGATTAATGATTACCGATTTACCATCGATCTAGCTCCAGAGCTACTATATATTCATTGGTTTCGTCATTTACGTATATAGATCGAGTTAGGGGTGTCCTTTGGGACTGCTCCATAAACTCCACCGTAGAACAGCTCCATTAAAAACTTGTAGTTTGTGGAGCATCCCTTTAGGTGCTCTCGTAACTTTACCTTTTTTCTGGAGCGGAGTTGCATGGAGCTGAACATATTTGACTAAAAAAAGAGAGCGAAACATAAAAACGTGAAGTGGAGCCGTCCATTCGTTCCGTTCCACGGGAATCGGGCAAAGCGCTATCAAACAATAATTTCGTCGCTTGCTTCTCCTATTTTGATTCCTTGAATCCAAGGCTTTACCACCACCAGGGAGTGGATTTTCCACGTAGCCAAATAAGGAGTACGTACGTACATGCGTCTCTCTCCGTGGGTACGCTAGTGTAAATAACAAAGGCAGAGCACAATCCCAAGATGGTTCGTTTGGCTGTCTTCAAGCCAAGAGTACGTGCGTGGCTGGCTGTGCTGAACAGCCTCGGCTAGCCCGTCGTCCGTCGTCCATCTTAGTTTTGCTCCGAAACGAACATGATGGCACTTTATTTGTTTAACTACACGTACCCATGGTTGAAGCTTAAATACACGCATGTTGTTCAAGTTTAATTAAGAAGGAAGAAGGAGCAGAGCATGCATGTGCTGGTGGTGACTCCTGCAATGCATTTATGCATGCATAGAATACAACAAATCCTTTCGTGTCCGATCCAGGTCCAGGGTTTACATATATATTAGATTATTATATTATTAGATCAAGATCAAAAAGCAGTCGTCGTCAGTGAGGTGTAGAACGGAAGAAGAGACGATGATGCGCACCAAAATGGGGCCCATGGGCACCTACGTACACCATTGAGAGGTGGCCTATTCCCGGCCCTCCAATGAGAGGTGGCCCGTGGCCGGCCCATTCCGTTCCATTGGCAAAAAAAACAAAACACACACACACACACACACACACACACACACACACACACAAAAGGAAGATTCACAAGGTGGCCAAAGGGAGGATTACAAGATGGCAGCAAAACAAGGAGCTAAATTACAACAAGGATGGAGAAAACCTCCAGAAGGTTATCTTACTTTAAACATAGATGCTTCCTACGATGATGATAGGAGATGCGGAAGTGCCAGTGCAGTTATCAGAGATGGATCAGGAGGTATGGTTGCAGCAACAAGTACCTACTTTTATTCCCCACCTAGTGGATGCATCAATGGCGGAAGCATGTGCTCTAAAGGAGGGGTTGATGTTAGCTCAACATAATGGAGGCAATCGTTCAATCCGATTGTATAGAGGTCGTTGAAATTACGGGGAATGGAGGTTTTACTGCAAACTCAGATGCCGCAATATATGATGAATGTAACGTTGTTTGGAGTGGTTTCTAGGAGATCTCTATTGAGCACTTAAGCGGGGAAGCAAACCAATTGCACATGAACCTACTTTATTTGTTTAATTACACGCATGCATGGTTGAAGCTTAAATACACGCAGGCATGTTGTTCAAGTTTAAGAAGGAAGAAGGAGCAGAGCATGCATGTGCTGGTGGGGACTCCTGCAATGCATAGAATACAACAAATCCTTTCGTGTCCGATCCAGGGTTCTCTTACATATATTATATTATTATTATTAGATCAAGATCAACAAGCAGTCATCATCAGTGAGGTGTTTAAGAACGGAAGAAGAGACGATAGATGCACACCAAACTGGGGTCCATGGGCTGGCTGGACCCTACACGTAGGTACAACGAGAGAGGTGGCCCATTCCGCTCCATTGGCAAAAAAACAAGAAGAAGAAGAAGAAGAAGAAGAAGAAAGGAAGTTTCACAAGGTGGCCAAAGCTCACGCCAAGTCGTCCCCTCACCAACGCATCGCATCGCATCCCAAATCCCATCCTCGTCGTGCCATCCATGATCCATCGTCAAGCCCAAGGAAGCATTGGAACCCCAAATCTCACCAACCAACCAAAGCGCGGCCTTGCTTGGCAACCGCCTTTGCCTGCGTGCGGGGCCGCGGGATCGCAACGCGGGCGGCACCACCTGCCCACCACCACCGTACCCCTCCCGTCGCCGTGCTGGGTGGCGGGTGCTGCTGTCGCCCGCCGCGGCGCTTCCCTTCCTTCTCCTTGATAACCCCGTCGCTCCCAGCGCCGTCCTGCCGCGGCGCTTCCTTCCTTCCGTATATATATATGGCCACAAGTAGCGAGCGAGCAACGTAGCCTCCTCCTCCTCCTCTTCTGCCAAGCGTATACTAGGCAGCAGCCCGGCCGGCACCGGCGGCCGTGACGACGAAGATGAAGCCCGACGGCGCCGGCGGCATGGTCACGACGACGGCGACGGTGATCCCGCCGGACGACCTCCGCTCGCGCAGCCGCCTGGCCGCCGTGCTGGCGCCGCTCCTGCTCTTCCTCGCCGCCGTGCTCTCCTTCCCCTCCACGCTCCGCCTCGCCGCCATCCCGCTCCCAACGCCGCTGCAGCCGCCGGTGGTCACGACGCCCTACCAGCCCCGTCGGAGCGCCACCACCGCCACCTCCACCGCGCCACCGCCAGCGAGGGTCGCCGTCTGCCTCGTGGGCGGCGCGCGGCGGTTCGAGCTCACGGGGCCCTCCATCGCGCGCCACGTCCTGGCCGGCGGCGCGTTCGCGGTCCCCGCATCGGCGGCGCCGGGGCGCCACAGCAGCAGCAACCAGACGGCCGTCGACGTGTTCCTGCACGCCCCGCTGGACGCCGACGCGTACAAGCTGTCCCTCCTGGCGCGCGCCGCCGTTCCCGCGACAGGCAACAGCAGCAACAACGTCAGCGTCGCCGCCGTCCGCGTGTTCCGGCCGGAGCGCCTCGACGTGACGACGCCGCCGGCGCGCGCGCAGGTGCTCACCGCCCTCAACTCGCCCAACGGCTTCCAGGTCAGTCGCATTCTCTCTCTCTGGATCTCCCTCTTGCTCGATCGTCGACTTGGATCGCATTGGTTCCTTGTTTGTTCCTTGCGTTGCTTGCATGCCATGTCTCTCCTCTGCTACCTCGATCATCGTCCTTAACTTCCTCTGTCGTCATCGAGTAGGTTAGGTTAGATTAGATTAGTTTTACTTTCCAGCTTATTATAAGTTCCCCTGTTCGACTACCATAGCATCTTCTAAATTACTACTTTGATGAAACTTTCGCTTCGCCAAAAAGAAAAGATCGTTACGCCTTTCGTGGTTTCCTTTTTATGGTATTTTTATTTCCACGCCGAAGCGATTTGAGTCCCCTTTTATAGAAATCAAAAAAATTCAAATCACTTCGTGCTCTTTGATCGTTTATTACTATTTATTTACTGCTGCGATACTCCCTCGAATCCTTTTTAGAAAGGTTTATACCATTGTAGTTTCTTAATTTTTTCTTCATGTCAGTAAAAAACTCAAAAAGTAGAGATATGAATAAACTCAAGTAATAGCTTGGTAGTAGACGTGCTGTAGATAGATACCGATTACTTTCCTCGATAAACACCCCCGCAAATGCGGTAGATTCCGATTACTCCATGTACGATGCTGTCTACGTGTACGTACGTAGCAATCATGAGCATCTCCAAGAGATTGCTATCTCAACTTGGCATCCATATGATTTTAGCAAAACAAGAAAAAATAGCCTCTAATAGTTTGGCAAAACAACTTGGCATCAATAGCAACTTGGCAAATCTTTCCTCCGCGCGCGTATACGGCTTGGCATCCGGGGCTCTTCGTTTCTTAGCGGGGCTCTTCGTTCGCTTAGTGGGCCTCTTTGTTTTGTTAACAGGTTTTTTATTTTACCAAGTCAAAAATACCAAACTCTTGAAGATTGATTGTTTTTTTACTTAGCATATAATTTTGGAAGTTGGCAAATCATAAGATTTGCCAAGTAAAATGTGACAAACTCTCGAAGATGCTCCCATCCCTCGAAAGTAAATTACGTACTTGCATATTTATATATATAAAAAATGTATTACCATAACTAGGCTGCTGCCGATGAAAAGGTACATGCATAATCAACACGCGTTATGTTTGGTAGACAAATGCACAGAGATTAATTAGACTGTGACAGCAGCCAACCCATGCGTTCATCCAGTCGATTACGTGTGCAATTAATATGTATATAAATCCAGGCACAACAAGGCAGTCTCACGGAACGGAAGGCCGAATGAAAGCCCTCTTGTGTTTGAGCAGCGTGGAGCGTGTGTGTATCCATGCGTACGTACGTGATGCGTCCGTGGTCCTGGAAACGAAAACCAGCAGCAGCATCGCCGGCCGTCCGGCCGTCCGTCCGTCGTCGGAGGAAAGAAGGTAGAAGAAGACGACGACGGCCGGCCGACGACTTGTCGCATGTGGCGTACTTAGTCTAATTGCTTTTTCGATGCTGCCACTACTACTGCGACAGATCTAGCTAGAGACGACTAATTAATTAATTATCAAAAGCTGGCCAGCGACATGCCTGACATGACCCTGCGTGCCGTGATCGATACGGGCTTATTGCTAACAGCTAGCCGAGTCGTCGATCCAGAGTACCAAAACCTGCCCATAGGACTATCCGCAACGGGAGGCTGTCTCCATCGACATCGACCAAGACTGCGTACCAAGGAATATTCAACGGTAACCCGTTCGCGTTCATATACAGTCGGTGTGAATGTGTGATAGTTGAAGAAATCGCATGCATGCGTGGTAGCTAGCGTGCATACATATACATATATATCTATCGTTGATCCCGGAGACTAAACATGTGCAGTTTGACTCGACGATACGATCGATCACACAGTGTATATATACAAGCCCTGTACTTATTATATATATATATATAATCTGATTATAATACACCTAGCTAGTACGTAGTCAGGAATTAATTGGGCAAAGCAGGTAAACAATTGGTCGTTGGGTGTACAATTTGTACACACCGTTGACCAAGAAGGGTAGGGCCGGGCCCGCCTGCTTGCTCGTGGGAATGACACGTAGCATTGGCATTAGCGTACGTGTATAGTACCATGGCCGGCCAGCGTACCGTACTAGCGTGTTGTAATTGTACAAACAAAATTTTCTGAAGAAATTATTGTAATTGTAACTTGCAGGTGGTATTTCTTCGCTCGTAGAATATATAACCAACTATAGAACAGCTAGCTCACGCAGCATGCATCTGTATACTGGGGGCGTGAGGTTGTGAGGCTAGGGTTTCAATCCAATTTATACTTGTCATTGTTGGGCTGGGCTGAATGATAATTTTTGGGCTGGAAGATAGGAAGAAGCAGTATGGAGCCGGGTAAAATTAACCCACGGGTTTTGCGAATGCGGGTACCTTAGGAACATACCCGTACCCACAAAAACTGATCTGATTTTTTTCTCATTAATGAACAGCGGGTATGAAAATTGACCCATACCCATGCCCTCATAGAGTAAAAACCCATCGGGTTTCGGGTAGCGGGTACCCATTGCCATCTTTATCCACACGGCTTTTGCACGCGCACGATTAAGGATGGCAACGGGGATGTACCCGTCGGGTATCGCCGGAACGTTCTCTTCCCCGCTACGAGAATTCATCCCGTCTCCGTCCCCGTTAACTGTCTCGGGTATAGATTCTTGCCCATCCCCGTACCCGTTGGGCATCGATCGGGTAGCAGATACCGACGGTGTGATACCCGATAAACAAGGACACTTGGGGTCGTGACTTTGCAATCGAGACGCGTTTCTTCTTCACCCGGGTATAAGTGTCGGATTCTCGGAGATGCCAAGGAGAAGGAGCGAGGTTGCGAGGAGGACAAGCAAAGGTGGCAGAGAGACCGAACTGAGGAAGCGAGGGGCATGAGCGCTCGTGAGGCAGGCGTGCTTGTGCTGCTGGCGGAGATGGTGAGGAAAAAATAAACTAGGGTTCCTAGAACACACAAAACTATATATATGATTGTTCAGATTTGGGCCAAAATACTTATGTCGAGCTTCTTTGGGCCTAATACTCACATGACAGCTCAAATAGTCGGGTTCCCCAACGGGTAACGACAGGTAAACAGGGAACGTTCTCGTACCCGCTATACCCGTCGGGGATGGATTCTTGCTCATTTAGATGTCCGCGGATAAAGTTATGATCCCATCCCCGTCCCCTAATGGATCAAATACCCGTCGGGTATCGGGGCCCCGTTGCCATCTTTACGCACGATTCTCTTCCTGTGTGTACATGCATGCGTCGAAAAAGTCAATTGGATGTTTCTTTTTTTTTATAAAAGAAAAACCCTCCCTACGTCCCCAAAAGAATGCAATTCTAGAACAGTATTTTAATATATCACATTTGACCAATTATATATATAAAAGTATAAATATTTATAATATAAATAAATATCATTAGATTAATTATGGAATGTATTTTCATAATAAATTAATTTGGAGCCATAAATGTGAATATTATTTACTATAAACTTGATCAAACGTGAAGCACTCAAAGTGGCACGCAACCCATAGTTGCATTCTTTTAGGGACGGAGGTAGTATATCGCACTTGACATATTTGGGATTTTTTTCCCATCATATAATAAATCTCAGACGACTTAATAATCTACTTAAATAAACAAATAAACTTAAATCGCTTGTCAAGTTATTCCGGCCCGGTCGGCTAGCTCTTGCCGTATCTATACATAGTAGTAGTAGTACTAGGAAGAAAGAAGAAGCAGACACGTGAAATGAAAGCAGACAAAGAAAACAAGAATAGCAGCTGCTTTTTCAAAGTCCATATCATCTCATCATCACCTCTTGTGTGTGTGTTGTGTTGAAGAAAAGACATGAAAAGCACCTGGCCACCGAATTCTGCATGCACCCTTGCAAGAAAGCTGATGGAGCACTACGTGGTACCGGCACCATTATAGTAGAACAGAACAGATGCCCTAACCTAAATTTAGTCCTATTTCCTCTTTTGTGTCATGTTCAAGCCAAACACCACTTTCTATTATACTAAATATATGCTGACCAGTGACCAGTAGTACTTCGATTATATCGATGGTTTTTGTGTTTTTTAAAGATAGCTAGATTAGGGTCCTGTAGAGTGGTCAGAAAAAAGTGAACTGCTTCCTAGAAAATACGTTCAAAATAAGCTAGCCTGATTTAGATTCTGTTTTTAGTACAATTGTGTACATGTCACGGGGAGAATCGACTACCGAGGCCAGAAAAAGCTAAAAATAACATGTTGTTTGGCTTTAGTTTCAGCTTATTTTGACTATATATATAAGCAATTTATAATTAGAGTATGCTATATTAGCTAGTATATATGCTACAGTAAGGTGACAAGGAGAATAATATATATAATCGGTGATGACGATGACATATACAGTTTACACGTACTCTATACAGCACTTGTTACATGTCAATAGATGCTCTCCGATCCATCCGCCATCGTGTTTTACCAAAGCTATTAGTTTTGTAGTATCTCGGATCAATGTTTTTACAGCTAGCCCAAACAACGCATGCATGCATCTTTTCTAGCTAATTAATCACAGTTTGCTTGATCCTGATTCCTTATTCCTCACCCTGACCTTGTCATCATTCAACTGGTTACTGACGCATGCGTTGCATTGCAATTTGCAATTGTTACAGGGCCTGCTGCAGTACTTCCGGCTGGTGGAGGGATGCCTGGACCTCATCCGTGACCGCGAGTCCCGAGGCAACTTCACCTACGCCGCCGTGCTCCGGACCCGCCTCGACGGCTTCTGGACATCGCCACTCCGCCTCGACGACGCCGACCTCCTCCTCCCCTCCGCATCCTCCACCGACTACTACGTCGTCCCGGAGGGCTCCCGCTACGGCGGCCTGAACGACCGGCTAGGCTACGGCGGGCGTGCAGCCACGGAGGCGGCGCTGTCCCGGCTGTCCATGCTCCCGCGCCTGGCGGCCGCGGGCTACGCGGCGCTCAACTCGGAGGCGGCGTTCGCGGCGCAGCTGAAGGTGTCCGGCGTGGCCGCACGCGAGCGCCGCCTCCCGTTCTGCGTCCTCAGCGACCGCTCCTACGCGTTCCCGCCCGTCCCCGGGTACGGCGTCCCCGTCGCGTCGGTGGGCAGCGCCGGCCCGCTCAGTGGCTCCAAGTGCCGGCCCTGCCGCCCCGCATGCGTCGGCGAGTGCGCCGAGCGCAGCGTCGCGCTGCTGCAGCGCGAGTGGAGCTGGACCGAGTACCGGAACGGGACCGTGGAGCTCTGCGACGCGTCGGGGCCGTGGGAGGATGGGTGGGAGGCGCTGTTCGACGCCGCCGCTGGTGACGACGCCGCCCGGGTTAGGCGGAGCGTGGCAAGGATGGGTGCCAGGGAGTGCGTCGACCAGATGGAGGCGTTCAAGGCCCTCGCGGAGCGCTGGGACGCGCCTAGCCCCGCCGAGATCTGCCGGATCGGGCTCCGAGCCCGGACGAATACCTCCGCCGGCGGCGACTCTTGATGATGTGACAGACAGTGACTGCTGGCACCATTTTGCCGAGGCAGACCAACCTTAGAGTCCATGGGACCGTGATAGTCGTTGGTTGGCTTCCCAATTTGCCCTCCCTCTCCTTAGAAAACGCACGCAGCTTCACAAGATTAGTTCGGAACACGAAGGGCAATAATATAAAAGAAAAAAAGGAAGAATTGATGTGGGACGGGATGATAGTGGTACATAATATATACTACAACTACAATACATAGAGATACACTCCTATCTTAATTCTTGTGTAGAAATTTTTTACAGAAGCTAGCTGCTAGTTCAATATCTACTCCTAGTTTATTTATAATATATAATAAAGGCATGTTGATAGACTAGCTAGATATACAGAGAATGCAATGGAATATATATACATACATATACATATGCATATACAGTTATCATTCTTTTATCTCTTTTTTTTGTCGTAGCACAGTGATCATATACACATACCACCAAGGCAAGTCATTTTTATTTGATGGGTTGCAAATTGCAATGTTTGCAAGAGATCGATTGGTTACACCTGGGCCTGTTCGGCAGGACTGAAAAATAAGCCAAAATACTGTTCCGGCTGATTGTTGTGAAAGAAAAATACTGTTCTTGCTGAAAACACTGTTCACGGGATGGTTAGTGCTGGTCGGTGCCTATAAAATCATACTTATTATAGGATAAGGCATCACATCGGTAATTGGCGTACCTAGTAGCAAGGCAATGCTACCGATGGATGGAGGGAAGAAAAGAAAAGGGCGGCAAGGCAATGCTACCGATGGATGGAGGGAAGAAAAGAAAAGGGCGGCAGTTGAGGTTTTCTTGTTGCGCCGTCACACCAACATTGATCGATCTGAGATCATCTCGATCTGACGTCGCCATCGTTCTTTCTCGTATGTTTTACGCCTCCTCTTTGGATTTTGTTATGCATGCTCATCTCAATATATCTGTATAAGAAATGCACATGGTTAGCTAGTAAAGTAGTCTCCAACATAACTTGTAAATGAGGAGACCTCTCTAGTTGGAGTTTGAGGGCTCCTACTTTGTGAGTCCTCAAATTTAATCATCAGGCTTAGTTCAGCCCTCAAAATCGTAGGGCCGCGCCAGGAATGGAGGCGTCGAGGAGGGCGAGCCAACTTTTTGAAGGTCTCACGGCCTGTTCGTTTAGCTTGTGCTTGTCGTATACGATCGTAAATTTTCAGCCGGAACAGTATTTTTCTCTCACACAAACCAGCCAGCAGTACTTCTTCACGAACCAGCAACGATACGAACCAGCCAACCGAACAGGCCGTCAATAGAAACTACTATGCTGGAACCTGGAATGTATGTATTTGTTCCCTGCCAGTTTTCCAAAGGAGGTTAAGGATCTGAATAGAAATAGAGAGGGCCCGCTGAAATTGCTAAAAAGCACGGTTGGTGTCATTAATTTGGTTTTCTTGCTAAGCCATGGCGGCATGATGGCACGATAGACTGTCTGGCTGGCTGAGCAAATAAAGCCCCGTTAGCTGGTTTCTTGAACTGGAGCAGCAGTGTAGTACGTGCCTGCTGATGTCACCTACTCACCTGTCTCCTTTGGAGATGCATGGATCCCAGCTCCCAGGGCGGCCGGACAGTGCCATGGCTGCTCATCTGCCAACAGCCCAACAGAAACGAGGACTGGTAGTAGGTCCCAGCAGCAGCAAAGGCTTTTCTCCTCGTGAAGCAATCGCTTCCCCTCTGTCGTCGTCCTGAACTCCCGTCCTTGCCTGCAGCCGTCTCTGTCCATCAGTCCATGGCTGCTTGCTGTTGCTGCTAGGGGCCCGGCTCCGGCGACGGCGATGCGACCGCGCTGTTGCGCCGCACCCCACCTTCCAGCAGCCTTCTCTCATGGGCCATGGGTACGAGGTCCGGGGTAGGGCCGTGATTGGCCGCTACTTCTCCTGTCGTGGAGCTTCTCCTACGACCAAGAATGATTATTCATGAGACTTGTTCTATTTCAGACGCTGGAATTTTTAGAAAAATTCAGTTAACAATTTAACACAATCAATTTAATGTAAAGAACAACTAACTCGCAAGAGATGATTCATGATTTTTCCCTATATATAGCCAAACAATAACGAAATTGCATGTTCTCTAAACAACAAAAAATCAGATACCTGGAAAGTCATCATCTTCTGAGAGAGATAATTTATCATCTATCTTCAGAAGTGATTATTTATAACTCTCTAGTTTATTTTAGGACAACACAAAAATGGAAAGTCATCATCTATCTTCTGAGAGAGATAATTCTATGACTAAAAATGATTCTATAAGTCATAACTCTTCACAAAATGCTTCAGCAGCATAGCCAGTCGTATTCATTGCTGGAAGCCTGGAAGCACACCTCCGGGCCTCCGGTGGTGAAGAAAAAAATGACCACCAAACACTAGCCCAACACACCACGTCACCAACAAAATGCGAAATAGAACGGGTAAAATGCAATGTGGAATGCTCATCACGTCAGACTCGTCACACTGTTCGGTCTTTTCCTTAGCATGTCATTTCTCATCTCATTGTTGGTACCTCGGAGCATAAAATTATTATTAACACATGATCCCTCATGCCCTCACCGCGTCAAATCCCAATGCACCCTAGGCTCTCGATGTCCATGCTTACAATATGTGATAGTACATGAGTGTATCCAATGGAGATGCGGGAATGCCTTGAAGGAACGGTTTCTAGATGTCTCGGTTCTGAGTCGCGAGCTCCGGTCTAGCTAGGATGTGGTGAGAATTCCACTATTTGGCACCACAGTTTGCTTTGGGGGAGCTGCCGCTACTTCCTCTGCCTGCTCCTGTAAAATAGCGCACACATTCTCTCCATATGAGTTCGCTAGCGAAGTATTCTTAAAAAACTGTGAAAACACGCCAAAGGCAAGAGGACTAGTAATCACTTGTCACGATTTGTAAAGAACTTACTGTTTCCGTGGAAGCACAGTATGCTTCTAGCTCTCTCTTGGCAAAGGTCGGAAGAACAAACGCTGCCCTATGCATCTGTTCAACGATGAAAATTAGCCAGGGCAAACGAATCTTAATGGAAACAATCTTCACATAAAGGTTGCAGTTGAATGGGCTTCAATGGGTGAGCAAAAATAGGGACAGCAGGTATATGAACATTCCCATATTACAAATGATGAAATGAAACACGACTCGATTACTACCGAATCATACAAGCTGTTCATGTAACCCCAGCCCTGACCTAGTTGGTATGGATGAGTCATATGTTCCACACAGACTTCATCATAGGCTCATAGCATAGCAGGGTAGTTAACGAAAATTATAATTTCTGAATCATGCCATTAAGATAAACTTCTGCATACTAGGACAAAAGGCAGCACAGGCTAATTAAAATATTGGCACAAGAAATCATATGCGATTGATTAAAGGAAAACTGACCTCTGAATTATAAAATCTGATCTCCTTCCTGCTTTAGTAGCTCCTTCCACTTCTTCAATTGGATTTATAGGAGTCAGAAAGTTCACTGGTGGACCTTCTTTGGCACATAGCAGAAACCCAATCACCCCACTGAAAATTCAAGTAAACATTCTGTAAGAAAAGGTAAGTTCCATACAGGAAAAACGCTGAACACAACAAAAGACTTATATACCTAGAACTGAAAAACCTACAACATTTATTTGTCACAGCTCACAACTACTAAGCACAGAATGTCAAAACACTTAGCCCTGCTTTTTAAACAAAGGGAAACCAAGGAATTTTGAAGGATTATAATCCTATGGACAGCTTCTTATATGAACTCTCAGAACAAAGAAATAAGCCCCTGAAACTCTTGCACAAACTTTGGAGAAAATTCAACATGAGGTTAGACTAGGAATGCAAGTAGGTATCCAATGGGTAGTTATGGGTCACCCCCTTAGTTCATTTTTCTTGCTTTGAAATACAGATTAGTTCATTTTGATGTTTTTTTGCTCAATCAAATGACAATGCAAAGAGTAATTTTTTTACAGTATTCACAAGTACAATGCATTGAACTCTTCTCCAAAAACCATATATCCTGTCTTTCCAAATAAAACAACATTTATCTTCAAGTTCCAATTTCATTTTTTCAGGAAGTTTAATATCCTAACTTTTGGCAGCATGTTTCCTTTCGTGTTATACTCATTTTTCTTCTAATGCACAATGTTAAGTACAATGTGAAGTGATTATTTTCCTTTTTTGGGTAAGTCTACTAGAGCCTGCACAAAATAATGACTTCAAGGAAAAAATGAAAACTATTTGTAGCTCCAATAATGAGGTAAACATATTTGCATTGACAGCTAGGATGGCTTGATCAGGTAAAACATGTAAATAATGTTGGGAATATGCTCACTAATGGTTTGTCAGGCTATGGACTGGTTCCTTGCATGAGTTGAGCTAAAGCCCGAAATATCCTATGACTGCCAAATGAACCAGCACTGCCACCAGTTCACTGTCAACAATAGTGACACACATGAGGATCGCAGTACAAACTTCTTGGTACAAATAAAAAAAAAATAGTTGAATGCAAAACAAGTTATCATGCGGTCATGCCCAACCCACCCATATACGTCAACCAAGGACCTGTCATAAAGGAATAAAAAATACAAATGATCACTTAAACTATAAGTTCAAAACCCTCCAATATGCATCCATTCAACTCAGCACAGCACAAGATGAGACTGAAGCTTGCACTCCTGAGCCAATCCTTGTTTTTACCAAGAAAAAAATGTAGCAAAAAAAAAGACAACTCAACTCAATAAATGCTATTTAGGTAAATGATTTTAACAATGGTACCCATATTTGTACCCAAAAAAAAGCTATCCATATGCATAGTGCAGACTTGATGCATGTATAACAAACAAAAACTACTTTTTCACACAAACAGGTGGTTGTTAGGTTTAGGACATGTACCTGCAATGAAATAGAAATAGTTGATACATAATTTAAAAATAAATAATGATTGATACAGTTCAGAGAGACCACAACTGTGAAAACTACAAAGTGAAGCTATAACTGTGTTTTAAGTATGCACCATTCCATGAATAATAATAATAAAAAATCTTGAGGCCAATGACAGCCCCAAAAAAGATGGATTGTACCAGGTCATTAACTTGAAATATACCAAACTTAATAGTACATTGTGAAGTGCAACAGCATGTCTAAAGTAGTCATATATACAGTTAAAAGCGAGGGAAAGGGGGGGGGGGGGGGGATGGTAAAGGTAAGGGAGCCAGAGAATAACCTTGGGTATGTTGGGACACTAGTCCATGCATAGCGGACAGAACCCTTGAAAGTCTCACGGCAAATTGAAAGCATGTCCTGAATCAAATGTGTATGCAACCACATGCTCTCAGCTTGGTTACAAAGAACACCACCAGGCCTCAAAGCTCTAGCAATGGTCTCAAAAAAAGGCTTCTCAACAAGTTCCTGAGCAGGCCCTGCAAATGACAAATGTAACATAAGAACAGTAAGATTTGACTGAAAATTTGATAGGTCAAAGTTCTTTCTCCAAGAATATCTGCAATTTTTTCATCATTAAAGCAGAACAGCTACTGCTCACTAACATAGTAGAAATAAAGAAGCATGGAGTTCAGGAACAATATAATAGGAAGCAAAGAAAAGGCAGAAAATAGATGTACACCAAGACATGGCTAAAACATTCCATGGCACTGTTCTCAACAAAAACTATGCATTGCAGCATAAGCTCACCTATTGGGTCTGATGAATCAACAATGATAGCATCATATGTCCCCTCAGGAGCATTTCTCAAGAACTCCACAGCTGAAAGTAGAAGAAAAGCAATTCTTATGGAATTAGAGTTCACAAGCTGAAAGGATTACCAATATCTAAAACAATAGGAAACTTCACCAATCAGCAGATATCAACAAATAATGTAGTCATCATGGCCTCATGGGATTATCAACATACCGTCACCAACATGAAGTTGAACGCGAGGATCTTCAAATCCAACAGACAAATGTGGGAAGAAATCTTTGCAAATCTAAAGCAGCAAAGAATAATTAAGCGACTACACTTGAAAAGGTTAATGAATCAAAGGAGAACCTTACATCAATAACCAGCTGATCAATTTCACATATGTCAATAGACTCCACTGAATTATGTCTGGAAATCTCTCGAAGTACACCTCCATCACCACCACCAATAACCAAAACCTGCAAAGTAGTTCCTAAGAACATAAGTCACTAGCATGCTACAGTTCCATGCAAGTGCAGGTAAAAAGAAATATTCGATGCGCTGAGATATAGATGTATAATATCTTCCAAATCAATTTCTTTTAAGCAACACAGAATTGTCTATAATTTCACAATATTAAGGAGACACAAGGATCAGGAGATATACCTTTTTTAGGGGATGGAATTGAACAAAGTGGGAGGTGAGTAATCATTTCCTGGTATGCACATTCATCCTTATCAGTCAATTGAACAATACCATCAAGCACAAGGACTTTCCCATACGTTGATGACTGCACACAAAAATTACCAGATTATACACAACAGAAGCCAAAGGCAGTTTATGTTTTCTGGTATCAATAAGTGAAGAGAACCTCAAAGACCAGGACTTCCTGGTATGGTGATTTCCCCTGGTACAATATCTTCTCCACTTTCAAGGAATGGGCCTCTCCTATATATGAGAACAAAACCACAAGAGGTATGATAAAGTACAACTGTTTCACTCTAGAGAAAATGCCAGAGAAGTACTGCAACACAGAACAACTGGAAGTTTGGTTCAATGCCAAAATAGCAATATATAGGATGCCAAACAGCGGTATTCGTACAAGGAAAAAATAACACACTTAGGGAGAAAGAGTCCACACTGGGGAGTACAGAAAAACACTGATTATCAAACATTGGAAAAGAAATTGAACATGTTACAGGGGTCAGGAAATGAAACCAAAAGGGCATAGGCTTTCTCATGGAGACAACAAAACCATCCACACTAAAATTGACAATAAAAAAGCCATGAGTAGCACTCAGGTGCATAAGCAGACAACAGACACCACATCACCACTAGTACATGAGAAAAAATTACGCAGACATCAGACACCAAATCACCACTAGCACAGTCAACAGACTACAGAGTGTCTTACGCACGACAAAGTAAATAAGAACAAAAAAATCCTAACTCTGATTAGCATGCACTATGTTAGATCAACTTCCAGTACCAAATTTTGCGACGACAGTACTATAAGGGTGTGCTTGTAATAATAATATAGATAACATCTTAGACATATCGAAACCATTCTCTGTACAGAAGCTGAACAAGATGCATGTCTACTTCCAAAAAATACTAGAAATTTATTTCAAGGATAAGCCAGGCTAAACCATTTTCTCGCATAAATAAATTCTGGTTAAATCATTGGTGGAAAATTCAGTTGCAGTTGCAATAATTTAAGCATCGCGTCCATTCAGGAATGAAGTTGCCCAGCCATTAACTACATATCTGCCAGAAAATCATGTTGACTTTGGAAATTTGGAATACCATTCCTCCAGTTGACAATTGTTAATTAAGAGACATAGCATAAGGTAAACAATACTGGCAGCAGGTGGACCAAGTACCTGGCCACATTGGGTTATTGTAATATTGAACCTTGATGGCTTTACCTGCACATGCAGCAATCAGGGTGAAATAAAATAACCTGTTAACTATGACAGTAGTAATAAAGTAGTACAGTACATGTCATGAAGCAAGACAACCAATGGCGTACCGCAGTGTGATCGTGGCTCGGTGAACCATCCCGAAACCACGGTGGCATGGCACTTGGCCTCGGACTCGGGCGCCGCAGCTCTCGCCTTGACACAGCAAGGGGGCAGCGGCTTGGCGGAGCCATCACCCCCACTCCCCTTTGTCTGCGCCGCCCCATTCGAACCATTTCCTGCGCCTCCAGCCTCCATGGACCCTGTTCCTCTTTGGAGTTCCCAGCCTCTGGACCAAAGCAACAGACGCGCACAAACACACACACACAAACAAGGTCAACTAGACATCGGTGTCATGGAAGCTTCTTGAAGAGGTTGCGAGGTACAGGGAACGCGAGCCGCGAACGTGGTGGGAGCACCAGGCGGTTGGGGGGCTGACGCTGAACTGAGGAGGTTGCGGGGTACAGGAAACGTGGAGCAATAATTTCCGGCAGAAGAATTGAAGGTTGGTGGGTGTGTATGCACTTGTACTCGAATCAGATCCGAATGGTCGGCTTCGACCGGCAGGAAGGGAAGGGGAGGGAAGGGAGGGGCGCGCTCATCTCGTACCTGATGGGTGCTCGTCGCCGGCGGATTGAAGGAGCCGACGAAGAGCGGGAGAATGGGCCGACGAAGACCTGGCGGCTGACAAAGCGACCGACGAAGATCTTGGAACCTGGGGTAGGGCGGCGGCGGTGGCGGCGGTGGCCCAGTTGCCGCGCGAGAAAGTGGGGAGAGAGCGCGCGCAGTCGGGGCGGATGGGAGAAGCAAGAGGAGTTCATAGACATCGTCCTGATCCTTGTTTTTTTTAAAAAAAAAAAAATTCTCCAACAACTTTTAATATTTACTTCTAATTTTTAGGACTCAAGAAAAAATGGACCAACGCGCACAAAGATCCACGCTCTCCCCGTCCGTGTATCCTCCCTGTCGCGCGTCTTCCTCCTTCGCACACCGCACGGAAGATTTCCCACAACCTTTTTCCCCGGCAATCTTCTCTAGAGATGCAGCGTGCGAGGTTGCAGCAGCTACGGGCCGACTCCAGCAGCCGACGTGGAGGGGCAGCGGCGCCGCATCTCCTGCACTGGGGCGGATGGGAGAAGTAAGGGCGGCGAGACGATTAGACGCATACTTGGCCATGCAGCCCGAGCCCGTCGGCCCAGCCTAAGGCCCGTTTTTTTTTTTTTTTGCCCGGCCCAATCCCGGCCCGGCCCAGTGGCTAGCGGGCCCAGGCTGGCACGGTCCGGAGGAGCAGGCCGTGCCTGGGCCTTACCCCAAGCACGTGGGCCGGCATGGCACATCCCGCTCCGGAACCGGAGGCCCTAGGGACGCCGGCCTTGGGTGCGAGCTATCCGCCCCAGTGTCGTCGGCCCCAAGCTCCGTGCCTCGGGAGCTGCCGCGACCTGCGAGGCCGCTGGATCCGGCTCAAGCAGCTGCCTGCCTGCCTCGCTTTCCCCGCCTCTCTCTCGTCTCTGCGGCCTCCTCCATGCACCGCCGTCGGCCTCGAGCGCGGCAGCCGGCTTCGGGTGACCGGATCTGGCGTCCCGTTGCCTGCTCCGACGGTTGACGCTGCGGATCTGCCTCGAGGCAGAGAAGCCAGCGTCGGCGCCGACCGCCGCCACCAGCGCTCCGTGCTACCCACCCTCTCGCCCTCCTGTTCTTCCTTTCTTCTCTCTCGATGATGCCGACGCGGCGGCGGCCCTCGACCTCGACGTCATCATCGTCTTTCTTGAAGCGCAGTTTTGGGCTGCCGACCCTCCTGACAGTCGTGCTTATCGGGCCAGCCTAGCCCAAAAATCGGCCCAGCAGGCCGTGCCTGGGTTGTAGGTCAGGCAAGGTGCCCGCCTCGGCACGGTGCCGTGCCAGCCCGAACCCCATCGGGCCGTGCCTAGCATGGGCCCGTGCCGTGCCGAGCCGGGCCGACCCGTTGGACATCTATAATCAGACGAGATGGAAAGTACAGGTGTGTTTGGTAAAGTGGATGGCGACTCCAACTCTAAAGTCTAAAGAAGTTTGTTTGTTAATTAACAAAAAAAATCAAAAGATAAAAACTACTCCCTCTGCCTCTGAATAAATAGATTCCTAAAGTTGTCTTAAGTTAAACTTTTTAAACCTTGACCAAATTTCTAGAAAAAACGTTAAGATTTATGATATCAAATTAGTACCATTAGATTTATTATAGAATATATTTTCATAAAATAATGATTTATTGTCATATTTGTTGTTACTATTTTCTATAAAGTTCGCTAATTTTGACTGGCACGAAATCTAGAAATTGATTTATTTTGGACCGAGGGAGTAGTCAATTTTGGCCTCCTCCTTGTTCTTGCAGAGATCCATGTTCAATTCATGCGCAGCAAGAAAAATAGGCTACTTCAATAGCTTCTACAGATTACAATCACCTTGGGAGCAATTTACTGGAAGGAAATCAAATATCAGTGTTCACCCTGCAGCAGCAGGTTCAGGCTGTCAGGGCCTGCTGGCTCTCCTGTTCTGAAAACAATCTGCATGAATTATTTTTACAGATATATAATTCCCTGATAGGCAAGCGATGGAGAAGAAAAGAATGTAGATTAATGTTGAAGCATGTATCGTTGAAACATGGAGTTACAGGAACAGGAAATACAGTATATAACTACTGTTCAAAAGATATCGTCTGTTCAGCAAAGTCTATGTATATTGTTGTGCAGATTTAACAAACTCCATTTGAAGCATGTATCTTTTCGTCCCATTCCAGCAGCTCACTAATTACCTAGTACCATTTACTTGCCAAAACGCATCAAGAATAAGCCCATTTCGCTTCTACTCCGTATAAATTTTATGACCCACCCTAAAAAGGAAAAGCTCTAATTTTTAACTAAGCCTAGTGGAGGGTAAATCCCTAGACCTAGAAGAGCACCAGCCTCACCAGCAGGATGAGCTCCATAGCTGGGACGCCGCCTCCTTCTCATCCCCTTCCCTGTCCCCACCCAGGTGATAGAGGCGAGGTTTCATGCCGACCACATCAATTGCCACACTCAATCTCCACAACGAGCTGTTGTGGTGAGGTCACTGGCGAGGAGGTCGTCGCCTAAGATTCCCACCACCACCACCACACCCACCCACCCAAATGCAGAGGAATAGGCTTCCATTAAGATTGCATGAGTTTGCAACAGTTAGCCCCATAATCTTGATGTTGTAGGGTGTTAGCCTATCATGTTGGTTTTCCTTAGGTAAGCTTGTGAACAAAAAGAAAGGATAGCTTTTCGTTTGTTATTGACCATTTAGTTAGCAGTTGGCGTCTCTCCTCTCAGATCAACTAAAATAACATAGGAGAAAAAACATTGCATGGACAGAACCGATCGATCGTAAGAGAACTGTTGCACCAATCTACAAGTGCCATCTTGAAAGAGAAACATCAATGGAGGTTTCAAACTGGTAAACCCTGAAACAACACAAGAAAATGTATTTAGCCACACAACAAAGAAGACTATTTGGCTGAAAAAAGATGTAAGCAAAATGTCTCTAGTCCTTACTGAGTTACCCCCTAGTTACTAGGTCTTTTATATAATGACAGAACTTTGGCAAAAATGATAAGATCTGAGGTCCAATATAATGGCTAAATTTAGCAAGCTTTCCAAAAGCAAGAGTATCATGCTTCAACTATTATTAAAACATAGGACAATAGGCATCTTCATACATAATATCACACTTGAGCAAAAAGATAAGGTAACACATCAATAACTTGCATATGGGAGGGGGGAACGAAAACTCATAAATCAGTCAAGTAGCACAACTCTTCCCAGGGGGAAAAAGGTATTTATTGATTTCTTTATGTAGCTCAGAAGACAATGCATTACACGAACCAGTGACAATCAAGCAGGGGATTCATGAGGCATAGCATATCACAACAAACCAAAGAGCTTCTACATCCAGAATGCAATAGGACCAAAGTGATCTCTATGCCTAGACACTATAAAGGAGCGTGTGGACTGGTGGTGATCTGTGGTTTGAAGCTCTCCCTTTTGATTGTACTTGAGGCCAAATATGGTCAAATGGAGAATACAGCCATCACAGTCTCCCAAGGCTCGACCCTCCTCCACTTCCTCACATCTCACACATTGGACAAGGCAAAATCTGTTTGTGCCCATAGAGGTGAGAGAGGCCCTCATGTGCCTCTGCCGGTGTCGGTGCGGGATCCACGGGATACCCCGCAAGGAAGGGAGAAGATCTAGTTTAACTAGGATTCTTCCCATGTAATCTTAGTAGTATTAGTATTCTGTAATCCTACTAGGAACTCTCATTGTAAACCGACTAGGACTCTGGCCTCCTAACTATATAAAGGAGGGCAGGGTTCCTAGAGACGAGAGAACTTTGGACGACACAATACTTCACAATCAATCCAACGCAAAGGCTAACGCCGACTGGACGTAGGGCTATTACTCGATCAACGATCGAGGGTCCGAACCAGAATAAATCGACTGTCTCTTGCGTTAACCATCGAGTTCTGCACACGCTGAAGCCCGAACAAACTGCCCCGGGGACCCCCGTGGCAGGCTATCGGTGGTGAAACATTGATAGTTGGCGCGCCAGGTAGAGGCTTTCGGCGCAATTGCATTCGAGAGCTCGATAGACCTCAAGATCAATATTCGCAGCCCTCATCAACAACTCGCTGCGGCTCTCATCGGCCCTGGTCGTTGACTCGTCGTGCTCACGATCTTCTTTAGCGTCGTCCGTGGTCTGGAGTTTTCAGCTACTGCAATGAACGCTGGATCCAATTTTGAATCTCGCCGAGACAAATCCTTCTACTTCGTCTCCCCCGCAACCACACCACACGTGTCAAGATCAGGAGATGTGGTGGCAGTCTAAGCGGCGATGCATCAACGGGCAAACAAGGAAGCGTGATCAGACACGCAGGCCAACTGCAGCCAGGATACTCCGAATCGACTACGCCTTTGTCCAAAGGCCTGACTTTGCATCGGATGCGGCGTGAAGTCTAGCGACAGCTCGAGTCGAAGGATGTACAGCAACAACCTGGAAGATGTTCACGGGAAGCTACAAGGATTACTCGGACTCAACGTACTGATCTGGAACGGGTCCGGTCGATCACGGATTGATCTGTGAACTACTCAACCGGATGCTGCGAATGATCTATTTTCATCAACAACCACCCTGCTGCGACTACTCGTCCGCATGTCCGAGTACTTTGCCGTGGTGACCGACTACTTGGTTGTGGTGTTCGACTACTCGGCCACAAAGGTCAAGCTAATGCTCGGGGGCTCCTCAGCTCAAAACGCCAGGACCACGCCCTGATTCTACCACGCGGCCATCAATCAAGCTAAGTCATGGTTTAATATTTTTTCAAATATTCTTTACTCATCATATATCTCCGGATATTATCCATATGCCTCCGCGGCTCTACTACAGTTGCATCCCCGACTACTAAAGTCTTCTCTTAACGGTTGTTAATTTATCTGGGTTGCTGAGGCCTTAATCCGTGAAGCCTACTAGCCGGAAAGGTGCGAGAGGTATTTAAACGTAACAGGCTACCTACCTAGAGAAATTACATGGCCTAGTAAGAGCAAGACGCGAAAAAATTTAATATGCATTTTATAATATCTTATCTTAACGGTTGTTAATTTACCTGGGTTGCTGAGGCCTTAATCCATGAAGCCTACTCGCCGGAAAGGTGCGAGAGGTGTTTAAACGCAACAGCCTATCTACCTAAGGAAATTACATAGCCTAGTAAGAGCAAGACGCGAAAAAATTTAATATGCATTTTATAATGTCTTCTCTTAACGGTTGTTAATTTACCTGGGTTGCTGAGGCCTTAATCCGTGAAGCCTACTCGCCGAAAAGGTGCGAGAGGTGTTTAAACGTAATAGGCTACCTACCTAGGAAAATTACATAGCCTAGGAAGAACAAGACGCGAAAAAATTTAATATGCATTTTATAATACTGGGACATACTTCCAACTTGATATCTTGTGTATCAATTATTACATACTTTCGTATGATTACTTTGCAGGGAACCATTTTCTGGACCACATCATCAAATAAGGAGCTCGCCCACCGCTGGCCGCCTTACTTGGCCACTACTTCGATGGGTAAGACACACGCCCGCGCTGTCTTACTCGGTTGCTGCTCTGCAAGTCGCTAGGACGTCCGACTACTCGACCGCGATGATCGACTACTCGGTTGGGGTGATCAACTACTCGACAGCTAAGGTCGACCTTATTGCGGTGATTTGGAAATTCTAAGGTGGGGGTGATACGGGGTCTCCGATGAGGGGACTGCCCACCCGGAGCCTTTTGACGGATTATCTAGGTTGCCTTACTCGGATCGGATCATGGTCGAACGAGAAGATTTTGCGTCAGCAAGATGAGCATGAATATGAGGATGCACGTGCAAATTTATATGTACTTTCGTTACTCAAGCGAAACAAAGGAAGAGGCATGACATACAGCAGCATGCAAGAAGACATCAAGCACGCAAGCTAATTATGGAAAGTACTCGGTGGCGCAACTGTGTTGACTTGCAATGGTATATGGATAGCCTACTGCAGTTCGCAGGTTACTTGGATACACCCTTGAGAATGTCTACAAGATCCTACATATCCTCAGAAGAGGTTTTCAGTTCTTTGAACAACTCATATCCAAGACCCTCCAACTTTTTGTTCCAAATAGTAAGAGGCTCGGGGGCTACACTCAGTGAGTGCACTTTTTCTTCCAAAAAGCGCACATCACTCAGAAGACTTCTTCAAGACAGGAGTTTTCAAACAACATAAGATTCAAGACCCTCCAACTTTTTGTTCCAAATAGCAAGAGGCTGGGGCTACACTCGGTGAGTGCACTTTTTTCTTCGAAAAAGCGCACGTCACCAAGAAGACTTCTTCAAGACAGACCACTTCAAGGTCTCACGACAAAAAGAACCTGGACCGAGCTATATCCGAGTTCTTTTTGATAAAGAACCCGTGTATATGCTCGGGAGTCCTTCGACGAAGAATCAGAGCAATTTCATGACAAGACCCTCCAGCTCCTTGTTCCAAATAGCAAGAGGCTCGGGGGCTACACCAAGATGGGAGTACTTTTTCTTCAAAAAAGAAGAAGCGCACACCACTCGAAGATCCCAAGAAGCGCTACATGGTTTCACTCGAGAAAGCACTCGGACGACGCTTGTTCCTACTCGACAAGACCTAGAGTAACAAGACAAGGCTTTCAGAGCTCAACCATGAAGTGTTCGGGGGCTTGTCGGTGCGGGACCCACGGGATACCCCACAAGAAAGGAAGAAGATCTAGTCTAAGTAGGATTCTTCCCATATAATCTTAGTAGTAGTAGTATTCTGTAATCCTACTAGAAATTCTTATTGTAAACCGACTAGGACTTTGGCCTCCTGACTATATAAAGGAGGGCAGGGTTCCTAGAGACGAGAGGACTTTGGACGACACAATACTTCACAATCAATCCAACGCAAAGGCTAACGCCGACTGGACGTAGGGCTATTACTCGATCAACGATCGAGGGTCCAAACCAGGATAAATCGACTGTCTCTTGCGTTAACCGTCGAATTCTGCACACGCTGAAGCCCGAACAAACTGCCCCGAGGATCCCCGTGGCAGGCTATCGGTGGTGAAACATCGACAACCGGTACTTGTAGAATAACTTCTCCTTTGTCATCTGCCAATCCGGAGCAGTGTTGAGGCAGTCGGGGGAGACAACTTTGCAGGAACAAATGTAGCCATCCCAGCAAAGGCCAACCCACGAGTTGGTCTCACCGTCAAAGTGAGCTTGTCCAACGAATGGCAACACCCACTCGCCATACCACCTGCAAGCAGAATCCTTGGTGTTGAATGAGTAGGTGCCCATGCGGCCATTATTCGCCGAGGTCATGAAGATGGTGCATCCGTCCGGGTGTAGCGCATAAGAGTTAACGCGGCCGCGAAATGTTGAAGGCGGCGGTGGCAGAGTCTTCCAAGACCAGCCCTCCGTGGGATGCTCCCAAGACATGGCTTCGAACGAGTGTTGGCCGTTGGAGAAGCGATACGTCAAGGCGTGAGATCACCTCACCAACGGCCCGCGGATGATCCGAAGCCACATAGCATTTTAGGAGGGGCATGAGTGCCGATGGCCAAGACGGCCGTCTCGGAGTCGTGAAGCGAGGCCGCGTATTTGGGTCATGAAGGCGAAGATCTTGGTGCCTGTGGTGGCGAAGGACATGCAGTGTGGGGGCACGTGGCAAGCCGGTGACTCTAACCGCAGGCGAGAGGTTTCGGAGGTGCCCGACGACCCCTTCTGCGAGCCGTCGTTGGTGTCAAAGCTGTCGGCGTCGATCTTGTGGATCTTGAACCCCTTGTCCCGATCATCCAAGACGAGATAGAGGTGCTCCGACCACGCCTCGGCTTCTTGTCACTTCACCATGACGTGCTGGGTTTTGGCCCTCTGTTCTCGGCGCTTATTAGACATCCATTGCATGATGCTGGGTTTTGACACATTTGTATATTATATTATTGAAAACAACAATGGATACTTGGAAGATTCTAGAAACGATCTCGATATTAAAAGAGGTAATAAGGTATTTACCATCCAAGAGTCTAGAGCTAATTTCTGTTAATGGAAGAAAAGACTAGAACATGCAACCATGCTTCATAGTGAATATAAGAAATTTCTAAAAGGCTTTGGTAACTACAAGACTAGATTGTTGCCATCCAAAAGGGTAAGATTATGAGAAAGTCTACAACAATATAGAAGGTAGATATTTAGCTCACTATGATATAGGGTGAAGTGTGGAATGATCTTGAATTAGAATATTTTGTATGGATTGATTTGGATGGTTGCCACTTAGCACCAATCCAATGGTCATGTATCAATATAAATAAAAGCTAAATACACAATAGTCATTTGTTGTTTAGTGTGAACTTTAACTATTAGGTACTAGAGATAGGCTTTAACAAGCACAAACCGGGGCAAGATGTGTCAAGAAATGAAATGGATTTCAAGTGAAAAAATAACTATGTGATGAATTTGAAATTTTGAATAGATCATAAGATTGTGCATTTGTGTATAGATTTTGAGAAAAAACAAAAGACCCCATAAAAAATGGATCATAAGAAAAAACAAAGGACACCATCAATTTAAATAGAGCAAGTCTTTTATAGTCGACAGATAGATGAAATACGGGAGATTGATTAGATGTCATTGGTGCCTAAGTATAAGCGAAGAAACACAGTGAGTGCCTCAGAGTACGAATAGACATCACACGAGCCGCTGTGTAAAACAAGCAATCAACGCCGATTACGTTCAGCACCCACACCCGCACCCCTGAGGTAGCGTAGGAAGTCATCTGGTTGGCCATGGAGCTCGGGAAAGTGACCATATGGTTGGCCATGGAATCAGCACGCACAGCCCCTACCTGGCGCGCCATTGTCGACGAAATCTGGTCAGCAATCATCTTTGAGGACGACTTCCCTGGACTCGTGGCCCGATTTCAGCGCAGCCTCTTCAGAGCTGGCCTGCTGCCGATCTTTCAGCTAGACATTACCATGGCCTAGCTATGCCGCCATTGTGTAGAGCAGGGCTAATGATACTGCTAACGATACATTTGCTCCTAATCATACTGTTAACGATACTACTGCCCTTGTGTAGAGCAGGGCTAATGATACTGCTTATGACACCTGTACCATATTTCTAGCATTCATTTTTGCTGAAAACCACAGGTTTCTGCTAAAAACATGTGAAACATTGTATTGAGTTATTCATTCAGTGAAACGTCATATTACTTGGGTCTGTCATCAAGTCTTGCTTGCTCAGTCAGATGTATTTTATCAGTTCACTGTTGCATTGCAACTTGGTAATAGTCAGGAAAACCAAATGTTGATGGCACAGAAAATTATCTGATTTTGATGTCTACATGCTCTGAGTGCTAGAAAACATCCAACCAAACCAACATTTAAAAACTTGATACTGATTTGGTTTAGCTATACTGGTTTGGCACATGCAAACAGACCAAACTCAGCAAGACAAAACACCTATTTCTAGCTCCTTGCAGTTTGCGTCATGACTTCATCTTGCGCAGCCACTTGATAGAGTTCTCAAGCTCAGAATACGCCGTCACCTCCGTGAAACTCTTGGTCTGAATCGCATAATCAAACACCTCATACGCGCCGGCAACGCTGCCCGATCGACAAAGCACCCTGACAAACGAGGCATATGCTGACGACTCAAGCTTCATCACAGCCACTTCCACGGACTTGTACACCTCGACGGCCTTGTCCAGCTTCTTGTGATTGCAGAGACCCATGTTCAATTCATGTGCAACAAGGAAAATAGGCTACATCAACAGCATCTGCAGATTACCATAACTGAATCAAAACTGAGACTTCAGACACATGCATTCCTTCAACAAAATGTATTAGTTTTAAGGCAGGTCCTGCCAAGACAGATTCCTATCTGAACCAACATCAGGAATATCTAGACCCTATGCAAGAACCTGGAAGAACAAAATAAAAACAGGACATTGATGTAACAAGAAATTATGAAACAACTAACATTCCGAAGTGTAGACAGCACAGAAAATTATCAATTTTGATGTCTACATGCTCTGAGTGCTAGAAAACATCCAACCAAACCAACATCTGAAAACTTGCTACTCATTTGGTTTAGCTTAGCATGTATACTGGTTTGGCCCATGCAAACAGACCAAATTCAGCAAGACAAAACATGCCACACGCGGCCTTGTCGTATGCATACTCTCCTTGCAGTTTGCGTCATGACTTCATCTTGCGCAGCCACTTGAGAGAGTTCTCAAGCTCAGAATACGCCGTCACCTCGGTGAAACTCTTGGTCTGAATCGCATAATCAAACACCTCATACGCGTCGGCGGCGACGCTGCCCGATCGACACAGCGCCCTGACATAGGAGGCGACGCCGGCGACTCAAGCTTCATCCCAACCGCTACCATGGACTTGTACACCTCCACGGCCTTGTCCAGCTTCTTGTTCTTGCAGAGACCCATTAGCAGCGTGTTGTAGGTGCGCTCATTGGGCTGGCACCCTTGGCCTCCATCTCCTCGAGTAGCTTCAGCGCCCCAAAGCGCGTCGCCCTGGACGCACATCCCGTTCATGAGCGAGGTGTAGGTGATGACGTCCGGGAGGTGGCCTTCCGCGGCCATGGCGTCGAGGAAAGCCCTGGCCTTGGCGACCATCCCGGCGCGCGCGAGGCCGAAGATGAGCGTGTTGTAGGTGACGAGGTCGGGGTCGACGCCGTCGCTCCTCATCTGCCGGAACACGCGGAGGACGGCCCCGGGGTCGTCCGCCGCGACGTGCGCCTTCATGAGGGCGTTGTAGAGGTGCGCGTCGGCGCGGACGCCGTGGTCCCTGAGCACCGGGAGGACGCCGGAGATCTCGCGCGGCCCGCCGCGGTGGCACACGGCGTCGGCGAGCGCGAGCAGCGCCCCGCGCGGCGCCGGGTTGGGGCGCGGGGCGCCGTCGTCCTCGCCGGCGGGGTGGAGCTTGTCGAGGAGGCCCCGCGCGGCGAAGACGGAGCGGGTGGTGGCGAGGCGGCGGAGGAGGAGCGCGAGGGAGTGCGTCGGAAGCGGCACGTCCGGCGGCGCGGAGAGGGCCAAAGCGGCCGCCGCGTCCACGTCCGCGTCCGCCGCCGCGCGGATGGCGGCCGCGAGGTCAGCCGGCGTACGGATGGGCTTCCGCTCCTCCTGCACGGCCGGGGCGGCGGCGTCGGCGGGGGGCAGGGCTGTGGATCTTTTGGAGGTTCCGTGGGGCTTCTTGCGGAGTTTGGCAGGATTGGCGGGTGGACGCGCGGGCGGAGGAGCAGGCGGCGCCGGCGGCGTGGAGGGAGAGGCGGCGTGGGGTCTGGGTTTTGGTTTGGGGATGAGGGCGAGGGGGAGCTTGGCGGCGTGCCGCGCCTTCCCCATCCTGCGCGTCCCCTTGACCCCTTCCAGGGGGCCGGGCAACGGCGGCGGCGAGGGCGGGAGAGAGGGGTTGGATTTGGGCGGCGGCGAAGAGGAGCGGAGGAGCCAGCGCCGCAGCGTGGAATGGTGGACAAGGCGAGCTGTGTTGAACTCCCCAGGTGGGCTGCGTCTGGAGCGATGTAGTTTCGGCCCAAGAAACTTGGAGACATGGGCTCGCTCGTTTGTCAGAAATGCTGGGCCGGGACGGAGCTCCTTCTCTTGGGTTCAGTTTCAGGATTTTGGAACATGCTCGAGAATTTTGGTTGGGCACAAGCACAAAAATGAGGTGACATTCTCAAATCATTTATCTTTAGCGTGTAGGTGCTCGGCAAATTTTGTAGGCACCAAGTGAGTAACCCACGAACCTATGTGTAAATTAATAAGGTATCGTTTAGCCAAGCTCCTTTTCGGCTATGTCTCCGACTTTCTGGCTCTAACGGCTCCGTTTGTTTCCTATAGGGGGAGCTGTTTTGCTCGGTGCTACAATGCAGCAACATACATGATGATCTTGGAGCCAGAGTCGAGCAGGTGGAGCCCTGCCAAAAGCATCCTAAATTATATGGGCAACACGCATAGTTAAGCCCATAAGTGGGCTTGTATTCATAGCCGCCTAGCCCTAGATCAAATTTCTTTAAGTAAAAAGATATATCATAATACCTAAATTCCAAATAAATACATCACTAGTACAAACATATTTAGAAAAAAAAATACAATGCATAAAGCAATTATTAAAATACTTGTTTTGGTTTTCTCGCTTTGAATTGTTGGGTGAGATTACAACCTATTTGGTGCGGCTCGTACACTGGCTCTTTATGTTATGTGGCATCATACCAAACAATATGACCCCGCGGATAGTGTTTTTACTCTATGGTGCATAGAGCCAAAGTTTGTTTTAGCACGTGAAGCCAAAGCATCAAAATGTAGCTTCGACTCTAGGCAGGGGCAGATCCACTGGGGGCTAGGGGGCTACAGCCCCCCTTGCGAGCATGATTTCTGTTTTAAATCATTGTTACTTAACCTTAAATCATCATTAATATTTAACTCTAATCCTAAATCTTTATTATTTAGCCCCCTCTGTCCGTATCCTGGATCCGCCCCTGCCTGTAGGAGGGCTCCGGCTCCCAGTCTTGCCAAGACTTAGGCGGTCCAATTCTAAAAAAAAGAGACTTGGGCGATCCAGCTCAAGTTGATCGACGAGCAAAAATATTGTAAACACAAACATCCAGGCGAGTTGGCTTCTAGTTGCACATCCAAATAACTTGCCTGTATCGATGACTCCTCCACTTGAGATGTGTACTTATTTAGGAACCGGAGGAGTATTTAGTTTCTCACCCAATTAGGTAAGACACGATAGCAAAATATTCAAGCACGCTCTAGACATTCGCACGCACGCGTTGGCTGACGGTCCAAGCTAGGCGCATGATCTTTTGAGCAGTAGTAGTTGGGAATGGAACGGTTGAGGCGAGGAACGACACTTACGGCAGCTCGCCAACTCATACTCACTGAGAGCCGATTTTTTTGTTTTTCAGCTTTTTTTTGAAAGATTTTTTTTGAAAGATTTTCACAAATACGTCTCTAGCTATATCCTTTAAAAAAATAGATCCTGGCCTCGGCGCCGTGACAATTGGCGCCGAGCTTACACGTCTCAGCGCCAATTGCTTTGGCGCCGAGGTCCAGGGTCATTTTCTTCCTGTCGTTGACGTGGCTGCTTGCGTGGCGCGGGCGTGGCATGAGCTCGCCATTGTGGATCTTGGCGCCGAGCTCAGCGCCAATTACTACGGCGCTGAGTTATGAAAATTGATAAATTTAAATTTTTACTATGACTTGGATATTGAGAAATGTGTCTAGTTCTAGATTTTTTACAGTGACTTGTTGTTTAATTATTTAAAGTAGTCTAGAAATATTTAAGATAAAAAATAATCTAAGGTTTATATTCATGAACTAGCCTAGAAATGCTTCTAAGTGTTGGATCAATAGTTAATTTCTTTTTTCATGATGCTCTTTTGACCAAAGTAAAACTATAGTGTTTTTTCTAGATATGAAGTTTGAGCTTTAATAGAAGTTGTAGTTTGAGTTGAGTACAACAAACTTTATTTTTGGAGGGTCAAATTAGTCTTTAACATGGCTAAATTATGGCGCTGTTTTATGGTTTTTGGCTGATATTAAAATTGATTGATAAGTCAGCTAAAATTATTTTATTATAAGAGAAAAATATCGACGAAAAGCCGAGCGAACATGCCCATGCCTCTGACTGACCGGTGAACATTTTTCCCGTCACCCGTGGGTACCAGGGAGAGGAGAGCCGGAGAGGTAGAGGCGGCCGACCGGCCGTACTATCCGACAGCGCCCAATAGAAAAACCCCATCCACATCTACTAGTACTACCTCTCAGAGAAACTCCATGGTCCATGCTCGCCCATTGCCCGTTGGTGGGTTCCGCTTCTGCGAACCGGAGAGGGTCTGAAGGCGGGCGAGTGAATCGTGGGATCATGGCTGGATCACGGTAGCTCTTTCCTTTTGAATGTTGTCGCAAGTGACAGGCGTCGCAGCGAGGCTACAGGGACGCAGGAGGCAGGACCACGGATCTACGTGAGAAGGTCGCACCCAAACATGTCCACTTTTTAGTTTTTTTATTAGTTGTGAGAGATATAGATAAATAGAAAAAAGATAGTGTGCCCCAAACGTGCTAGACTTCTCAGTTCTCTACAATAAATAAAATAGAACGATCTATAAGGAACAGAAATGTTATACAACACACGTGTATTTTAGTGCAAAAAATACATGGATTTTTTTATGACCGCACGCTGCCACATGGCCTCACCCCGTTCGCATGCTGGCCACCTTACCACTCTCTGTAGCACGCACGCGTGAAGTGGAATTCGAGCGCACTCCCTTTCTCTCTCTCCCCATCCCCTTCCTCACTCCGCTCCAGAGCAAAGGTGCCGAGCGCCATGGCCGGCCACCGCCGAGCTCCCAACCACCACCAGCAGCTTCACCACCCCTAGCTGCTCGCGCAGCGGCCCTGTTTCGGTGCCGGCGGCAGCTAGGCACCAAACCGTCGCGGACGCCTCGCCGCGAGCCCCTGCGGCCCTGCCGTCCTGTCGTAGCCATCGCCTAGCCGAGCATCCGTGCCGTCGAGCGACCGACCTGTGCATGCGTCGCCGACCATGGCAGTGGCGGTGGCGGCGCCTCCCAACGCCCGCACTGGCCATGGCGGCGGCGACGGCGACGGCGACGGATCTGTTATTTGTCCTTTCATAAAAAAATTATGATCTGTGATCTGTGGAGACTGAAGATAGAAGAAATATAGAGGCTGTTGGATCTCAATCCTATAATGAAAAAAATTTATATGTTAAAACTACATAAAACGTGTGGTTGCCATGTCCCTTTGGTGGAGGAGACGCGGAATAAAAGTTGGAGAGTAACAACTACTGACACATGTGTTTCCGTGTTTGGTCCAAAAAAAATTTCCATTTCTCTGGTTTCACAAATTTCTTTTTAAATTACACCTAGAATAATTTTTTTTCCATGCGCACACGTATTTCTCTAAGCCGTGACAAAAAAACAGACTTCTATTCTCTCTATCTCTACTATATAATTAAAAAAAGAATAAATACCCAGACGTGTTGCATTCCTCTCGAATACTCACAGTATATTATCCTTTTGCAAATATACGCCAATGCAGAACAACTTTTTCTTTTTTTTTCCGAAAGTAACGCGGAATAATAAATAGGAAAGGCACATGTGCCTAGTGGACCCGACATTAATACGGCGCAAACGGAGAGACCAAACCGTAAAAAACGCACGGTTCCGCTTCGCCTTCCACTCATTCCGCTTCGTTTTCTCCTCCTCTTCTTCGCTCCCTCGACCCAACCGGGGCGCCGGCGGCCTTCTCTTGGCCCCCGCTAGATCCCGCCAATCACCACGCGGCACGCCGCCTCCCACGCACGCGTGCTCTCCTCTTCCTCGCTTCGTTCCTTCCTTCCGGGATTCGGATTTGGGGATTGCTGCCTGTCCGTCCCAACAAGGAGGAAGACGAGGCGAGGCGAGGGGAGGGAGATGGGTTACATTGGCCACCACGGCGTCGCCACGCTGCGGCGCTACAAGTACAGCGGCGTCGACCACTCGCTCGTCGCCAAGTACATCCTCCAGCCCTTCTGGTCACGATTCGTCAACATCTTCCCGCTATGGTTCCCGTAAGCGTCCTCCCCTCTCTGCCTCTCTCTCCCTCCCTCCCTCCCTCTCTCTCTCTCTCTCTCTCTCTCTCTCTGATTCTTGCTTCATCCGTCCGTGTCAACCTCCAACTCTCCCCCGTTGCTGAATGGCGTAGTGAGAATGATTGGTTTTCCAGCAACAAGCTAAGATTGTTTTCAGACCCGACCCCGTTGGCGGTGCTGCCTGCCTGCCTGCATCCACCATCTTGCTGCCATTCTGTTCCTATTGGCCACACTGTCCTGATCTGGTTTTGATTCATTGTATACCGACATCTCCAGTTCCGGCTTATTTGTGTGGCATCTGCCATGTGTGTGATTTGATTCGGGCAGTTCGAGCTTACCTGGCACTAATGTTCTGTAACGCTGAGTCCCGACCTTTAGCTTAGCTTGAGGAATCATCTTTAGCTTTGGTGAGCATCCCCCAGGGACTGTAGACCGCACACAGCCACAAAGCAACGGCTTTTGCTGAGTGTTTCCATCTTGCAAAGCTGAAAAAGCTTGGCTCGCATATATTCTGTAACCATGTTCTTCCGGATTACTTTAAGAGCCTTGCCTTCAATGTGACATCTGAGGATTATTCTGACACATGTACTTTAACGCCGTTATTTTAACTTTATGCGATAGCGACTAAATCAAGCCTTGCCATTCTTTGATTCTGCTGTTCAGTTGCTTCCTTGGTAAATGGAAATGGGGTATGCCTTGTTTTTTTTTTCAAAAAAAAGTATCCTGTCATTTGCTGTTTACCTGCAAAGTTTATCACTCCGATGAAGTAAGTCACGTTTGCATTCTTCCTTCAAGTTAATGCTTGCACACATCAAGCTGTTGCTTCTTTTTTCCTCTGTGCTGAGTGCTAACTTTATCTTTTTTTATTTGTTTTTTGGTTGATGCTGGGATGATCTGCAGACCAAACATGGTGAGAGTTCAATTCACCTGCTCTTACAATGAACTGTGCTTCTTTTGTTGTCCTGATAGAAAGTATTGATGCATTTTTCTTTTCAGATTACACTGACAGGTTTCATGTTTCTACTGACATCGGCATTCCTTGGCTTTGTAAGTATCTTACTGCAGTAAAGTTTTCAATACATATAATACTGTATTGTTCTTACATATGTATGTGAGTTTCTCTTTCTGGATGATCATAGCACTACAATACTAATAGTTCAGAAAGCTTGAGCCTTATTACTGCTTCCATTCTACGTGCAGTTATATTCACCACATCTAGATACAGCACCCCCCCAGATGGGTTCACCTTGCTCATGGACTGCTTCTCTTCCTTTATCAGGTTTGCCAATCTTTATGTGCTCACCCAAATACGCATTGCTCTACTGCCATATTTTCCCTTCACAGCATAACATAAGCTTGGCATTCAACTAGTACTCTAATTTGTCAATCTGCACTTCTAGCACTTTTTTTTTTAATTCAAGGCATGTACTGACCCATGGTATCTAGGTTTTCGTAATCAATTTTGTGGATCTTAGGATCCCTGAATATCTTTCTGAACATCTGATTGGGGTTTTCCGGTTTTCCTGGGATCTAATAGCTTCATTTTTTTAATTGAAATATCATGTCAAACCTTCCACTTTTTTAGTTTACATGGAATGGTGTTTATGCAGACTTTTGATGCTGTGGATGGAAAACAAGCAAGGCGTACCAACTCATCAAGTCCTCTAGGCGAGCTTTTTGACCACGGTAATCTCCAGTTGGAATTTAAGCTAGTGTACTCAGTTTTAAGAAATCTCGTATGATGCTGACAAGTTTGCATCCTGTGCAGGATGTGATGCGCTTGCCTGTGCTGTAAGGCCCACCTGTCAATCTTTTTTCTTTCAAGTGCAATGATTTTGAAATCGTTGCGAGCTGATTATTTTTTTATTTTATCTATTAGTTTGAGTCCTTGGCTTTTGGAAGCACGGCAATGTGTGGAAAGGCTACCTTCTGGTTTTGGTTCATTTCAGCTGTCCCATTTTACTTCGCAACCTGGGAACAGTGAGTTCTTGTGTTCTTGCCTTGTCCACCAGCGATGAATGAAACATCAAGCTGTCGTATGATCAATCATTGTTCTAAACTAATTTGCATGTTTAATACTTTTTATATTATACATATCTTGCCAAATGGGTCATATTTCTTTTGATTAATGCCTCCCACCGTCCCACGTGACTCTTAAGTCTTCTGGAGGCTCTATTTTTTTTTAAAACCAGACACAATGTATTTTCCTTTATTATGCTGTATGGACCTCAAAACTTGATTTCTTACTTTTGTTCTAGTGGTTCATTATGGTTCATTTGGTTCTGTGCTGTTGTGCATAATATATGTTGTTGCGTGGGAAGTGCTTCAGTGCTTTCTGGAAAGTGAAAACACACTTGTGTAATTATAAATAGGGATATAATGCAGCTACCACTATCCTGCTGAGATTTGCACAACTTAGCTTCTGCAAGTGCAAAGCACTACTCCTGTCAAGCTTCACTACTATATACATTTTGTTGTTTATCTTGATGCTTTCTTTTCTATTTTTTGTTGAAATGATTTCTTGTTTCTCCTGTATAACTTTATGCTTCATTGCTCTGTGCAGCTTTTTTACAAATACACTTATTCTTCCTATAGTCAACGGACCAACTGAGGGCCTTATGCTGATCTACTTGTGCCATTTTTTCACCTTTTTCACAGGTATCATTTGGTTTAAACTGTCAATTTTCATGCTTATAAGGTCCCTGTTGAACTTTAAATAAGGGGTGTTCCTCTTCTAATTCACTGTGCATATGTATGAGGCCTTTACTAAAAACATGTGGTTTGTGGTATTTATAGCTCATCTTCCTTTTTAGGAGCCGAGTGGTGGGCACAGGATTTTCAGAAGTCAATGCCCCTGCTGGGTTGGGTTCCTTTTATTTCTGGTATGTATGCTACCATACTAAGATTCCTTTTTTTGTATTTATAGTTATATTATCATATGGTCACCAATTTCTTTTATTTTAGCGCCATATATATCACCTGTTCCTGGCATTTTTCTTCCTCTTAATACTCTGTAAAAGCTTCATTGTGAAATGGAAGACGAATTGACTTTACCTATACTGAGGTTTTACGCTCATTGCCTCTTTCCCCAGAAATCCCGGTGTATGACATTGTGCTATGTCTTATGATTGCTTTTGCTGTAATCCCAACAATTGGATCTAAGTAAGTACTGTGCGACAACATGTATTACTTTCAAGTGGTATTTTGTGCTATCTGGTGTTCTGTATCATTTTTTTTGTATATTATATGGCCCTGTAATCTTATCTGTAAAGATCTCTAAAATTACATTTGCTGTTATATTGAGTTCTAAAGTCCAAAGAAACAATAAGTATATTTTAATCTTTATTTCTGTATATTGTTTCATATGTAAGATTAATTTATCTTTCCAATAAAAAAGAAATAGTTTAATCTTTAATTGATGTCTCGCTATGAAGTGAAATGGCTAAAGTGAAATTACAGTTGCAAAATGGACCACCTGATAGGTTGGTACATGAATATTATAGTGCCAGAGCTAGTTAATGCTGCAACGAACCAATTGAATGAATTGATACCCTTTTAGCTGATACATGTTTCTGTACAATATATCTAAAACAACCCCTATCAAACCAAGTGATTTTAATGCTCTAGTTGAAGTCATTATCAGACTTGCACAAAAGGTACCTAAGTTCAGTTTTTGTTTCCGCCTTTTCGTTTTTTTAACGCTTGCGTATAGATCTATGGATGGAAAGGCATAATAGACCAACTGCTGAATTATGTACTCTTTTGGTGCTTAAGCATAAGCATACACATTGCATTTAAGATCTAGGTCTTGGACTCTTGGTTAGATGCTCTAGTACCTTTTTGAATCGCTAGCGAAGCAAGTATTGCTGATCTAGTGGAACAATACCTCGTTTACTTAATGCTTGAGCTTATTACAACAACAACAACAACAAAGCCTTTAAGTCCCAAACAAGTTGGGGTAGGCTAGAGTTGAAACCCAGCAGAAGCAATCAAGGTTCAGGCACGTGAATAGCTGTTTTCCAAGCACTCCTATCTAAGGCTAAGTCTTTGGGTATATTCTATCCTTTCAAGTCTCCTTTTATTGCCTCTACCCAAGTTAACTTCGGTCTTCCTCTGCCTCTCTTCACGTTACTATCCTGGCTTACGATTCCACTACGCACCGGTGCCTCTGGAGGTCTCCGTTGGACATGTCCAAACCATCTCAACCGGTGTTGGACAAGCTTTTCTTCAATGCTTGAGCTTATTGTATATTATAATTTTGAATGTTTGTATCATTGAAATATAATATAAGGTTGATAAAGTTAATTTGCAACTGTACAGCATTCACAATGTATATAAAGTCGTTGAAGCAAGAAAAGGAAGCATGGTGCTGGCACTAGCCATGGTAATATCAAAATTTATTTCCTTTTTTCTACTTTTGTGATTTTGTGATTCTCTTTCATTCATCTGATATTCTTCATTTGTGCCAGCTCTTTCCTTTTGGTTTGCTCTTGGCTGGAGTTCTTGTCTGGTAAGGCTTTTGAGACCCTTCCTTGCTTCACGTGTATGCAGTTATGCATCACTCTACCAAGAAATTTGAACTGGGCAATCTAAGCTACCAGTTTAGTAGCCTCTAGTATATCACTGAAGGATATTGCATTTTTGTGCAGGTCCTACCTTTCTCCTTCAGATATAATGAGAAATCAACCACATTTGCTAATTATTGGAACTGGTTTTGCATTTGGATTTCTTGTGGTAAGGCCAATTGTTGTAAACTGGTTTTGTATTTGCTTTTGTACAATCAATGCCTTGTGTAGCTGTGTCCTTCCTTTGCTTCTTTGTGTATATGATCGTTTGTAAATGACACCTTCCTGTTTAAGACTTGAGAGCATTGTGTCCTTATGCCAAAAATATAGTTTAGACCCTGATCTCTCATGCTGATTTTATTTTGCTCTTACTGATTCCCTTTTTCAGATACTGTAGTGCAGTAAAAATATGAACATTACTTTATATCTGCTTATATTGCTCCACAGGGAAGAATGATTCTGGCTCATTTATGTGATGAACCCAAAGGTCTGAAAACAGGGATGTGCATGGTACTTGCTTGGAAAGCCCAATCATTCTTTTGTTCTTTTTTACACCATCCTCATTTATGGCCTTGCTTAAAATCATATTTATCCTTCTACAGTCCTTGCGTATTTTCCATTTGCAATTGCAAATGCGCTTGACTGCCCGGCTTGATGATGGGTTTGCACCTAGATACCTTCTTCTATTATCCTTTTGTATTAATAATTTCATAGTCCATCTAATTTTATGTTCATTGATCGTTGCAGAAATCCCCTCGTTGATGAGCAGCTAGTTCTCCTGATGTACTGCTTATTTACAGGTACTGCGTTATTTATTCTCATGATTATCTTTTCTAGCAACAAGCGGGCAGTTGTGCAGTTGTGCGCTGAAGTACTTTTTTGGTGTGTTTTTGTTGCTCAAAGAGCAACATTCTTTTTGGTGTTGTATTTATGAAAGACTAAACCTGCTAAATCATCATGTTTAGAGTGTTTCTGTTGATGATTTGAAAACTTTAGATCAGTAGCTCAAAGCTTACCATTGCATCAAATTGACCACATTCAAAAATTCATTGACTGTAGGCTTGTCGCTCATCTTACCTTTGGATTGTAAGAGCACGTGGACACCGGTCTGACTATTTTTTTTACTTTTGCAGTGGCTTTGTACATGCATTTTGCTACGTCTGTTATTCATGAGATCACCAATGCACTTGGGATTCACTGCTTCAGGTTTTTAATCCTCATTACCATCATCTTCCTTTGCACGTGTTTGTATCATCAGTTGGTTGACACAAAGTTTGTCTTGTGGCAGGATCACTAGGAAAAAGGCATAGTTCTCCATCCATGGGCATCAGCGTTGCCCTGAATTGTAATCAATCACAAGTGGTGTCTGCCAGACAAGCAACTTTTCATATTTATCTCCATTATATACATGGATTCTGCTTCCTGAATCACGTTTGCATCGGATGGTGCCCCCTGAAAATTCACATCAGCATGAAGAACTTGCGGATGAGAAAACAGTGTATTTTTTAAACAATTAGTAACAGGATGTTGTATCTTTCCTTGACCATGTGCTCATGTAATGCTCGGCAAAAATTTTGTGGAATTTGTTGAGCTGGCTGATAGTGATATATTGCAAATTAAGAATTGCTCGGTACTGTTAAAGGAATGGCCCTTCATACATTTTTTGTGTGCTATCTTTTTGCACAATGCATTATCCATGTTATTTTCTTTTGTTTGTAGGAGGTGGTCTGCGTTATTTTAAGAAGCCTGTAGGTTTCATCTGTTTCTGATTGGATTTTTATTATTTCAAGTTTGGAGCAATGTGCGAAAAATATCAGTCCCCTTGTGTGAAAAATGTTTCAGCTGAGCATATGTGCAACTATTGTCTTGGAAAAATACTTAATAATCTCATAAACATAATGTAGATAGACACTAGTTACTAGTAGAAAGTATTTGTCGAAATCGTGAAAACCATGAAATATAACATGACAGGTCCGCATCCGGCGCCAAAGCCAAGCAAACACAACTAAAGCACCCATCAGTCAGCTCAGCCCATTCTAGGCTGATTTATCATTTATTAATAACGATTCATGTTGGTGTGATGGGGCAGCAACATCTCAACGGAAGCACTTTTATTGTAAAAAAAAAAAAAAAAATGAAGCACTTTTGCTTCCTGTGCTGGAAGAGTTGAAAAGTCTAAACTCAAAAGCTCTTCACCGGATCTACAAAGTTCCAAGAAGTAAAAACTGCGCTGCACACTCGTTAACCCCATCAGACAGAGAATGTGATGTGGTACTCTTCTACCACCTTCTCCTGCGCTAATCCCCGGCACTCTACTGTAATTTCTCCGCAATTCCCTATGTCAAGTATCATATATTAGTATGTATATTGGCATGCTGACATGCGTTCAGTCAACTTCAGAAGGCAGGAACAAATTTCAGGCGTATAGATCGATGATCATACCTTGAGACTGTTCCAAATGCACCTTTACCAAGTTCTAGCTCAGGAGAAAAATCATTTGTGATTTGCTTCAGAAAGCTTGCAGGTATATCCTTGGGCAATGTGCTTAGAAGACTAGACGTGGTAGTGTTAGTAGTCATCTCTGAAGATTTAGAAAGTTGTGATCTGAGCGACAGCAAGACACAGCACGGGAGGAGGGGGACAAGACCCCCCAAGTCCATAAAGTTTTTACTGGAAATAATTACATTTTGTTAGAAATCACGTTCTTCGGCACATACACAGCCTGTTCGGCTGGGGCTGAAACGATCATATACTGTGGGGGAATAGACCCCCTATACCCTCATGGGTATACATGGGCCGCACCATCAGAAGTGACCCAGCCCGCAAGATAAAGACGTGCGGAGCACGACGCTATATTGTAATTGTACCAAATTGGATACTTTACTTGTAACCTTGTCACTTCGTAGTATATAAGGAGGGGCAGGGGTCCCCTAGAGGACAGATCATAACAGATCTCACTCCAGATCAATACAAGTAACAGAGCACAGGACGTAGGGTTTTACGCCACACTGACGGCCTGAACCTGTATAAATCTTATGTCTTGTGTCTCTGTAACCATCTGGTTCCTGATTACACGTATCCTACCGATAATCTACCACCACGGGCACCCCCTCGATGGACTGCCGATCATATTTCATCGACAGTGGCGCGCCAGGTAGGGGTCCCCTTTTAGGAGTTGTGTGTGCTGATCTTCCAACGAATCATATGGCGATTTTCTTCATCAATATCATCCATGGCGACCTGGCTTCCGACGACATTGACGCTCGTGCCGGCCCTCATCGTCGACTGCTCATCGTGGTCCCACGCCTTGTCAGCGCATCGACAGCTTGCTGCAGGCCCCGTTTGCCAACACTATCCGTGGCTCTACGATCCGATCTACAGAACCGTAAAGGCCATGAAGATTTGCATGTATTCATGCACGATGGAAAGATGCGGCCCAATAGATCCAAGTTCGATCGGCAAGCACCAACCGAGAAAGCTGTCGTTGGGAATTTCACCGAGAAGCAAAAAGGACGGGCTCGAGACGTCAACAGCTTAGACACGTGCAAGACACAGCACAAGCACGGGACTCCTGCTCCAGCAATCCATGGATAGGACGTCGCTATTTGTACATGTATCTACATACACACGTCGTGCGGATTTGTTCGCTGAGCCACGTTTCCAAGATCGGATCCACTCCAATTGAACGAGCTAAGTCGTTTCTATTATTAAATTATTATAAGCAATTCTATTGCATATATACTTCTACATCTGCCTTCATGATTGTCTGCAGCTTCCATGACGGCATATTTTGATCACTTGGTCAACATCACCTCTACGGAAACATGGACAATCGGCAACCTAACGCATGCCAGCCGTGATCTACAAGACACGGAAGCTAGGCGATTTGTGCATGTACTCATATGTGTACGTGAAGTACGCGTGCGTCCATCCTGTACGATGTCGGCAAGCCCCGCCGAGTCGCTGAACAAGCCGTACGAGACCACGTCGACCACGTCCTAAGCAGCTCCGCCGAGCTCACGCCGACTACGACCATGTCGACCACGTCCTAAGCAGCTCCGCCAAGCTCACGCCGACTACGACCACGTCGACCACGTCCTGAGCGGCTCCGCCGAGCTCCGACCACGTCGACCACGGACCACGTCGACCACGTCCTGAGCGGCTCTGCCGAGCTCCGACCACTTCGACCACGGACCACGTTGATCACGTCCCGACCGACCACGTCGACCACGACCAGGTCGACTACGTCTCGAGCGGCTCTGCCGAGCTCCAACCACGTCGACCACCAGACCACGTCGCAATGATGATCACCGCGAAAAACGGCGCTATGACAACCGCGACCACCGTCACAATAGGCCGAAAAGCACGAGGACCAGACAACTTTATCGCCATCGACCAGATTTCTATCCAAAGATAAGTACACTTCTAATATTTATATTTAACACAATTTTTATTACGACGTTTTTCCACAACGTCCTCGTCATAATTATTCTTCAAATAACGCTTGTCCATGTATACCATCTTAAAGATAACATACAGCTATACTTAATGCAAATCATCGACCAGTCATGTTGACGCTCGATGTCTCCAGAAACGGCCCCTCTCACCGGCTCTCTCCACACGTGTATGAGCGTCGCCTCTGCGTTCGCGGGTGCGTCGCTGGCGGTGCTCCTTAGCGACGCGTCTTCCTACACGCACACGGGCTCGCGCTCCATGCTACAAAGATGAAGCTAGCTAGAAATTTGGAGGCTCACAACTACATACTAACTGGTCGGACGGTTTATATAAAGTATAAACACAAACTTTATTTTAACACCGATGTTTACAAAGCACTAACTGCTTTATCACATCATACTCATTTGCAAATGACTGCTGAGTATCATACGCTATTTCTTCACTGTTGATTTTTCTCCATAAATTATTATTTTGTACATCATATATTACCGTTCTATATATTTATATTGTAGGGATCTCGAAGCTACACGCCGGGACTTCGCGCTGCCGCCCTTGACTGTGATCGGGATCGCTCGATCACTCTCCCCACAGCTCGGGACTTCGCGCTCGCCCCTCAACTTGTGCTCGGGGATCGCCTCGACAACTCTCCGACCACGGCTCGTGGACTCTGCCGCTCGTCCCTCGACTGTGTTCGGGGCGCCTCGACCACTTTCCGACCACGTTCGGGGACTTTATGTCTCAACTACATGCATCGACGACCGCGCATAGTTGGGATATTCTTTTCGTTTAGACCTTGCTACAAGGCATATACTCGCCTTCCAGCAAGCTCGGGGACTACATCGGTACGATGCACCTGCCGGTGCATCTTGTATCGCCTGTACGACGATTGGATTCTCAACTTAACTGGGAATTCTTTTTAGACCCTGGCACCACGTGCCTACGTCACCTACTACCAGGCTCGGGGACTAAGTGGGCACACTTCACCTTGCGGTGAATATGCTCGCTCGATGGTTCAAACACCTCCGATTCTACAAGGACGGCGCGCGTCTCTTTTTGACTCGAGTCAAAGTGGGCACACTTCGAGGGAAATTTTTTTAATTTTATCTTGAGCCCCTTACATCCTTCTGGCAAGCTCAAGACGACGCTACTCGAAGGATACAAGGCGCTCGGGGACTAGCTGTGGGGGAATAGACCCCCTATACCCTCATGGGTATACATGGGCCGCACCACCGGAAGTGGCCCACCAAGAAGATGAAGACGCAAGTGAGTAACGACGCTATATTGTAATTGTACAAAATTGATACTTTACTTGTAACCTTGTCCTTTCGCATATATATATATAAAGGGGGTCCCATAGAGGACAGATCATACAGATCTCACCCCAGATCAATACAAATAATGAGAGCATGGGCGTAGGGTTTTACGCCACATGGCGGCGGCTCGAACTCAGATAAATCTTGTGTCTTGTGTCTCTGTAACCATCTGGTTCCTGATTACACGTATCCTACCGATAATCTACCACCACGGGCACCCCCCTCGGTGGACTGCCAACTATATTTCGTCGACATATACGATCGTGGATTATTACTGCTGACTGGTTTGGTGTGAGAGAAAAATACTGTTCTGGCTGGAAATTTACGATCGTTTACGACCAAGCGAACATGCCGACAATCACAAGCACAAACAGGGTGAACACAGAGTTGGGAGGAAGAGGGAGCTTTTCTGTATTTCACTTTCACTTTCATTCAGTTACAGCTGTGAAAAAGGACCTCCTATATATAGCAAAGGAGGCTAGGTAAAAACCCTGCTATAGCCATGTGCGCCCCTAATATCACAACAAAAAACATTTATTCAGCAACTTAATAATCTACATTTACATTAAGGAGATCGTAACAAAAATCTTGTCATATATTTTTTATGCTTTTTAGACAATAAAAAAACATAAAACACAACTAGAACAAAATATTTTCGTTCATCTAAACTTGTTTTCCTACCATATTGGGGTGCATTTCGCTAATTTTAGGTTCATTGAGCGGCATTATTATTATATGTCGACTTTCTATCTCTTTTGCGGATCACGATGTAGATGAAGACGTTTACATACATGCACGCATACTTGCCTCCAATAAAAGCATGCGTGGGACTTCTGCAAGACTGAGCTGATAGGTCTCAAGATTGATCAATTACCACAGACATCGTTATCAAGGATACGTCGCCTACTACTAAAGATTCCATTATTGCAAGCTGGTCGACGCCGCTGGCTTTGCACTGTCCGCGTCTCTGCCCCAGCTTCCCCTTCCTCTCTCTCTCTCTCCCTCTCTCCCGATGTGGCCCAAAGCGCGGCCACCTCCACGTCACAAGCAAGATGGCTGGCCCAATGTGGTGCCTCACCAGGCAACAAGAAACCCCTATTGTGGTGGCCACTCGCCAAGATCGCACGCGCGCGCCCCCCCCACTACGCCCGCATTGCTCCTTCCACCACATCCATCGCTAGCAAGAGAGATCCAATGGTGGTGGGGACTGCAGCGCCGGCAACAGGGGGGGGGGGAGCTGTGTGTCAAGCCCACGAAACCAACGGTCACGAACGGGTCCCCGCCGGCCTCGTAGTAGATGGAGTTCATTTGGTCGATGGTGGTGACGGCACGGCTGCCTCCAGTGAACTCCACACGCCGGCGAGCCTCCATTTTGCAAGTATCAAGGAGATGTTGCGATGTGCTGAAAACGCATGTTGCAAGCATATATTTCAAGTGTTTCGGATGTTTCAGAGATATGTTGCAATTGTTTCAGATGAATGTTGCAAAAGTATATAAGCATGTTGCATATGTTGCAATGGTTGTACACGTATGTTGCAAATGTTTGTTCCTAATATTTCATTTGTGTTTTTGGATGTATTATTGCAAATATGTTTATCTAGATGTTGCATACGTTTCCACATATGCTGCAATTATCTGGATATTGCGTATGTTTGTAATGATTTTCAAGTTGTTTTCATGTTTTACAAGTGTTTCAGAAGCATGTTTCAAGTGTTTCATTTATCTTCAGATGTATATTGCAAGTATTGCATCTAGATATTTCAAAGATAGATCGGGTGTTGTAAATATTGCAATGCGCGTGATAAACCCATGTTTGGTAGTGTGGGCGCATGGGCACGTGAAAACCTAGGTGCAGGCAGGGGCGTGCTAATTTTTGTTTGTTTGTGCGAGCGCGGGCGTCCGAACGCGGGCCTCAGGCCAGATGTCCGAACGCTAGTCGTCCCCATAATTTTTAGATGTTTTTTTTCCCATATATAGACACAAAGTCAAGTTATATCAAGACCAGCTGATTCGTAATCATTATGCATGCGCGTATAGCATGCTTCAGTCACAGAGATCACGATAGCATAGAGATGGTAAAACAGGGGCATGCTTGTGTTCAAATAATGAGGATGTGTTCTTAGAAGCTTACCAGAAGATAGTAGTATATAATGTAGAAGCCAAAACAAGCATTGGGACAGCCCTTACCAAGAGAATAGCTCCAGTTTTAAATTATCCCAATGACAGCATAATTGAAGTGCAAAGGCTCTGGTAAACTAAAAATAGATCCTGCTGGTCATTCATTTGTGGATATTGGAAGGACAAAAAAGATACTCCCTTCACCTTCAGTCATGAATATTTGGCACTTGGGACAAGGTTCAATCAAACTACTGAAACTTTGATCGGATATAGCATTTGAAAACATAAAAGCATGGGTGCGTTCTAAAATTAGTTCCATTAAATTCATTGGTATATTCTAATTCCAGTGAAAAAATATTTGTCAAAATCGGCTCTTGAAAAATCATGGAAAAATAATGCGACCAGAGGGAGCAGATGATTCAGTTCTCTTAGGCCCTCCTTTGGAATGTGGAATTGTTTTCATATTTCCTGTTTTTTTTTTTCTATGGAAATAAACCGATTCATGTAAAAATTTCATTACATGATTTCTATGAAAAACTTGCGTTCTAAAGGGTGTTATTCTGAGAACGACTTGTCATCATCTCAAGAATCTGAATTCTATTTCTTATGCACCCTGTTCGCTTACGCTAAAATTTAGCTTATACTGATACTTATGCTAAAATATTGTGAGAGAAAAACATTGTTTTATTACTGAAAAGTAGCTTAAGCGAACAGGACGACGGCCTTTTGAAAGAAACTAGTACAGTACCAAAAAGCATGAATAGGTAACAGAGCAGCAAGTCACTGACCATGAGGAGTCGCACTGCCAATGGCATCACTAGCAGTAGCACAAAAGGAACACGACAGATAATGATCAATTCATTCGGTTAGTTGTGTGTTTATATTTACTTTAGAGTTAAATGTACTAGAGATCCATTAACTTGTGATGATGTTTCAGTTAGGTCCATCAATTTATAAAGTGTTTTTTTTTTCATAAACTTTGTACATCGTATCACTTAGGTCTATACCTCTCTACGTTGGCTTCTCGTGCTGACGTGGCACGATGACTAGGCTGAAAACAGCCTAGCCGCAGCCCCGCGGGCATGCGAGCAGATGCCGATGCCGTCACCGTGGGTGCGCGAGCAGGCGCGTGGACGAGCCGCCACTGCGGGCGTGCGAGGAGGTGTCGTCGCCGCCGCTGTGGGCGCGGGCGAGCTGCTGCCGCGGCGACACAGGAACGCGTTCGCGGGGGAGTTCCCGGCCGCGGCGGTGTTCCAGCTCCAGCGGCTGGAGTCGCTCGACGTCAACCACAACTTCTTCAACGACACGTTCCCCGACGGCGTCGCGGCGCTCGGCGGCGCGCTCGCTGCGTTTCGATGCCTCTGAAAGAATCGCCGCCGCCCGCCGCGCGCTGCCTCGGCGAAGCTGCGTCGGCTCCAGTCAGCTCAACCTCGGCGGCAGCTTCTTCAACGGAGCGTCTGCCGAGATCAGGCAGCTCCGCTCGCTGCGGTTCCTGCACCTCGCCGGAACGCAGCGCCGACCAGCGGCTCCTTCGAGCTCGGGCGCCTCGCGTCATTGGAGCGGTGGAGATCGGATACAATGCCTACGACGACGGGCGTTCGCGGAGCTCGTCAAACTGACGGAGTCGTTCTCGAGCTCCGCCGGCGGATCTCGAGGAGGAGAAGGAGGGCGGGCTGCGGAGTTCACCGGAGAGGGAGGGGGTGGGGTTCGCTTGGCCATGCTCGCCGGCCGGGCAAGGGAAGCCCGCCGCTGGGGAGCCGGAGAGGGTGAAGGCGGCGGCGCCTCGAGCTCTCGTCGGAGGAAGCCTCCTAGAGAGCGCAGCTTCGCGCCCAATGATGGTGGCCACACCTGGTAGCCTCGGGCACCAGAGGCGCCGTGAGCTCCGGCGGCGCGGCTCGCCTTCCCTCCGCTCCACGACTTGAGCCCATCGCTCTCCCTGTTCCAAAGATGGATGCCAAAGCTCTCGCTTTGATGTTCTCCACCTTGGCCTTCACCCACCTCTTGTCTTTCCTATCCTTGGGTGCAACGGCAGTCCGTAATCTTACTCCAAGTGCACGGGGTAGAAGGCCCGTGGCGGCAAAGACCGTGAAGGCGAGATCGGGAATCTCGTGGCGTAGCCTCGCCGCCACCCAGACACAAGGTACGGCCATTGTGGCCCCACCGCGCCCCGTCGAACGCGGTGGCGAACTCGGCGATGAACTTCGTGCGGCAAAGATGGGCACGCTCGTCGAACACCATCACGGCGTTGTTCGATCGTCAGGTGGCGTCGCCCACGGCCTGCGCTCCAATGGCGTTGCGGAGGTCGGAGAGCGGCTCGAGGACGACGACGCCGGCGTCGAGGTAGATGCCGCCCGATCAGAGAGCAGCCGCGAGCGGAGGAAGGTTGGAGAGGTTTCACTGGCGGGACGCTCCGAGGTCGACGCCGCCGCCGGGGGCCGCCGCGAAGCGCTCCGGCAGCGCGCGCGGTAGCTTCCCGGTGGCTACGCTTGCCTCGTGCCCCTCGTGACCACGGCAGCTTTCGGCCGAAGCGGTGGCTACACCGGTAACCGCGGGCACCGGTCGCGCTCGCGAAGCTCCGGCGATCGGCTCGCCTTCCCCTCTCATCCACGACTTGGCGCGACCGCGTCTCCGGCAGCTCTCCCGGCGCGCTCACGATCTGCGCCTCTCGGACGCGCCTCGAGCTCTCGTCGGAGGAAGCTTCGCCGTCACCGCACGCTGGCTGGTGCAATGGCGCGAGGCGGCACCGGCCTACGGGCGGCGGCGTAGCGCAGAGGCGGCGACGACGCACGCGCCTAACGTCGTCGTCGGGCCGTGGCGGATGACCGCGTTCCAGAGGCTGGACTTCACCGCCCGCGATGTGATGGACACGGCGGTGTGGGCGGCTGACCAGCAGCAGACCGGCGGTGCGGGTCCCGAGCACGCCGCCGCGCTAGCCTCGCTCGGCGCCGT